>OU611908.1:4052032-4417883 GCA_914767705.2 Tenthredo notha | reverse complement strand
AAGGAATTGGCAAAATATTATCCAAATTCAGGTTGCAATGCAAAAAACTTTCATATCGCTCGTCCAGTTTATTATTATTAGTTTTTACGATATTTTCCATAATCTGAAGATCAAAAACTATTAAAAACACTTTTGATATTCAGGTTTCACGTGGGTTTCGAAGATTTTGTGTATCTCACCGTGATATTCGAAATGAGAAAGATCTCTGCCGAACAGGCTGAAACCTTGTTTTTTGTAGAACATTTTGTATCCTGATAAAGGATAGCAGAAGAAATTGGGAAAATATTTCCCAAATTCAGGTTGCAAAGCAAAAAAACTTTCATATCGCTCGTCAAAGTTATGATCATTGATTTTTACGATATTTTTCATAATCTGGAGATCAAAAACTATTGAAAACACTTCCGATATTCAGGTTTTACGTAGGTTTCGAAGATTTTGTGTATCTCACCGTGATATCCGAAACGAGAAAGATCTTTTCCAATCAGGCTGAAACCTTGTTTTTCGTAAAGCATTTTGTATCCTGATCAAGAATAGCATAAGAAATTGGCAAAATATTATCCAAATTCAGGTTGCTATGCAAAAAACTTTCATATCGCTCGTCCAAGTTATGATTATTGATTTTTACGATATTTTCCATAATCTGGAGATCAAAAACTATTGAAAACACTTCCGATATTCAGGTTTTACGTAGGTTTCAAAGATTTTGTATACCTCAACGTGATATCCAAAATGAAAAAGATCTTTCCCAATCAGGCTGAAACCTTGTTTTTCGTAGAGCATTTCGTATCCTGTCAAGAATAGCAGAAGAAATTGGCAAAATATTCCCCAAATTCAGGTTTCAATGCAAAAAACTTTCATATCGCTCGTCCAAGTTATTATTATTGAGTTTTACGATATTTTCCATGATCTGGAGATCAAGAACTATCAAAAACACTTCCGCCATTTGGGTTTTACGTAGGTTTCGAAGATTTTGTATATCTCACCGAGATATCCAAAATGAGAAAGATCTTTCCCATTCAGGCTGAAATCTTGTTCATTGTAAAGCATTTTGTATCCTGATCAAGAAAAGCAGAAGGAATTGGCAAAATATTCCCCAAATTCAGGTTGCAATGCAAAAAAACTTTCAAATCGCACGTCCAAGTTATTATTATCGGTTTTTACGATACGATTCATAAAATTGAGATCAAAAACTATTGAAAACACTTCCGATATTCAGGTTTCACGGAGGTTTCAAAGATTTTGTGTACCTCAACGTGATATCCAAAATGAAAAAGATCTTTTCCAATCAGGCTGATACCTTGTTCTTCGTAAAGCATTTCGTATCCTGATCAAGAATAGCAGAAGAAATTGGCAAAATATCCTTCAAATTCAGGTTGCTATGCCAAAAACTTTCATATCGCTCGTCCAAGTTATGATTATTGGTTTTGACGATATTTTTCATAATCTGGAGATCAAAAACTATTGAAAACACTTCCGATATTCAGGTTTTACGTAGGTTCCAAAGATTTTGTGTATCTCACCGTGATATCCGAAATGAGAAAGATCTCTCCCGAACAGGCCGAAACCTTGTTTTTCGTAGAACATTTTGTATCCTGATGAGGAATAGCAGAAGAAATTGGCAAAATATTATCCAAATTCAGGTTGCAATGCAAAAAACTTTCATATCGCTCGTCCAGTTTATTATTATTGGTTTTTACGATATTTTCCATAATCTGAAGATCAAAAACTATTAAAAACACTTTTGATATTCAGGTTTTACGTGGGTTTCGAAGATTTTGTGTATCTCACCGTGATATTCGAAATGAGAAAGATCTCTGCCGAACAGGTTGAAACCTTGTTTTTTGTAGAACATTTTGTATCCTGATAAAGGATAGCAGAAGAAATTGGCAAAATATTTCCCAAATTCAGGTTGCAAAGCAAAAAACTTTCATATCGCTCGTCCAAGTTATGATTATTGATTTTTACGATATTTTTCATAATCTGGAGATCAAAAACTATTGAAAACACTTCCGATATTCAGGTTTTACGTAGGTTTCGAAGATTTTGTGTATCTCACCGTAATATCCGAAACGAGAAAGATCTTTTCCAATCAGGCTGAAACCTTGTTTTTCGTAAAGCATTTTGTATCCTGATCAAGAATAGCAGAAGAAATTGGCAAAATATTATCCAAATTCAGGTTGCTATGCAAAAAACTTTCATATCGCTCGTCCAAGTTATGATTATTGATTTTTACGATATTTTTCATAATCTGGAGATCAAAAACTATTGAAAACACTTCCGATATTCAGGTTTTACGTAGGTTTCAAAGATTTTGTGTACCTCAACATGATATCCAAAACGAAAAACATCTTTCCCAATCAGGCTGAAACCTTGTTTTTCGTAAAGCATTTTGTATCCTGATCAAGAATAGCAGAAGAAATTGGCAAAATATTCTTAAAATTTAGGTTGCAATGCAAAAAACTTTCATATCGCTCGTCCATGTTATTATTATTGGTTTTTACGATATTTTTCATAATCTGGAGATCAAAAACTATTGAAAACACTTCCGATATTCAGGTTTTACGTAGGTTTCGAAGATTTTGTATACCTCACCGTGATATCTGAAATGAGAAACATCTTTCCCAATCAGGCTGAAATCTTGTTCATTGTAAAGCATTTTGTATCCTGATCAAGAAAAGCACAAGGAATTGGCAAAATATTATCCAAATTCAGGTTGCAATGCAAAAAACTTTCATATCGCTCGTCCAGTTTATTATTATTAGTTTTTACGATATTTTCCATAATCTGAAGATCAAAAACTATTAAAAACACTTTTGATATTCAGGTTTCACGTGGGTTTCGAAGATTTTGTGTATCTCACCGTGATATTCGAAATGAGAAAGATCTCTGCCGAGAAGGCTGAAACCTTGTTTTTTGTAGAACATTTTGTATCCTGATAAAGGATAGCAGAAGAAATTGGCAAAATATTTCCCAAATTCAGGTTGCAAAGCAAAAAACTTTCATATCGCTCGTCCAAGTTATGATCATTGATTTTTACGATATTTTTCATAATCTGGAGATCAAAAACTATTGAAAACACTTCCGATATTCAGGTTTTACGTAGGTTTCGAAGATTTTGTGTATCTCACCGTGATATCCGAAACGAGAAAGATCTTTTCCAATCAGGCTGAAACCTTGTTTTTCGTAAAGCATTTTGTATCCTGATCAAGAATAGCATAAGAAATTGGCAAAATATTATCCAAATTCAGGTTGCTATGCAAAAAACTTTCATATCGCTCGTCCAAGTTATGATTATTGATTTTTACGATATTTTCCATAATCTGGAGATCAAAAACTATTGAAAACACTTCCGATATTCAGGTTTTACGTAGGTTTCAAAGATTTTGTATACCTCAACGTGATATCCAAAATGAAAAAGATCTTTCCCAATCAGGCTGAAACCTTGTTTTTCGTAGAGCATTTCGTATCCTGTCAAGAATAGCAGAAGAAATTGGCAAAATATTCCCCAAATTCAGGTTTCAATGCAAAAAACTTTCATATCGCTCGTCCAAGTTATTATTATTGAGTTTTACGATATTTTCCATGATCTGGAGATCAAGAACTATCAAAAACACTTCCGCCATTTGGGTTTTACGTAGGTTTCGAAGATTTTGTGTATCTCACCGTAATATCCGAAACGAGAAAGATCTTTTCCAATCAGGCTGAAACCTTGTTTTTCGTAAAGCATTTTGTATCCTGATCAAGAATAGCAGAAGAAATTGGCAAAATATTATCCAAATTCAGGTTGCTATGCAAAAAACTTTCATATCGCTCGTCCAAGTTATGATTATTGATTTTTACGATATTTTTCATAATCTGGAGATCAAAAACTATTGAAAACACTTCCGATATTCAGGTTTTACGTAGGTTTCAAAGATTTTGTGTACCTCAACATGATATCCAAAACGAAAAACATCTTTCCCAATCAGGCTGAAACCTTGTTTTTCGTAAAGCATTTTGTATCCTGATCAAGAATAGCAGAAGAAATTGGCAAAATATTCTTAAAATTTAGGTTGCAATGCAAAAAACTTTCATATCGCTCGTCCATGTTATTATTATTGGTTTTTACGATATTTTTCATAATCTGGAGATCAAAAACTATTGAAAACACTTCCGATATTCAGGTTTTACGTAGGTTTCGAAGATTTTGTATACCTCACCGTGATATCTGAAATGAGAAACATCTTTCCCAATCAGGCTGAAACCTTGTTTTTCGTAAAGCATTTTGTATCCTGATCAAGAATAGCAGAAGAAATTGGCAAAATATTATCCAAATTCAGGTTGCAATGCAAAAATCTTTCATATCGCTCGTCCAAGTTATTATTATTGGTTTTTACGATATTTTTCATAATCTGGAGTTCGAAAACCATCAAAAACACATCCGAAATTCCGGTTTTACGTAGGTTTCGAAGATTTTGTGTATCTCACCGAGATATCCGAAATGAGAAAGATCTTCCCCAATCAGGCTGAAACCTTGTTTCTCGTAAAGCATTTTGTATCCTGATCAAGAATAGCAGAAGAAATTGGCAAAATATTCCCCAAATTCAGGTTGCAATGCAAAAAAGTTTCATATCGCTCGTCCAAGTTATTATTTTTGGTAAAAACCACGATATTTTCCTTAATCTGGAGAACAAAAACTATTAAAAACACTTCCGATATTCAGGTTTCACGTAGGTTTCAAAGAGTTTGTATACCTCAACGTGATATCCAAAATGAAAAAGATCTTTCCCAATCAGGCTGAAACCTTGTTTTCCGTAGAGCATTTCGTATCCTGTCAAGAATAGCAGAAGAAATTGGCAAAATATTCCCCAAATTCAGGTTTCAATGCAAAAAACTTTCATATCGCTCGTCCAAGTTATTATTATTGTTTTTTACGATACGATTCATAAAATTGAGATCGAAAACTAGTAAAAACACTCCCGATATTCAGGTTTTACATAGGTTTCGAAGATTTTGTGTATCTCACTGAGATATCCAAAATGAGAAAGATCTTTCCCATTCAGGCTGAAATCTTGTTCATTGTAAAGCATTTTGTATCCTGATCAAGAAAAGCACAAGGAATTGGCAAAATATTATCCAAATTCAGGTTGCAATGCAAAAAACTTTCATATCGCTCGTCCAGTTTATGATTATTAGTTTTTACGATATTTTCCATAATCTGAAGATCAAAAACTATTAAAAACACTTTTGATATTCAGGTTTCACGTGGGTTTCGAAGATTTTGTGTATCTCACCGTGATATTCGAAATGAGAAAGATCTCTGCCGAACAGGCTGAAACCTTGTTTTTTGTAGAACATTTTGTATCCTGATCAAGAATAGCAGAAGAAATTGGCAAAATATTCTTAAAATTCAGGTTGCAATGCAAAAAACTTTCATATCGCTCGTCCATGTTATTATTATTGGTTTTTACGATATTTTCCATGATCTGGAGATCAAGAACTATTAAAAACACTTCCGCCATTTGGGTTTTACGTAGGTTTCGAAGATTTTGTATATCTCACCGAGATATCCAAAATGAGAAAGATCTTTCCCATTCAGGCTGAAATCTTGTTCATTGTAAAGCATTTTGTATCCTGATCAAGAAAAGCAGAAGGAATTGGCAAAATATTCCCCAAATTCAGGTTGCAATGCAAAAAACTTTCAAATCGCACGTCCAAGTTATTATTATCGGTTTTTACGATACGATTCATAAAATTGAGATCAAAAACTATTGAAAACACTTCCGATATTCAGGTTTTACGGAGGTTTCAAAGATTTTGTGTACCTCAACGTGATATCCAAAATGAAAAAGATCTTTTCCAATCAGGCTGATACCTTGTTCTTCGTAAAGCATTTCGTATCCTGATCAAGAATAGCAGAAGAAATTGGCAAAATATCCTTCAAATTCAGGTTGCTATGCCAAAAACTTTCATATCGCTCGTCCAAGTTATGATTATTGGTTTTGACGATATTTTTCATAATCTGGAGATCAAAAACTATTGAAAACACTTCCGATATTCAGGTTTTACGTAGGTTCCAAAGATTTTGTGTATCTCACCGTGATATCCGAAATGAGAAAGATCTCTCCCGAACAGGCCGAAACCTTGTTTTTCGTAGAACATTTTGTATCCTGATGAGGAATAGCAGAAGAAATTGGCAAAATATTATCCAAATTCAGGTTGCAATGCAAAAAACTTTCATATCGCTCGTCCAGTTTATTATTATTGGTTTTTACGATATTTTCCATAATCTGAAGATCAAAAACTATTAAAAACACTTTTGATATTCAGGTTTTACGTGGGTTTCGAAGATTTTGTGTATCTCACCGTGATATTCGAAATGAGAAAGATCTCTGCCGAACAGGCTGAAACCTTGTTTTTTGTAGAACATTTTGTATCCTGATCAAGAATAGCAGAAGAAATTGGCAAAATATTCTTAAAATTCAGGTTGCAATGCAAAAAACTTTCATATCGCTCGTCCATGTTATTATTATTGGTTTTTACGATATTTTTCATAATCTGGAGATCAAAAACTATTGAAAACACTTCCGATATTCAGGTTTTACGTAGGTTTCGAAGATTTTGTATACCTCACCGTGATATCTGAAATGAGAAACATCTTTCCCAATCAGGCTGAAACCTTGTTTTTCGTAAAGCATTTTGCATCCTGATCAAGAATAGCAGAAGAAATTGGCAAAATATTATCCAAATTCAGGTTGCAATGCAAAAATCTTTCATATCGCTCGTCCAAGTTATTATTATTGGTTTTTACGATATTTTTCATAATCTGGAGTTCGAAAACCATCAAAAACACATCCGAAATTCCGGTTTTACGTAGGTTTCGAAGATTTTGTGTATCTCACCGAGATATCCGAAATGAGAAAGATCTTCCCCAATCAGGCTGAAACCTTGTTTCTCGTAAAGCATTTTGTATCCTGATCAAGAATAGCAGAAGAAATTGGCAAAATATTCCCCAAATTCAGGTTGCAATGCAAAAAAGTTTCATATCGCTCGTCCAAGTTATTATTTTTGGTAAAAACCACGATATTTTCCTTCATCTGGAGAACAAAAACTATTAAAAACACTTCCGATATTCAGGTTTCACGTAGGTTTCAAAGATTTTGTATACCTCAACGTGATATCCAAAATGAAAAAGATCTTTCCCAATCAGGCTGAAACCTTGTTTTCCGTAGAGCATTTCGTATCCTGTCAAGAATAGCAGAAGAAATTGGCAAAATATTCCCCAAATTCAGGTTTCAATGCAAAAAACTTTCATATCGCTCGTCCAAGTTATTATTATTGTTTTTTACGATACGATTCATAAAATTGAGATCGAAAACTAGTAAAAACACTCCCGATATTCAGGTTTTACATAGGTTTCGAAGATTTTGTGTATCTCACTGAGATATCCAAAATGAGAAAGATCTTTCCCATTCAGGCTGAAATCTTGTTCATTGTAAAGCATTTTGTATCCTGATCAAGAAAAGCACAAGGAATTGGCAAAATATTATCCAAATTCAGGTTGCAATGCAAAAAACTTTCATATCGCTCGTCCAGTTTATTATTATTAGTTTTTACGATATTTTCCATAATCTGAAGATCAAAAACTATTAAAAACACTTTTGATATTCAGGTTTCACGTGGGTTTCGAAGATTTTGTGTATCTCACCGTGATATTCGAAATGAGAAAGATCTCTGCCGAACAGGCTGAAACCTTGTTTTTTGTAGAACATTTTGTATCCTGATAAAGGATAGCAGAAGAAATTGGCAAAATATTTCCCAAATTCAGGTTGCAAAGCAAAAAACTTTCATATCGCTCGTCAAAGTTATGATCATTGATTTTTACGATATTTTTCATAATCTGGAGATCAAAAACTATTGAAAACACTTCCGATATTCAGGTTTTACGTAGGTTTCGAAGATTTTGTGTATCTCACCGTGATATCCGAAACGAGAAAGATCTTTTCCAATCAGGCTGAAACCTTGTTTTTCGTAAAGCATTTTGTATCCTGATCAAGAATAGCATAAGAAATTGGCAAAATATTATCCAAATTCAGGTTGCTATGCAAAAAACTTTCATATCGCTCGTCCAAGTTATGATTATTGATTTTTACGATATTTTCCATAATCTGGAGATCAAAAACTATTGAAAACACTTCCGATATTCAGGTTTTACGTAGGTTTCAAAGATTTTGTATACCTCAACGTGATATCCAAAATGAAAAAGATCTTTCCCAATCAGGCTGAAACCTTGTTTTTCGTAGAGCATTTCGTATCCTGTCAAGAATAGCAGAAGAAATTGGCAAAATATTCCCCAAATTCAGGTTTCAATGCAAAAAACTTTCATATCGCTCGTCCAAGTTATTATTATTGAGTTTTACGATATTTTCCATGATCTGGAGATCAAGAACTATCAAAAACACTTCCGCCATTTGGGTTTTACGTAGGTTTCGAAGATTTTGTATATCTCACCGAGATATCCAAAATGAGAAAGATCTTTCCCATTCAGGCTGAAATCTTGTTCATTGTAAAGCATTTTGTATCCTGATCAAGAAAAGCAGAAGGAATTGGCAAAATATTCCCCAAATTCAGGTTGCAATGCAAAAAACTTTCAAATCGCACGTCCAAGTTATTATTATCGGTTTTTACGATACGATTCATAAAATTGAGATCAAAAACTATTGAAAACACTTCCGATATTCAGGTTTCACGGAGGTTTCAAAGATTTTGTGTACCTCAACGTGATATCCAAAATGAAAAAGATCTTTTCCAATCAGGCTGATACCTTGTTCTTCGTAAAGCATTTCGTATCCTGATCAAGAATAGCAGAAGAAATTGGCAAAATATCCTTCAAATTCAGGTTGCTATGCCAAAAACTTTCATATCGCTCGTCCAAGTTATGATTATTGGTTTTGACGATATTTTTCATAATCTGGAGATCAAAAACTATTGAAAACACTTCCGATATTCAGGTTTTACGTAGGTTCCAAAGATTTTGTGTATCTCACCGTGATATCCGAAATGAGAAAGATCTCTCCCGAACAGGCCGAAACCTTGTTTTTCGTAGAACATTTTGTATCCTGATGAGGAATAGCAGAAGAAATTGGCAAAATATTATCCAAATTCAGGTTGCAATGCAAAAAACTTTCATATCGCTCGTCCATGTTATTATTATTGGTTTTTACGATATTTTCCATAATCTGAAGATCAAAAACTATTAAAAACACTTTTGATATTCAGGTTTTACGTGGGTTTCGAAGATTTTGTGTATCTCACCGTGATATTCGAAATGAGAAAGATCTCTGCCGAACAGGCTGAAACCTTGTTTTTTGTAGAACATTTTGTATCCTGATAAAGGATAGCAGAAGAAATTGGCAAAATATTTCCCAAATTCAGGTTGCAAAGCAAAAAACTTTCATATCGCTCGTCCAAGTTATGATTATTGATTTTTACGATATTTTTCATAATCTGGAGATCAAAAACTATTGAAAACACTTCCGATATTCAGGTTTTACGTAGGTTTCGAAGATTTTGTGTATCTCACCGTAATATCCGAAACGAGAAAGATCTTTTCCAATCAGGCTGAAACCTTGTTTTTCGTAAAGCATTTTGTATCCTGATCAAGAATAGCAGAAGAAATTGGCAAAATATTATCCAAATTCAGGTTGCTATGCAAAAAACTTTCATATCGCTCGTCCAAGTTATGATTATTGATTTTTACGATATTTTTCATAATCTGGAGATCAAAAACTATTGAAAACACTTCCGATATTCAGGTTTTACGTAGGTTTCAAAGATTTTGTGTACCTCAACATGATATCCAAAACGAAAAACATCTTTCCCAATCAGGCTGAAACCTTGTTTTTCGTAAAGCATTTTGTATCCTGATCAAGAATAGCAGAAGAAATTGGCAAAATATTCTTAAAATTTAGGTTGCAATGCAAAAAACTTTCATATCGCTCGTCCATGTTATTATTATTGGTTTTTACGATATTTTTCATAATCTGGAGATCAAAAACTATTGAAAACACTTCCGATATTCAGGTTTTACGTAGGTTTCGAAGATTTTGTATACCTCACCGTGATATCTGAAATGAGAAACATCTTTCCCAATCAGGCTGAAATCTTGTTCATTGTAAAGCATTTTGTATCCTGATCAAGAAAAGCACAAGGAATTGGCAAAATATTATCCAAATTCAGGTTGCAATGCAAAAAACTTTCATATCGCTCGTCCAGTTTATTATTATTAGTTTTTACGATATTTTCCATAATCTGAAGATCAAAAACTATTAAAAACACTTTTGATATTCAGGTTTCACGTGGGTTTCGAAGATTTTGTGTATCTCACCGTGATATTCGAAATGAGAAAGATCTCTGCCGAGAAGGCTGAAACCTTGTTTTTTGTAGAACATTTTGTATCCTGATAAAGGATAGCAGAAGAAATTGGCAAAATATTTCCCAAATTCAGGTTGCAAAGCAAAAAACTTTCATATCGCTCGTCCAAGTTATGATCATTGATTTTTACGATATTTTTCATAATCTGGAGATCAAAAACTATTGAAAACACTTCCGATATTCAGGTTTTACGTAGGTTTCGAAGATTTTGTGTATCTCACCGTGATATCCGAAACGAGAAAGATCTTTTCCAATCAGGCTGAAACCTTGTTTTTCGTAAAGCATTTTGTATCCTGATCAAGAATAGCATAAGAAATTGGCAAAATATTATCCAAATTCAGGTTGCTATGCAAAAAACTTTCATATCGCTCGTCCAAGTTATGATTATTGATTTTTACGATATTTTCCATAATCTGGAGATCAAAAACTATTGAAAACACTTCCGATATTCAGGTTTTACGTAGGTTTCAAAGATTTTGTATACCTCAACGTGATATCCAAAATGAAAAAGATCTTTCCCAATCAGGCTGAAACCTTGTTTTTCGTAGAGCATTTCGTATCCTGTCAAGAATAGCAGAAGAAATTGGCAAAATATTCCCCAAATTCAGGTTTCAATGCAAAAAACTTTCATATCGCTCGTCCAAGTTATTATTATTGAGTTTTACGATATTTTCCATGATCTGGAGATCAAGAACTATCAAAAACACTTCCGCCATTTGGGTTTTACGTAGGTTTCGAAGATTTTGTGTATCTCACCGTAATATCCGAAACGAGAAAGATCTTTTCCAATCAGGCTGAAACCTTGTTTTTCGTAAAGCATTTTGTATCCTGATCAAGAATAGCAGAAGAAATTGGCAAAATATTATCCAAATTCAGGTTGCTATGCAAAAAACTTTCATATCGCTCGTCCAAGTTATGATTATTGATTTTTACGATATTTTTCATAATCTGGAGATCAAAAACTATTGAAAACACTTCCGATATTCAGGTTTTACGTAGGTTTCAAAGATTTTGTGTACCTCAACATGATATCCAAAACGAAAAACATCTTTCCCAATCAGGCTGAAACCTTGTTTTTCGTAAAGCATTTTGTATCCTGATCAAGAATAGCAGAAGAAATTGGCAAAATATTCTTAAAATTTAGGTTGCAATGCAAAAAACTTTCATATCGCTCGTCCATGTTATTATTATTGGTTTTTACGATATTTTTCATAATCTGGAGATCAAAAACTATTGAAAACACTTCCGATATTCAGGTTTTACGTAGGTTTCGAAGATTTTGTATACCTCACCGTGATATCTGAAATGAGAAACATCTTTCCCAATCAGGCTGAAACCTTGTTTTTCGTAAAGCATTTTGTATCCTGATCAAGAATAGCAGAAGAAATTGGCGAAATATTATCCAAATTCAGGTTGCAATGCAAAAATCTTTCATATCGCTCGTCCAAGTTATTATTATTGGTTTTTACGATATTTTTCATAATCTGGAGTTCGAAAACCATCAAAAACACATCCGAAATTCCGGTTTTACGTAGGTTTCGAAGATTTTGTGTATCTCACCGAGATATCCGAAATGAGAAAGATCTTCCCCAATCAGGCTGAAACCTTGTTTCTCGTAAAGCATTTTGTATCCTGATCAAGAATAGCAGAAGAAATTGCCAAAATATTCCCCAAATTCAGGTTGCAATGCAAAAAAGTTTCATATCGCTCGTCCAAGTTATTATTTTTGGTAAAAACCACGATATTTTCCTTAATCTGGAGAACAAAAACTATTAAAAACACTTCCGATATTCAGGTTTCACGTAGGTTTCAAAGAGTTTGTATACCTCAACGTGATATCCAAAATGAAAAAGATCTTTCCCAATCAGGCTGAAACCTTGTTTTCCGTAGAGCATTTCGTATCCTGTCAAGAATAGCAGAAGAAATTGGCAAAATATTCCCCAAATTCAGGTTTCAATGCAAAAAACTTTCATATCGCTCGTCCAAGTTATTATTATTGTTTTTTACGATACGATTCATAAAATTGAGATCGAAAACTAGTAAAAACACTCCCGATATTCAGGTTTTACATAGGTTTCGAAGATTTTGTGTATCTCACTGAGATATCCAAAATGAGAAAGATCTTTCCCATTCAGGCTGAAATCTTGTTCATTGTAAAGCATTTTGTATCCTGATCAAGAAAAGCACAAGGAATTGGCAAAATATTATCCAAATTCAGGTTGCAATGCAAAAAACTTTCATATCGCTCGTCCAGTTTATGATTATTAGTTTTTACGATATTTTCCATAATCTGAAGATCAAAAACTATTAAAAACACTTTTGATATTCAGGTTTCACGTGGGTTTCGAAGATTTTGTGTATCTCACCGTGATATTCGAAATGAGAAAGATCTCTGCCGAACAGGCTGAAACCTTGTTTTTTGTAGAACATTTTGTATCCTGATCAAGAATAGCAGAAGAAATTGGCAAAATATTCTTAAAATTCAGGTTGCAATGCAAAAAACTTTCATATCGCTCGTCCATGTTATTATTATTGGTTTTTACGATATTTTCCATGATCTGGAGATCAAGAACTATTAAAAACACTTCCGCCATTTGGGTTTTACGTAGGTTTCGAAGATTTTGTATATCTCACCGAGATATCCAAAATGAGAAAGATCTTTCCCATTCAGGCTGAAATCTTGTTCATTGTAAAGCATTTTGTATCCTGATCAAGAAAAGCAGAAGGAATTGGCAAAATATTCCCCAAATTCAGGTTGCAATGCAAAAAACTTTCAAATCGCACGTCCAAGTTATTATTATCGGTTTTTACGATACGATTCATAAAATTGAGATCAAAAACTATTGAAAACACTTCCGATATTCAGGTTTTACGGAGGTTTCAAAGATTTTGTGTACCTCAACGTGATATCCAAAATGAAAAAGATCTTTTCCAATCAGGCTGATACCTTGTTCTTCGTAAAGCATTTCGTATCCTGATCAAGAATAGCAGAAGAAATTGGCAAAATATCCTTCAAATTCAGGTTGCTATGCCAAAAACTTTCATATCGCTCGTCCAAGTTATGATTATTGGTTTTGACGATATTTTTCATAATCTGGAGATCAAAAACTATTGAAAACACTTCCGATATTCAGGTTTTACGTAGGTTCCAAAGATTTTGTGTATCTCACCGTGATATCCGAAATGAGAAAGATCTCTCCCGAACAGGCCGAAACCTTGTTTTTCGTAGAACATTTTGTATCCTGATGAGGAATAGCAGAAGAAATTGGCAAAATATTATCCAAATTCAGGTTGCAATGCAAAAAACTTTCATATCGCTCGTCCAGTTTATTATTATTGGTTTTTACGATATTTTCCATAATCTGAAGATCAAAAACTATTAAAAACACTTTTGATATTCAGGTTTTACGTGGGTTTCGAAGATTTTGTGTATCTCACCGTGATATTCGAAATGAGAAAGATCTCTGCCGAACAGGCTGAAACCTTGTTTCTCGTAAAGCATTTTGTATCCTGATCAAGAATAGCAGAAGAAATTGGCAAAATATTCCCCAAATTCAGGTTGCAATGCAAAAAAGTTTCATATCGCTCGTCCAAGTTATTATTTTTGGTAAAAACCACGATATTTTCCTTCATCTGGAGAACAAAAACTATTAAAAACACTTCCGATATTCAGGTTTCACGTAGGTTTCAAAGATTTTGTATACCTCAACGTGATATCCAAAATGAAAAAGATCTTTCCCAATCAGGCTGAAACCTTGTTTTCCGTAGAGCATTTCGTATCCTGTCAAGAATAGCAGAAGAAATTGGCAAAATATTCCCCAAATTCAGGTTTCAATGCAAAAAACTTTCATATCGCTCGTCCAAGTTATTATTATTGTTTTTTACGATACGATTCATAAAATTGAGATCGAAAACTAGTAAAAACACTCCCGATATTCAGGTTTTACATAGGTTTCGAAGATTTTGTGTATCTCACTGAGATATCCAAAATGAGAAAGATCTTTCCCATTCAGGCTGAAATCTTGTTCATTGTAAAGCATTTTGTATCCTGATCAAGAAAAGCACAAGGAATTGGCAAAATATTATCCAAATTCAGGTTGCAATGCAAAAAACTTTCATATCGCTCGTCCAGTTTATTATTATTAGTTTTTACGATATTTTCCATAATCTGAAGATCAAAAACTATTAAAAACACTTTTGATATTCAGGTTTCACGTGGGTTTCGAAGATTTTGTGTATCTCACCGTGATATTCGAAATGAGAAAGATCTCTGCCGAACAGGCTGAAACCTTGTTTTTTGTAGAACATTTTGTATCCTGATAAAGGATAGCAGAAGAAATTGGCAAAATATTTCCCAAATTCAGGTTGCAAAGCAAAAAACTTTCATATCGCTCGTCCAAGTTATGATTATTGATTTTTACGATATTTTTCATAATCTGGAGATCAAAAACTATTGAAAACACTTCCGATATTCAGGTTTTACGTAGGTTTCGAAGATTTTGTGTATCTCACCGTAATATCCGAAACGAGAAAGATCTTTTCCAATCAGGCTGAAACCTTGTTTTTCGTAAAGCATTTTGTATCCTGATCAAGAATAGCAGAAGAAATTGGCAAAATATTATCCAAATTCAGGTTGCTATGCAAAAAAATTTCATATCGCTCGTCCAAGTTATGATTATTGATTTTTACGATATTTTTCATAATCTGGAGATCAAAAACTATTGAAAACACTTCCGATATTCAGGTTTTACGTAGGTTTCAAAGATTTTGTGTACCTCAACATGATATCCAAAACGAAAAAGATCTTTCCCAATCAGGCTGAAACCTTGTTTTTCGTAAAGCATTTTGTATCCTGATCAAGAATAGCAGAAGAAATTGGCAAAATATTCTTAAAATTTAGGTTGCAATGCAAAAAACTTTCATATCGCTCGTCCATGTTATTATTATTGGTTTTTACGATATTTTTCATAATCTGGAGATCAAAAACTATTGAAAACACTTCCGATATTCAGGTTTTACGTAGGTTTCGAAGATTTTGTATACCTCACCGTGATATCTGAAATGAGAAACATCTTTCCCAATCAGGCTGAAACCTTGTTTTTCGTAAAGCATTTTGTATCCTGATCAAGAATAGCAGAAGAAATTGGCAAAATATTATCCAAATTCAGGTTGCAATGCAAAAATCTTTCATATCGCTCGTCCAAGTTATTATTATTGGTTTTTACGATATTTTTCATAATCTGGAGTTCGAAAACCATCAAAAACACATCCGAAATTCCGGTTTTACGTAGGTTTCGAAGATTTTGTGTATCTCACCGAGATATCCGAAATGAGAAAGATCTTCCCCAATCAGGCTGAAACTTTGTTTCTCGTAAAGCATTTTGTATCATGATCAAGAATAGCAGAAGAAATTGGCAAAATATTCCCCAAATTCAGGTTGCAATGCAAAAAAGTTTCATATCGCTCGTCCAAGTTATTATTTTTGGTAAAAACCACGATATTTTCCTTAATCTGGAGAACAAAAACTATTAAAAACACTTCCGATATTCAGGTTTCACGTAGGTTTCAAAGATTTTGTATACCTCAACGTGATATCCAAAATGAAAAAGATCTTTCCCAATCAGGCTGAAACCTTGTTTTCCGTAGAGCATTTCGTATCCTGTCAAGAATAGCAGAAGAAATTGGCAAAATATTCCCCAAATTCAGGTTTCAATGCAAAAAACTTTCATATCGCTCGTCCAAGTTATTATTATTGTTTTTTACGATACGATTCATAAAATTGAGATCGGAAACTAGTGAAAACACTCCCGATATTCAGGTTTTACATAGGTTTCGAAGATTTTGTGTATCTCACTGAGATATCCAAAATGAGAAAGATCTTTCCCATTCAGGCTGAAATCTTGTTCATTGTAAAGCATTTTGTATCCTGATCAAGAAAAGCACAAGGAATTGGCAAAATATTATCCAAATTCAGGTTGCAATGCAAAAAACTTTCATATCGCTCGTCCAGTTTATTATTATTAGTTTTTACGATATTTTCCATAATCTGAAGATCAAAAACTATTAAAAACACTTTTGATATTCAGGTTTCACGTGGGTTTCGAAGATTTTGTGTATCTCACCGTGATATTCGAAATGAGAAAGATCTCTGCCGAACAGGCTGAAACCTTGTTTTTTGTAGAACATTTTGTATCCTGATAAAGGATAGCAGAAGAAATTGGCAAAATATTCCCCAAATTCAGGTTGCAAAGCAAAAAACTTTCATATCGCTCGTCCAAGTTATGATTATTGATTTTTACGATATTTTTCATAATCTGGAGATCAAAAACTATTGAAAACACTTCCGATATTCAGGTTTTACGTAGGTTTCGAAGATTTTGTGTATCTCACCGTAATATCCGAAACGAGAAAGATCTTTTCCAATCAGGCTGAAACCTTGTTTTTCGTAAAGCATTTTGTATCCTGATCAAGAATAGCAGAAGAAATTGGCAAAATATTATCCAAATTCAGGTTGCAAAGCAAAAAACTTTCATATCGCTCGTCCAAGTTATGATTATTGATTTTTACGATATTTTTCATAATCTGGAGATCAAAAACTATTGAAAACACTTCCGATATTCAGGTTTTACGTAGGTTTCAAAGATTTTGTGTACCTCAACATGATATCCAAAACGAAAAACATCTTTCCCAATCAGGCTGAAACCTTGTTTTTCGTAAAGCATTTTGTATCCTGATCAAGAATAGCAGAAGAAATTGGCAAAATATTCTTAAAATTTAGGTTGCAATGCAAAAAACTTTCATATCGCTCGTCCATGTTATTATTATTGGTTTTTACGATATTTTTCATAATCTGGAGATCAAAAACTATTGAAAACACTTCCGATATTCAGGTTTTACGTAGGTTTCGAAGATTTTGTATACCTCACCGTGATATCTGAAATGAGAAACATCTTTCCCAATCAGGCTGAAACCTTGTTTTTCGTAAAGCATTTTGTATCCTGATCAAGAATAGCAGAAGAAATTGGCAAAATATTATCCAAATTCAGGTTGCAATGCAAAAATCTTTCATATCGCTCGTCCAAGTTATTATTATTGGTTTTTACGATATTTTTCATAATCTGGAGTTCGAAAACCATCAAAAACACATCCGAAATTCCGGTTTTACGTAGGTTTCGAAGATTTTGTGTATCTCACCGAGATATCCGAAATGAGAAAGATCTTCCCCAATCAGGCTGAAACCTTGTTTCTCGTAAAGCATTTTGTATCCTGATCAAGAATAGCAGAAGAAATTGGCAAAATATTCCCCAAATTCAGGTTGCAATGCAAAAAAGTTTCATATCGCTCGTCCAAGTTATTATTTTTGGTAAAAACCACGATATTTTCCTTAATCTGGAGAACAAAAACTATTAAAAACACTTCCGATATTCAGGTTTCACGTAGGTTTCAAAGAGTTTGTATACCTCAACGTGATATCCAAAATGAAAAAGATCTTTCCCAATCAGGCTGAAACCTTGTTTTCCGTAGAGCATTTCGTATCCTGTCAAGAATAGCAGAAGAAATTGGCAAAATATTCCCCAAATTCAGGTTTCAATGCAAAAAACTTACATATCGCTCGTCCAAGTTATTATTATTGTTTTTTACGATACGATTCATAAAATTGAGATCGAAAACTAGTAAAAACACTCCCGATATTCAGGTTTTACATAGGTTTCGAAGATTTTGTGTATCTCACTGAGATATCCAAAATGAGAAAGATCTTTCCCATTCAGGCTGAAATCTTGTTCATTGTAAAGCATTTTGTATCCTGATCAAGAAAAGCACAAGGAATTGGCAAAATATTATCCAAATTCAGGTTGCAATGCAAAAAACTTTCATATCGCTCGTCCAGTTCATTATTATTAGTTTTTACGATATTTTCCATAATCTGAAGATCAAAAACTATTAAAAACACTTTTGATATTCAGGTTTCACGTGGGTTTCGAAGATTTTGTGTATCTCACCGTGATATTCGAAATGAGAAAGATCTCTGCCGAACAGGCTGAAACCTTGTTTTTTGTAGAACATTTTGTATCCTGATAAAGGATAGCAGAAGAAATTGGCAAAATATTATCCAAATTCCGGTTGCTATGCAAAAAACTTTCATATCGCTCGTCCAAGTTATGATTATTGATTTTTACGATATTTTTCATAATCTGGAGATCAAAAACTATTGAAAACACTTCCGATATTCAGGTTTTACGTAGGTTTCAAAGATTTTGTATACCTCAACGTGATATCCAAAATGAAAAAGATCCTTCCCAATCAGGCTGAAACCTTGTTTTCCGTAGAGCATTTCGTATCCTGTCAAGAATAGCAGAAGAAATTGGCAAAATATTCCCCAAATTCAGGTTTCAATGCAAAAAACTTTCATATCGCTCGTCCAAGTTATTATTATTGAGTTTTACGATATTTTCCATGATCTGGAGATCAAGAACTATTAAAAACACTTCCGCCATTTGGGTTTTACGTAGGTTTCGAAGATTTTGTATATCTCACCGAGATATCCAAAATGAGAAAGATCTTTCCCATTCAGGCTGAAATCTTGTTCATTGTAAAGCATTTTGTATCCTGATCAAGAAAAGCAGAAGGAATTGGCAAAATATTCCCCAAATTCAGGTTGCAATGCAAAAAACTTTCAAATCGCACGTCCAAGTTATTATTATCGGTTTTTACGATACGATTCATAAAATTGAGATCAAAAACTATTGAAAACACTTCCGATATTCAGGTTTCACGTAGGTTTCAAAGATTTTGTATACCTCAACGTGATATCCAAAATGAAAAAGATCTTTCCCAATCAGGCTGAAACCTTGTTTTCCGTAGAGCATTTCGTATCCTGTCAAGAATAGCAGAAGAAATTGGCAAAATATTCCCCAAATTCAGGTTTCAATGCAAAAAACTTTCATATCGCTCGTCCAAGTTATTATTATTGTTTTTTACGATACGATTCATAAAATTGAGATCGAAAACTAGTGAAAACACTCCCGATATTCAGGTTTTACATAGGTTTCGAAGATTTTGTGTATCTCACTGAGATATCCAAAATGAGAAAGATCTTTCCCATTCAGGCTGAAATCTTGTTCATTGTAAAGCATTTTGTATCCTGATCAAGAAAAGCACAAGGAATTGGCAAAATATTATCCAAATTCAGGTTGCAATGCAAAAAACTTTCATATCGCTCGTCCAGTTTATTAATATTAGTTTTTACGATATTTTCCATAATCTGAAGATCAAAAACTATTAAAAACACTTTTGATATTCAGGTTTCACGTGGGTTTCGAAGATTTTGTGTATCTCACCGTGATATTCGAAATGAGAAAGATCTCTGCCGAACAGGCTGAAACCTTGTTTTTTGTAGAACATTTTGTATCCTGATAAAGGATAGCAGAAGAAATTGGCAAAATATTCCCCAAATTCAGGTTGCAAAGCAAAAAACTTTCATATCGCTCGTCCAAGTTATGATTATTGATTTTTACGATATTTTTCATAATCTGGAGATCAAAAACTATTGAAAACACTTCCGATATTCAGGTTTTACGTAGGTTTCGAAGATTTTGTGTATCTTACCGTGATATCCGAAACGAGAAAGATCTTCTCCAATCAGGCTGAAACCTTGTTTTTCGTAAAGCATTTTGTATCCTGATCAAGAATAGCAGAAGAAATTGGCAAAATATTATCCAAATTCAGGTTGCTATGCAAAAAACTTTCATATCGCTCGTCCAAGTTATGATTATTGATTTTTACGATATTTTTCATAATCTGGAGATCAAAAACTATTGAAAACACTTCGGATATTCAGGTTTTACGTAGGTTTCAAAGATTTTGGGTACCTCGAAATGATATCCAAAACGAGAAAGATCTTTCCCAATCAGGCTGAAACCTTGTTTTTCGTAAAGCATTTTGTATCCTGATCAAGAATAGCAGAAGAAATTGGCAAAATATTCTTCAAATTTAGGTTGCAATGCAAAAAACTTTCATATTGCTCGTCCATGTTATTATTATTGGTTTTTACGATATTTTTCATAATCTGGAGATCAAAAACTATTGAAAACACTTCCGATATTCAGGTTTTACGTAGGTTTCGAAGATTTTGTATACCTCACCGTGATATCTGAAATGAGAAACATCTTTCCCAATCAGGCTGAAACCTTGTTTTTCGTAAAGCATTTTGTATCCTGATCAAGAATAGCAGAAGAAATTGGCAAAATATTATCCAAATTCAGGTTGCAATGCAAAAATCTTTCATATCGCTCGTCCAAGTTATTATTATTGGTTTTTACGATATTTTTCATAATCTGGAGTTCGAAAACCATCAAAAACACATCCGAAATTCCGGTTTTACGTAGGTTTCGAAGATTTTGTGTATCTCACCGAGATATCCGAAATGAGAAAGATCTTCCCCAATCAGGCTGAAACCTTGTTTCTCGTAAAGCATTTTGTATCCTGATCAAGAATAGCAGAAGAAATTGGCAAAATATTCCCCAAATTCAGGCTGCAATGCAAAAAAGTTTCATATCGCTCGTCCAAGTTATTATTTTTGGTAAAAACCACGATATTTTCCTTAATCTGGAGAACAAAAACTATTAAAAACACTTCCGATATTCAGGTTTCACGTTGGTTTCAAAGATTTTGTATACCTCAACGTGATATCCAAAATGAAAAAGATCTTTCCCAATCAGGCTGAAACCTTGTTTTCCGTAGAGCATTTCGTATCCTGTCAAGAATAGCAGAAGAAATTGGCAAAATATTCCCCAAATTCAGGTTTCAATGCAAAAAACTTTCATATCGCTCGTCCAAGTTATTATTATTGTTTTTTACGATACGATTCATAAAATTGAGATCGAAAACTAGTGAAAACACTCCCGATATTCAGGTTTTACATAGGTTTCGAAGATTTTGTGTATCTCACTGAGATATCCAAAATGAGAAAGATCTTTCCCATTCAGGCTGAAATCTTGTTCATTGTAAAGCATTTTGTATCCTGATCAAGAAAAGCACAAGGAATTGGCAAAATATTATCCAAATTCAGGTTGCAATGCAAAAAACTTTCATATCGCTCGTCCAGTTTATTATTATTGGTTTTTACGATATTTTCCATAATCTGAAGATCAAAAACTATTAAAAACACTTTTGATATTCAGGTTTTACGTGGGTTTCGAAGATTTTGTGTATCTCACCGTGATATTCGAAATGAGAAAGATCTCTGCCGAACAGGCTGAAACCTTGTTTTTTGTAGAACATTTTGTATCCTGATCAAGAATAGCAGAAGAAATTGGCAAAATATTCCCCAAATTCAGGTTTCAATGCAAAAAACTTACATATCGCTCGTCCAAGTTATTATTATTGTTTTTTACGATACGATTCATAAAATTGAGATCGAAAACTAGTAAAAACACTCCCGATATTCAGGTTTTACATAGGTTTCGAAGATTTTGTGTATCTCACTGAGATATCCAAAATGAGAAAGATCTTTCCCATTCAGGCTGAAATCTTGTTCATTGTAAAGCATTTTGTATCCTGATCAAGAAAAGCACAAGGAATTGGCAAAATATTATCCAAATTCAGGTTGCAATGCAAAAAACTTTCATATCGCTCGTCCAGTTCATTATTATTAGTTTTTACGATATTTTCCATAATCTGAAGATCAAAAACTATTAAAAACACTTTTGATATTCAGGTTTCACGTGGGTTTCGAAGATTTTGTGTATCTCACCGTGATATTCGAAATGAGAAAGATCTCTGCCGAACAGGCTGAAACCTTGTTTTTTGTAGAACATTTTGTATCCTGATAAAGGATAGCAGAAGAAATTGGCAAAATATTCCCCAAATTCAGGTTGCAAAGCAAAAAACTTTCATATCGCTCGTCCAAGTTATGATTATTGATTTTTACGATATTTTTCATAATCTGGAGATCAAAAACTATTGAAAACACTTCCGATATTCAGGTTTTACGTAGGTTTCGAAGATTTTGTGTATCTCACCGTGATATCCGAAACGAGAAAGATCTTCTCCAATCAGGCTGAAACCTTGTTTTTCGTAAAGCATTTTGTATCCTGATCAAGAATAGCATAAGAAATTGGCAAAATATTATCCAAATTCCGGTTGCTATGCAAAAAACTTTCATATCGCTCGTCCAAGTTATGATTATTGATTTTTACGATATTTTTCATAATCTGGAGATCAAAAACTATTGAAAACACTTCCGATATTCAGGTTTTACGTAGGTTTCAAAGATTTTGTATACCTCAACGTGATATCCAAAATGAAAAAGATCCTTCCCAATCAGGCTGAAACCTTGTTTTCCGTAGAGCATTTCGTATCCTGTCAAGAATAGCAGAAGAAATTGGCAAAATATTCCCCAAATTCAGGTTTCAATGCAAAAAACTTTCATATCGCTCGTCCAAGTTATTATTATTGAGTTTTACGATATTTTCCATGATCTGGAGATCAAGAACTATTAAAAACACTTCCGCCATTTGGGTTTTACGTAGGTTTCGAAGATTTTGTATATCTCACCGAGATATCCAAAATGAGAAAGATCTTTCCCATTCAGGCTGAAATCTTGTTCATTGTAAAGCATTTTGTATCCTGATCAAGAAAAGCACAAGGAATTGGCAAAATATTATCCAAATTCAGGTTGCAATGCAAAAAACTTTCATATCGCTCGTCCAGTTTATTATTATTAGTTTTTACGATATTTTCCATAATCTGAAGATCAAAAACTATTAAAAACACTTTTGATATTCAGGTTTCACGTGGGTTTCGAAGATTTTGTGTATCTCACCGTGATATTCGAAATGAGAAAGATCTCTGCCGAACAGGCTGAAACCTTGTTTTTTGTAGAACATTTTGTATCCTGATAAAGGATAGCAGAAGAAATTGGCAAAATATTCCCCAAATTCAGGTTGCAAAGCAAAAAACTTTCATATCGCTCGTCCAAGTTATGATTATTGATTTTTACGATATTTTTCATAATCTGGAGATCAAAAACTATTGAAAACACTTCCGATATTCAGGTTTTACGTAGGTTTCGAAGATTTTGTGTATCTCACCGTGATATCCGAAACGAGAAAGATCTTCTCCAATCAGGCTGAAACCTTGTTTTTCGTAAAGCATTTTGTATCCTGATCAAGAATAGCATAAGAAATTGGCAAAATATTATCCAAATTCCGGTTGCTATGCAAAAAACTTTCATATCGCTCGTCCAAGTTATGATTATTGATTTTTACGATATTTTTCATAATCTGGAGATCAAAAACTATTGAAAACACTTCCGATATTCAGGTTTTACGTAGGTTTCAAAGATTTTGTATACCTCAACGTGATATCCAAAATGAAAAAGATCCTTCCCAATCAGGCTGAAACCTTGTTTTCCGTAGAGCATTTCGTATCCTGTCAAGAATAGCAGAAGAAATTGGCAAAATATTCCCCAAATTCAGGTTTCAATGCAAAAAACTTTCATATCGCTCGTCCAAGTTATTATTATTGAGTTTTACGATATTTTCCATGATCTGGAGATCAAGAACTATTAAAAACACTTCCGCCATTTGGGTTTTACGTAGGTTTCGAAGATTTTGTATATCTCACCGAGATATCCAAAATGAGAAAGATCTTTCCCATTCAGGCTGAAATCTTGTTCATTGTAAAGCATTTTGTATCCTGATCAAGAAAAGCAGAAGGAATTGGCAAAATATTCCCCAAATTCAGGTTGCAATGCAAAAAACTTTCAAATCGCACGTCCAAGTTATTATTATCGGTTTTTACGATACGATTCATAAAATTGAGATCAAAAACTATTGAAAACACTTCCGATATTCAGGTTTCACGTAGGTTTCAAAGATTTTGTATACCTCAACGTGATATCCAAAATGAAAAAGATCTTTCCCAATCAGGCTGAAACCTTGTTTTCCGTAGAGCATTTCGTATCCTGTCAAGAATAGCAGAAGAAATTGGCAAAATATTCCCCAAATTCAGGTTTCAATGCAAAAAACTTTCATATCGCTCGTCCAAGTTATTATTATTGTTTTTTACGATACGATTCATAAAATTGAGATCGAAAACTAGTGAAAACACTCCCGATATTCAGGTTTTACATAGGTTTCGAAGATTTTGTGTATCTCACTGAGATATCCAAAATGAGAAAGATCTTTCCCATTCAGGCTGAAATCTTGTTCATTGTAAAGCATTTTGTATCCTGATCAAGAAAAGCACAAGGAATTGGCAAAATATTATCCAAATTCAGGTTGCAATGCAAAAAACTTTCATATCGCTCGTCCAGTTTATTAATATTAGTTTTTACGATATTTTCCATAATCTGAAGATCAAAAACTATTAAAAACACTTTTGATATTCAGGTTTCACGTGGGTTTCGAAGATTTTGTGTATCTCACCGTGATATTCGAAATGAGAAAGATCTCTGCCGAACAGGCTGAAACCTTGTTTTTTGTAGAACATTTTGTATCCTGATAAAGGATAGCAGAAGAAATTGGCAAAATATTCCCCAAATTCAGGTTGCAAAGCAAAAAACTTTCATATCGCTCGTCCAAGTTATGATTATTGATTTTTACGATATTTTTCATAATCTGGAGATCAAAAACTATTGAAAACACTTCCGATATTCAGGTTTTACGTAGGTTTCGAAGATTTTGTGTATCTTACCGTGATATCCGAAACGAGAAAGATCTTTTCCAATCAGGCTGAAACCTTGTTTTTCGTAAAGCATTTTGTATCCTGATCAAGAATAGCAGAAGAAATTGGCAAAATATTATCCAAATTCAGGTTGCTATGCAAAAAACTTTCATATCGCTCGTCCAAGTTATGATTATTGATTTTTACGATATTTTTCATAATCTGGAGATCAAAAACTATTGAAAACACTTCGGATATTCAGGTTTTACGTAGGTTTCAAAGATTTTGTGTACCTCGAAATGATATCCAAAACGAGAAAGATCTTTCCCAATCAGGCTGAAACCTTGTTTTTCGTAAAGCATTTTGTATCCTGATCAAGAATAGCAGAAGAAATTGGCAAAATATTCTTAAAATTTAGGTTGCAATGCAAAAAACTTTCATATTGCTCGTCCATGTTATTATTATTGGTTTTTACGATATTTTTCATAATCTGGAGATCAAAAACTATTGAAAACACTTCCGATATTCAGGTTTTACGTAGGTTTCGAAGATTTTGTATACCTCACCGTGATATCTGAAATGAGAAACATCTTTCCCAATCAGGCTGAAACCTTGTTTTTCGTAAAGCATTTTGTATCCTGATCAAGAATAGCAGAAGAAATTGGCAAAATATTATCCAAATTCAGGTTGCAATGCAAAAATCTTTCATATCGCTCGTCCAAGTTATTATTATTGGTTTTTACGATATTTTTCATAATCTGGAGTTCGAAAACCATCAAAAACACATCCGAAATTCCGGTTTTACGTAGGTTTCGAAGATTTTGTGTATCTCACCGAGATATCCGAAATGAGAAAGATCTTCCCCAATCAGGCTGAAACCTTGTTTCTCGTAAAGCATTTTGTATCCTGATCAAGAATAGCAGAAGAAATTGGCAAAATATTCCCCAAATTCAGGCTGCAATGCAAAAAAGTTTCATATCGCTCGTCCAAGTTATTATTTTTGGTAAAAACCACGATATTTTCCTTAATCTGGAGAACAAAAACTATTAAAAACACTTCCGATATTCAGGTTTCACGTTGGTTTCAAAGATTTTGTATACCTCAACGTGATATCCAAAATGAAAAAGATCTTTCCCAATCAGGCTGAAACCTTGTTTTCCGTAGAGCATTTCGTATCCTGTCAAGAATAGCAGAAGAAATTGGCAAAATATTCCCCAAATTCAGGTTTCAATGCAAAAAACTTTCATATCGCTCGTCCAAGTTATTATTATTGTTTTTTACGATACGATTCATAAAATTGAGATCGAAAACTAGTGAAAACACTCCCGATATTCAGGTTTTACATAGGTTTCGAAGATTTTGTGTATCTCACTGAGATATCCAAAATGAGAAAGATCTTTCCCATTCAGGCTGAAATCTTGTTCATTGTAAAGCATTTTGTATCCTGATCAAGAAAAGCACAAGGAATTGGCAAAATATTATCCAAATTCAGGTTGCAATGCAAAAAACTTTCATATCGCTCGTCCAGTTTATTATTATTGGTTTTTACGATATTTTCCATAATCTGAAGATCAAAAACTATTAAAAACACTTTTGATATTCAGGTTTTACGTGGGTTTCGAAGATTTTGTGTATCTCACCGTGATATTCGAAATGAGAAAGATCTCTGCCGAACAGGCTGAAACCTTGTTTTTTGTAGAACATTTTGTATCCTGATCAAGAATAGCAGAAGAAATTGGCAAAATATTCTTAAAATTTAGGTTGCAATGCAAAAAACTTTCATATCGCTCGTCCATGTTATTATTATTGGTTTTTACGATATTTTTCATAATCTGGAGATCAAAAACTATTGAAAACACTTCCGATATTCAGGTTTTACGTAGGTTTCGAAGATTTTGTATACCTCACCGTGACATCTGAAATGAGAAACATCTTTCCCAATCAGGCTGAAACCTTGTTTTTCGTAAAGCATTTTGTATCCTGATCAAGAATAGCAGAAGAAATTGGCAAAATATTATCCAAATTCAGGTTGCAATGCAAAAATCTTTCATATCGCTCGTCCAAGTTATTATTATTGGTTTTTACGATATTTTTCATAATCTGGAGTTCTAAAACCATCAAAAACACATCCGAAATTCCGGTTTTACGTAGGTTTCAAAGATTTTGTGTATTTCACCGAGATATCCGAAATGAGAAAGATCTTCCCCAATCAGGCTGAAACCTTGTTTCTCGTAAAGCATTTTGTATCCTGATCAAGAATAGCAGAAGAAATTGGCAAAATATTCCCCAAATTCAGGCTGCAATGCAAAAAAGTTTCATATCGCTCGTCCAAGTTATTATTTTTGGTAAAAACCACGATATTTTCCTTAATCTGGAGAACAAAAACTATTAAAAACACTTCCGATATTCAGGTTTCACGTAGGTTTCAAAGATTTTGTATACCTCAACGTGATATCTAAAATGAAAAAGATCTTTCCCAATCAGGCTGAAACCTTGTTTTCCGTAGAGCATTTCGTATCCTGTCAAGAATAGCAGAAGAAATTGGCAAAATATTCCCCAAATTCAGGTTTCAATGCAAAAAACTTTCATATCGCTCGTCCAAGTTATTATTATTGTTTTTTACGATACGATTCATAAAATTGAGATCGAAAACTAGTGAAAACACTCCCGATATTCAGGTTTTACATAGGTTTCGAAGATTTTGTGTATCTCACTGAGATATCCAAAATGAGAAAGATCTTTCCCATTCAGGCTGAAATCTTGTTCATTGTAAAGCATTTTGTATCCTGATCAAGAAAAGCACAAGGAATTGGCAAAATATTATCCAAATTCAGGTTGCAATGCAAAAAACTTTCATATCGCTCGTCCAGTTTATTATTATTAGTTTTTACGATATTTTCCATAATCTGAAGATCAAAAACTATTAAAAACACTTTTGATATTCAGGTTTCACGTGGGTTTCGAAGATTTTGTGTATCTCACCGTGATATTCGAAATGAGAAAGATATCTGCCGAACAGGCTGAAACCTTGTTTTTTGTAGAACATTTTGTATCCTGATAAAGGATAGCAGAAGAAATTGGCAAAATATTCCCCAAATTCAGGTTGCAAAGCAAAAAACTTTCATATCGCTCGTCCAAGTTATGATTATTGATTTTTACGATATTTTTCATAATCTGGAGATCAAAAACTATTGAAAACACTTCCGATATTCAGGTTTTACGTAGGTTTCGAAGATTTTGTGTATCTCACCGTGATATCCGAAACGAGAAAGATCTTTTCCAATCAGGCTGAAACCTTGTTTTTCGTAAAGCATTTTGTATCCTGATCAAGAATAGCATAAGAAATTGGCAAAATATTATCCAAATTCAGGTTGCTATGCAAAAAACTTTCATATCGCTCGTCCAAGTTATGATTATTGATTTTTACGATATTTTTCATAATCTGGAGATCAAAAACTATTGAAAACACTTCCGATATTCAGGTTTTACGTAGGTTTCAAAGATTTTGTATACCTCAACGTGATATCCAAAATGAAAAAGATCTTTCCCAATCAGGCTGAAACCTTGTTTTCCGTAGAGCATTTCGTATCCTGTCAAGAATAGCAGAAGAAATTGGCAAAATATTCCCCAAATTCAGGTTTCAATGCAAAAAACTTTCATATCGCTCGTCCAAGTTATTATTATTGAGTTTTACGATATTTTCCATGATCTGGAGATCAAGAACTATTAAAAACACTTCCGCCATTTGGGTTTTACGTAGGTTTCGAAGATTTTGTATATCTCACCGAGATATCCAAAATGAGAAAGATCTTTCCCATTCAGGCTGAAATCTTGTTCATTGTAAAGCATTTTGTATCCTGATCAAGAAAAGCAGAAGGAATTGGCAAAATATTCCCCAAATTCAGGTTGCAATGCAAAAAACTTTCGAATCGCACGTCCAAGTTATTATTATCGGTTTTTACGATACGATTCATAAAATTGAGATCAAAAACTATTGAAAACACTTCCGATATTCAGGTTTTACGGAGGTTTCAAAGATTTTGTGTACCTCAACGTGATATCCAAAATGAAAAAGATCTTTTCCAATCAGGCTGATACCTTGTTCTTCGTAAAGCATTTCGTATCCTGATCAAGAATAGCAGAAGAAATTGGCAAAATATCCTTCAAATTCAGGTTGCTATGCCAAAAACTTTCATATCGCTCGTCCAAGTTATGATTATTGGTTTTGACGATATTTTTCATAATCTGGAGATCAAAAACTATTGAAAACACTTCCGATATTCAGGTTTTACGTAGGTTCCAAAGATTTTGTGTATCTCACCGTGATATCCGAAATGAGAAAGATCTCTCCCGAACAGGCCGAAACCTTGTTTTTCGTAGAACATTTTGTATCCTGATGAGGAATAGCAGAAGAAATTGGCAAAATATTATCCAAATTCAGGTTGCAATGCAAAAAACTTTCATATCGCTCGTCCAGTTTATTATTATTGGTTTTTACGATATTTTCCATAATCTGAAGATCAAAAACGATTAAAAACACTTTTGATATTCAGGTTTGACGTGGGTTTCGAAGATTTTGTGTATCTCACCGTGATATTCGAAATGAGAAAGATCTCTGCCGAACAGGCTGAAACCTTGTTTTTTGTAGAACATTTTGTATCCTGATCAAGAATAGCAGAAGAAATTGGCAAAATATTCTTAAAATTTAGGTTGCAATGCAAAAAACTTTCATATCGCTCGTCCATGTTATTATTATTGGTTTTTACGATATTTTTCATAATCTGGAGATCAAAAACTATTGAAAACACTTCCGATATTCAGGTTTTACGTAGGTTTCGAAGATTTTGTATACCTCACCGTGACATCTGAAATGAGAAACATCTTTCCCAATCAGGCTGAAACCTTGTTTTTCGTAAAGCATTTTGTATCCTGATCAAGAATAGCAGAAGAAATTGGCAAAATATTATCCAAATTCAGGTTGCAATGCAAAAATCTTTCATATCGCTCGTCCAAGTTATTATTATTGGTTTTTACGATATTTTTCATAATCTGGAGTTCGAAAACCATCAAAAACACATCCGAAATTCCGGTTTTACGTAGGTTTCGAAGATTTTGTGTATCTCACCGAGATATCCGAAATGAGAAAGATCTTCCCCAATCAGGCTGAAACCTTGTTTCTCGTAAAGCATTTTGTATCCTGATCAAGAATAGCAGAAGAAATTGGCAAAATATTCCCCAAATTCAGGTTGCAATGCAAAAAAGTTTCATATCGCTCGTCCAAGTTATTATTTTTGGTAAAAACCACGATATTTTCCTTAATCTGGAGAACAAAAACTATTAAAAACACTTCCGATATTCAGGTTTCACGTAGGTTTCAAAGATTTTGTGTATCTCACTGAGATATCCAAAATGAGAAAGATCTTTCCCATTCAGGCTGAAATCTTGTTCATTGTAAAGCATTTTGTATCCTGATCAAGAAAAGCACAAGGAATTGGCAAAATATTATCCAAATTCAGGTTGCAATGCAAAAAACTTTCATATCGCTCGTCCAGTTTATTATTATTAGTTTTTACGATATTTTCCATAATCTGAAGATCAAAAACTATTAAAAACACTTTTGATATTCAGGTTTCACGTGGGTTTCGAAGATTTTGTGTATCTCACCGTGATATTCGAAATGAGAAAGATCTCTGCCGAACAGGCTGAAACCTTGTTTTTTGTAGAACATTTTGTATCCTGATAAAGGATAGCAGAAGAAATTGGCAAAATATTTCCCAAATTCAGGTTGCAAAGCAAAAAACTTTCATATCGCTCGTCCAAGTTATGATTATTGATTTTTACGATATTTTTCATAATCTGGAGATCAAAAACTATTGAAAACACTTCCGATATTCAGGTTTTACGTAGGTTTCGAAGATTTTGTGTATCTCACCGTGATATCCGAAACGAGAAAGATCTTTTCCAATCAGGCTGAAACCTTGTTTTTCGTAAAGCATTTTGTATCCTGATCAAGAATAGCAGAAGAAATTGGCAAAATATTTCCCAAATTCAGGTTGCAAAGCAAAAAACTTTCATATCGCTCGTCCAAGTTATGATTATTGATTTTTACGATATTTTTCATAATCTGGAGATCAAAAACTATTGAAAACACTTCCGATATTCAGGTTTTACGTAGGTTTCGAAGATTTTGTATACCTCACCGTGATATCTGAAATGAGAAACATCTTTCCCAATCAGGCTGAAACCTTGTTTTTCGTAAAGCATTTTGTATCCTGATCAAGAATAGCAGAAGAAATTGGCAAAATATTATCCAAATTCAGGTTGCAATGCAAAAATCTTTCATATCGCTCGTCCAAGTTATTATTATTGGTTTTTACGATATTTTTCATAATCTGGAGTTCGAAAACCATCAAAAACACATCCGAAATTCCGGTTTTACGTAGGTTTCGAAGATTTTGTGTATCTCACCGAGATATCCGAAATGAGAAAGATCTTCCCCAATCAGGCTGAAACCTTGTTTCTCGTAAAGCATTTTGTATCCTGATCAAGAATAGCAGAAGAAATTGGCAAAATATTCCCCAAATTCAGGTTGCAATGCAAAAAAGTTTCATATCGCTCGTCCAAGTTATTATTTCTGGTAAAAACCACGATACTTTCCTTAATCTGGAGAACAAAAACTATTAAAAACACTTCCGATATTCAGGTTTCACGTAGGTTTCAAAGATTTTGTATACCTCAACGTGATATCCAAAATGAAAAAGATCTTTCCCAATCAGGCTGAAACCTTGTTTTCCGTAGAGCATTTCGTATCCTGTCAAGAATAGCAGAAGAAATTGGCAAAATATTCTTAAAATTTAGGTTGCAATGCAAAAAACTTTCATATCGCTCGTCCATGTTATTATTATTGGTTTTTACGATATTTTTCATAATCTGGAGATCAAAAACTATTGAAAACACTTCCGATATTCAGGTTTTACGTAGGTTTCGAAGATTTTGTATACCTCACCGTGATATCTGAAATGAGAAACATCTTTCCCAATCAGGCTGAAACCTTGTTTTTCGTAAAGCATTTTGTATCCTGATCAAGAATAGCAGAAGAAATTGGCAAAATATTATCCAAATTCAGGTTGCAATGCAAAAATCTTTCATATCGCTCGTCCAAGTTATTATTATTGGTTTTTACGATATTTTTCATAATCTGGAGTTCGAAAACCATCAAAAACACATCCGAAATTCCGGTTTTACGTAGGTTTCGAAGATTTTGTGTATCTCACCGAGATATCCGAAATGAGAAAGATCTTCCCCAATCAGGCTGAAACCTTGTTTCTCGTAAAGCATTTTGTATCCTGATCAAGAATAGCAGAAGAAATTGGCAAAATATTCCCCAAATTCAGGTTGCAATGCAAAAAAGTTTCATATCGCTCGTCCAAGTTATTATTTTTGGTAAAAACCACGATATTTTCCTTCATCTGGAGAACAAAAACTATTAAAAACACTTCCGATATTCAGGTTTCACGTAGGTTTCAAAGATTTTGTATACCTCAACGTGATATCCAAAATGAAAAAGATCTTTCCCAATCAGGCTGAAACCTTGTTTTCCGTAGAGCATTTCGTATCCTGTCAAGAATAGCAGAAGAAATTGGCAAAATATTCCCCAAATTCAGGTTTCAATGCAAAAAACTTTCATATCGCTCGTCCAAGTTATTATTATTGTTTTTTACGATACGATTCATAAAATTGAGATCGAAAACTAGTGAAAACACTCCCGATATTCAGGTTTTACATAGGTTTCGAAGATTTTGTGTATCTCACTGAGATATCCAAAATGAGAAAGATCTTTCCCATTCAGGCTGAAATCTTGTTCATTGTAAAGCATTTTGTATCCTGATCAAGAAAAGCACAAGGAATTGGCAAAATATTATCCAAATTCAGGTTGCAATGCAAACAACTTTCATATCGCTCGTCCAGTTTATTATTATCAGTTTTTACGATATTTTCCATAATCTGAAGATCAAAAACTATTAAAAACACTTTTGATATTCAGGTTTCACGTGGGTTTCGAAGATTTTGTGTATCTCACCGTGATATTCGAAATGAGAAAGATCTCTGCCGAACAGGCTGAAACCTTGTTTTTTGTAGAACATTTTGTATCCTGATAAAGGATAGCAGAAGAAATTGGCAAAATATTCCCCAAATTCAGGTTGCAAAGCAAAAAACTTTCATATCGCTCGTCCAAGTTATGATTATTGATTTTTACGATATTTTTCATAATCTGGAGATCAAAAACTATTGAAAACACTTCCGATATTCAGGTTTTACGTAGGTTTCGAAGATTTTGTGTATCTCACCGTGATATCCGAAACGAGAAAGATCTTTTCCAATCAGGCTGAAACCTTGTTTTTCGTAAAGCATTTTGTATCCTGATCAAGAATAGCATAAGAAATTGGCAAAATATTATCCAAATTCAGGTTGCTATGCAAAAAACTTTCATATCGCTCGTCCAAGTTATGATTATTGATTTTTACGATATTTTTCATAATCTGGAGATCAAAAACTATTGAAAACACTTCCGATATTCAGGTTTTACGTAGGTTCCAAAGATTTTGTGTATCTCACCGTGATATCCGAAATGAGAAAGATCTCTCCCGAACAGGCCGAAACCTTGTTTTTCGTAGAACATTTTGTATCCTGATGAGGAATAGCAGAAGAAATTGGCAAAATATTATCCAAATTCAGGTTGCAATGCAAAAAACTTTCATATCGCTCGTCCAGTTTATTATTATTGGTTTTTACGATATTTTCCATAATCTGAAGATCAAAAACTATTAAAAACACTTTTGATATTCAGGTTTTACGTGGGTTTCGAAGATTTTGTGTATCTCACCGTGATATTCGAAATGAGAAAGATCTCTGCCGAACAGGCTGAAACCTTGTTTTTTGTAGAACATTTTGTATCCTGATCAAGAATAGCAGAAGAAATTGGCAAAATATTCTTAAAATTCAGGTTGCAATGCAAAAAACTTTCATATCGCTCGTCCATGTTATTATTATTGGTTTTTACGATATTTTTCATAATCTGGAGATCAAAAACTATTGAAAACACTTCCGATATTCAGGTTTTACGTAGGTTTCGAAGATTTTGTATACCTCACCGTGATATCTGAAATGAGAAACATCTTTCCCAATCAGGCTGAAACCTTGTTTTTCGTAAAGCATTTTGTATCCTGATCAAGAATAGCAGAAGAAATTGGCAAAATATTATCCAAATTCAGGTTGCAATGCAAAAATCTTTCATATCGCTCGTCCAAGTTATTATTATTGGTTTTTACGATATTTTTCATAATCTGGAGTTCGAAAACCATCAAAAACACATCCGAAATTCCGGTTTTACGTAGGTTTCGAAGATTTTGTGTATCTCACCGAGATATCCGAAATGAGAAAGATCTTCCCCAATCAGGCTGAAACCTTGTTTCTCGTAAAGCATTTTGTATCCTGATCAAGAATAGCAGAAGAAATTGGCAAAATATTCCCCAAATTCAGGTTGCAATGCAAAAAAGTTTCATATCGCTCGTCCAAGTTATTATTTCTGGTAAAAACCACGATACTTTCCTTAATCTGGAGAACAAAAACTATTAAAAACACTTCCGATATTCAGGTTTCACGTAGGTTTCAAAGATTTTGTATACCTCAACGTGATATCCAAAATGAAAAAGATCTTTCCCAATCAGGCTGAAACCTTGTTTTCCGTAGAGCATTTCGTATCCTGTCAAGAATAGCAGAAGAAATTGGCAAAATATTCCCCAAATTCGGGTTTCAATGCAAAAAACTTTCATATCGCTCGTCCAAGTTATTATTATTGTTTTTTACGATACGATTCATAAAATTGAGATCGAAAACTAGTAAAAACACTCCCGATATTCAGGTTTTACATAGGTTTCGAAGATTTTGTGTATCTCACTGAGATATCCAAAATGAGAAAGATCTTTCCCATTCAGGCTGAAATCTTGTTCATTGTAAAGCATTTTGTATCCTGATCAAGAAAAGCACAAGGAATTGGCAAAATATTATCCAAATTCAGGTTGCAATGCAAAAAACTTTCATATCGCTCGTCCAGTTTATTATTATTAGTTTTTACGATATTTTCCATAATCTGAAGATCAAAAACTATTAAAAACACTTTTGATATTCAGGTTTCACGTGGGTTTCGAAGATTTTGTGTATCTCACCGTGATATTCGAAATGAGAAAGATCTCTGCCGAACAGGCTGAAACCTTGTTTTTTGTAGAACATTTTGTATCCTGATAAAGGATAGCAGAAGAAATTGGCAAAATATTTCCCAAATTCAGGTTGCAAAGCAAAAAACTTTCATATCGCTCGTCCAAGTTATGATTATTGATTTTTACGATATTTTTCATAATCTGGAGATCAAAAACTATTGAAAACACTTCCGATATTCAGGTTTTACGTAGGTTTCGAAGATTTTGTGTATCTCACCGTGATATCCGAAACGAGAAAGATCTTTTCCAATCAGGCTGAAACCTTGTTTTTCGTAAAGCATTTTGTATCCTGATCAAGAATAGCAGAAGAAATTGGCAGAATATTATCCAAATTCAGGTTGCTATGCAAAAAAATTTCATATCGCTCGTCCAAGTTATGATTATTGATTTTTACGATATTTTTCATAATCTGGAGATCAAAAACTATTGAAAACACTTCCGATATTCAGGTTTTACGTAGGTTTCAAAGATTTTGTGTACCTCAACATGATATCCAAAACGAAAAAGATCTTTCCCAATCAGGCTGAAACCTTGTTTTTCGTAAAGCATTTTGTATCCTGATCAAGAATAGCAGAAGAAATTGGCAAAATATTCTTAAAATTTAGGTTGCAATGCAAAAAACTTTCATATCGCTCGTCCATGTTATTATTATTGGTTTTTACGATATTTTTCATAATCTGGAGATCAAAAACTATTGAAAACACTTCCGATATTCAGGTTTTACGTAGGTTTCGAAGATTTTGTATACCTCACCGTGATATCTGAAATGAAAAAGATCTTTCCCAATCAGGCTGAAACCTTGTTTTTCGTAAAGCATTTTGTATCCTGATCAAGAATAGCAGAAGAAATTGGCAAAATATTATCCAAATTCAGGTTGCAATGCAAAAATCTTTCATATCGCTCGTCCAAGTTATTATTATTGGTTTTTACGATATTTTTCATAATCTGGAGTTCGAAAACCATCAAAAACACATCCGAAATTCCGGTTTTACGTAGGTTTCGAAGATTTTGTGTATCTCACCGAGATATTCGAAATGAGAAAGATCTTCCCCAATCAGGCTGAAACTTTGTTTCTCGTAAAGCATTTTGTATCATGATCAAGAATAGCAGAAGAAATTGGCAAAATATTCCCCAAATTCAGGTTGCAATGCAAAAAACTTTCATATCGCTCGTCCAAGTTATTATTTTTGGTAAAAACCACGATATTTTCCTTAATCTGGAGAACAAAAACTATTAAAAACACTTCCGATATTCAGGTTTCACGTAGGTTTCAAAGATTTTGTATACCTCAACGTGATATCCAAAATGAAAAAGATCTTTCCCAATCAGGCTGAAACCTTGTTTTCCGTAGAGCATTTCGTATCCTGTCAAGAATAGCAGAAGAAATTGGCAAAATATTCCCCAAATTCAGGTTTCAATGCAAAAAACTTTCATATCGCTCGTCCAAGTTATTATTATTGTTTTTTACGATACGATTCATAAAATTGAGATCGAAAACTAGTGAAAACACTCCCGATATTCAGGTTTTACATAGGTTTCGAAGATTTTGTGTATCTCACTGAGATATCCAAAATGAGAAAGATCTTTCCCATTCAGGCTGAAATCTTGTTCATTGTAAAGCATTTTGTATCCTGATCAAGAAAAGCACAAGGAATTGGCAAAATATTATCCAAATTCAGGTTGCAATGCAAAAAACTTTCATATCGCTCGTCCAGTTTATTATTATTAGTTTTTACGATATTTTCCATAATCTGAAGATCAAAAACTATTAAAAACACTTTTGATATTCAGGTTTCACGTGGGTTTCGAAGATTTTGTGTATCTCACCGTGATATTCGAAATGAGAAAGATCTCTGCCGAACAGGCTGAAACCTTGTTTTTTGTAGAACATTTTGTATCCTGATAAAGGATAGCAGAAGAAATTGGCAAAATATTCCCCAAATTCAGGTTGCAAAGCAAAAAACTTTCATATCGCTCGTCCAAGTTATGATTATTGATTTTTACGATATTTTTCATAATCTGGAGATCAAAAACTATTGAAAACACTTCCGATATTCAGGTTTTACGTAGGTTTCGAAGATTTTGTGTATCTCACCGTGATATCCGAAACGAGAAAGATCTTTTCCAATCAGGCTGAAACCTTGTTTTTCGTAAAGCATTTTGTATCCTGATCAAGAATAGCAGAAGAAATTGGCAAAATATTATCCAAATTCAGGTTGCTATGCAAAAAACTTTCATATCGCTCGTCCAAGTTATGATTATTGATTTTTACGATATTTTTCATAATCTGGAGATCAAAAACTATTGAAAACACTTCCGATATTCAGGTTTTACGTAGGTTTCAAAGATTTTGTGTACCTCGAAATGATATCCAAAACGAGAAAGATCTTTCCCAATCAGGCTGAAACCTTGTTTTTCGTAAAGCATTTTGTATCCTGATCAAGAATAGCAGAAGAAATTGGCAAAATATTCTTGAAATTTAGGTTGCAATGCAAAAAACTTTCATATCGCTCGTCCATGTTATTATTATTGGTTTTTACGATATTTTTCATAATCTGGAGATCAAAAACTATTGAAAACACTTCCGATATTCAGGTTTTACGTAGGTTTCGAAGATTTTGTATACCTCACCGTGATATCTGAAATGAGAAACATCTTTCCCAATCAGGCTGAAACCTTGTTTTTCGTAAAGCATTCTGTATCCTGATCAAGAATAGCAGAAGAAATTGGCAAAATATTATCCAAATTCAGGTTGCAATGCAAAAATCTTTCATATCGCTCGTCCAAGTTATTATTATTGGTTTTTACGATATTTTTCATAATCTGGAGTTCGAAAACCATCAAAAACACATCCGAAATTCCGGTTTTACGTAGGTTTCGAAGATTTTGTGTATCTCACCGAGATATCCGAAATGAGAAAGATCTTCCCCAATCAGGCTGAAACCTTGTTTCTCGTAAAGCATTTTGTATCCTGATCAAGAATAGCAGAAGAAATTGGCAAAATATTCCCCAAATTCAGGCTGCAATGCAAAAAAGTTTCATATCGCTCGTCCAAGTTATTATTTTTGGTAAAAACCACGATATTTTCCTTAATCTGGAGAACAAAAACTATTAAAAACACTTCCGATATTCAGGTTTCACGTTGGTTTCAAAGATTTTGTATACCTCAACGTGATATCCAAAATGAAAAAGATCTTTCCCAATCAGGCTGAAACCTTGTTTTCCGTAGAGCATTTCGTATCCTGTCAAGAATAGCAGAAGAAATTGGCAAAATATTCCCCAAATTCAGGTTTCAATGCAAAAAACTTTCATATCGCTTGTCCAAGTTATTATTATTGTTTTTTACGATACGATTCATAAAATTGAGATCGGAAACTAGTGAAAACACTCCCGATATTCAGGTTTTACATAGGTTTCGAAGATTTTGTGTATCTCACTGAGATATCCAAAATGAGAAAGATCTTTCCCATTCAGGCTGAAATCTTGTTCATTGTAAAGCATTTTGTATCCTGATCAAGAAAAGCACAAGGAATTGGCAAAATATTATTCAAATTCAGGTTGCAATGCAAAAAACTTTCATATCGCTCGTCCAGTTTATTATTATTAGTTTTTACGATATTTTCCATAATCTGAAGATCAAAAACTATTAAAAACACTTTTGATATTCAGGTTTCACGTGGGTTTCGAAGATTTTGTGTATCTCACCGTGATATTCGAAATGAGAAAGATCTCTGCCGAACAGGCTGAAACCTTGTTTTTTGTAGAACATTTTGTATCCTGATAAAGGATAGCAGAAGAAATTGGCAAAATATTCCCCAAATTCAGGTTGCAAAGCAAAAAACTTTCATATCGCTCGTCCAAGTTATGATTATTGATTTTTACGATATTTTTCATAATCTGGAGATCAAAAACTATTGAAAACACTTCCGATATTCAGGTTTTACGTAGGTTTCGAAGATTTTGTGTATCTTACCGTGATATCCGAAACGAGAAAGATCTTTTCCAATCAGGCTGAAACCTTGTTTTTCGTAAAGCATTTTGTATCCTGATCAAGAATAGCAGAAGAAATTGGCAAAATATTATCCAAATTCAGGTTGCTATGCAAAAAACTTTCATATCGCTCGTCCAAGTTATGATTATTGATTTTTACGATATTTTTCATAATCTGGAGATCAAAAACTATTGAAAACACTTCCGATATTCAGGTTTTACGTAGGTTTCAAAGATTTTGTGTACCTCGAAATGATATCCAAAACGAGAAAGATCTTTCCCAATCAGGCTGAAACCTTGTTTTTCGTAAAGCATTTTGTATCCTGATCAAGAATAGCAGAAGAAATTGGCAAAATATTCTTAAAATTTAGGTTGCAATGCAAAAAACTTTCATATCGCTCGTCCATGTTATTATTATTGGTTTTTACGATATTTTTCATAATCTGGAGATCAAAAACTATTGAAAACACTTCCGATATTCAGGTTTTACGTAGGTTTCAAAGATTTTGTATACCTCACCGTGATATCTGAAATGAGAAACATCTTTCCCAATCAGGCTGAAACCTTGTTTTTCGTAAAGCATTTTGTATCCTGATCAAGAATAGCAGAAGAAATTGGCAAAATATTCCCCAAATTCAGGTTGCAATGCAAAAAAGTTTCATATCGCTCGTCCAAGTTATTATTTTTGGTAAAAACCACGATATTTTCCTTCATCTGGAGAACAAAAACTATTAAAAACACTTCCGATATTCAGGTTTCACGTAGGTTTCAAAGATTTTGTATACCTCAACGTGATATCCAAAATGAAAAAGATCTTTCCCAATCAGGCTGAAACCTTGTTTTCCGTAGAGCATTTCGTATCCTGTCAAGAATAGCAGAAGAAATTGGCAAAATATTCCCCAAATTCAGGTTTCAATGCAAAAAACTTTCATATCGCTCGTCCAAGTTATTATTATTGTTTTTTACGATACGATTCATAAAATTGAGATCGAAAACTAGTGAAAACACTCCCGATATTCAGGTTTTACATAGGTTTCGAAGATTTTGTGTATCTCACTGAGATATCCAAAATGAGAAAGATCTTTCCCATTCAGGCTGAAATCTTGTTCATTGTAAAGCATTTTGTATCCTGATCAAGAAAAGCACAAGGAATTGGGAAAATATTATCCAAATTCAGGTTGCAATGCAAAAAACTTTCATATCGCTCGTCCAGTTTATTATTATCAGTTTTTACGATATTTTCCATAATCTGAAGATCAAAAACTATTAAAAACACTTTTGATATTCAGGTTTCACGTGGGTTTCGAAGATTTTGTGTATCTCACCGTGATATTCGAAATGAGAAAGATCTCTGCCGAACAGGCTGAAACCTTGTTTTTTGTAGAACATTTTGTATCCTGATAAAGGATAGCAGAAGAAATTGGCAAAATATTCCCCAAATTCAGGTTGCAAAGCAAAAAACTTTCATATCGCTCGTCCAAGTTATGATTATTGATTTTTACGATATTTTTCATAATCTGGAGATCAAAAACTATTGAAAACACTTTCGATATTCAGGTTTTACGTAGGTTTCGAAGATTTTGTGTATCTCACCGTGATATCCGAAACGAGAAAGATCTTTTCCAATCAGGCTGAAACCTTGTTTTTCGTAAAGCATTTTGTATCCTGATCAAGAATAGCATAAGAAATTGGCAAAATATTATCCAAATTCAGGTTGCTATGCAAAAAACTTTCATATCGCTCGTCCAAGTTATGATTATTGATTTTTACGATATTTTTCATAATCTGGAGATCAAAAACTATTGAAAACACTTCCGATATTCAGGTTTTACGTAGGTTCCAAAGATTTTGTGTATCTCACCGTGATATCCGAAATGAGAAAGATCTCTCCCGAACAGGCCGAAACCTTGTTTTTCGTAGAACATTTTGTATCCTGATGAGGAATAGCAGAAGAAATTGGCAAAATATTATCCAAATTCAGGTTGCAATGCAAAAAACTTTCATATCGCTCGTCCAGTTTATTATTATTGGTTTTTACGATATTTTCCATAATCTGAAGATCAAAAACTATTAAAAACACTTTTGATATTCAGGTTTTACGTGGGTTTCGAAGATTTTGTGTATCTCACCGTGATATTCGAAATGAGAAAGATCTCTGCCGAACAGGCTGAAACCTTGTTTTTTGTAGAACATTTTGTATCCTGATGAGGAATAGCAGAAGAAATTGGCAAAATATTATCCAAATTCAGGTTGCAATGCAAAAAACTTTCATATCGCTCGTCCATGTTATTATTATTGGTTTTTACGATATTTTTCATAATCTGGAGATCAAAAACTATTGAAAACACTTCCGATATTCAGGTTTTACGTAGGTTTCGAAGATTTTGTATACCTCACCGTGATATCTGAAATGAGAAACATCTTTCCCAATCAGGCTGAAACCTTGTTTTTCGTAAAGCATTTTGTATCCTGATCAAGAATAGCAGAAGAAATTGGCAAAATATTATCCAAATTCAGGTTGCAATGCAAAAATCTTTCATATCGCTCGTCCAAGTTATTATTATTGGTTTTTACGATATTTTTCATAATCTGGAGTTCGAAAACCATCAAAAACACATCCGAAATTCCGGTTTTACGTAGGTTTCGAAGATTTTGTGTATCTCACCGAGATATCCGAAATGAGAAAGATCTTCCCCAATCAGGCTGAAACCTTGTTTCTCGTAAAGCATTTTGTATCCTGATCAAGAATAGCAGAAGAAATTGGCAAAATATTCCCCAAATTCAGGTTGCAATGCAAAAAAGTTTCATATCGCTCGTCCAAGTTATTATTTCTGGTAAAAACCACGATATTTTCCTTAATCTGGAGAACAAAAACTATTAAAAACACTTCCGATATTCAGGTTTCACGTAGGTTTCAAAGATTTTGTATACCTCAACGTGATATCCAAAATGAAAAAGATCTTTCCCAATCAGGCTGAAACCTTGTTTTCCGTAGAGCATTTCGTATCCTGTCAAGAATAGCAGAAGAAATTGGCAAAATATTCCCCAAATTCGGGTTTCAATGCAAAAAACTTTCATATCGCTCGTCCAAGTTATTATTATTGTTTTTTACGATACGATTCATAAAATTGAGATCGAAAACTAGTAAAAACACTCCCGATATTCAGGTTTTACATAGGTTTCGAAGATTTTGTGTATCTCACTGAGATATCCAAAATGAGAAAGATCTTTCCCATTCAGGCTGAAATCTTGTTCATTGTAAAGCATTTTGTATCCTGATCAAGAAAAGCACAAGGAATTGGCAAAATATTATCCAAATTCAGGTTGCAATGCAAAAAACTTTCATATCGCTCGTCCAGTTTATTATTATTAGTTTTTACGATATTTTCCATAATCTGAAGATCAAAAACTATTAAAAACACTTTTGATATTCAGGTTTCACGTGGGTTTCGAAGATTTTGTGTATCTCACCGTGATATTCGAAATTAGAAAGATCTCTGCCGAACAGGCTGAAACCTTGTTTTTTGTAGAACATTTTGTATCCTGATAAAGGATAGCAGAAGAAATTGGCAAAATATTTCCCAAATTCAGGTTGCAAAGCAAAAAACTTTCATATCGCTCGTCCAAGTTATGATTATTGATTTTTACGATATTTTTCATAATCTGGAGATCAAAAACTATTGAAAACACTTCCGATATTCAGGTTTTACGTAGGTTTCGAAGATTTTGTGTATCTCACCGTGATATCCGAAACGAGAAAGATCTTTTCCAATCAGGCTGAAACCTTGTTTTTCGTAAAGCATTTTGTATCCTGATCAAGAATAGCAGAAGAAATTGGCAGAATATTATCCAAATTCAGGTTGCTATGCAAAAAAATTTCATATCGCTCGTCCAAGTTATGATTATTGATTTTTACGATATTTTTCATAATCTGGAGATCAAAAACTATTGAAAACACTTCCGATATTCAGGTTTTACGTAGGTTTCGAAGATTTTGTGTATCTCACCGAGATATCCGAAATGAGAAAGATCTTCCCCAATCAGGCTGAAACCTTGTTTCTCGTAAAGCATTTTGTATCCTGATCAAGAATAGCAGAAGAAATTGGCAAAATATTCCCCAAATTCAGGTTGCAATGCAAAAAAGTTTCATATCGCTCGTCCAAGTTATTATTTCTGGTAAAAACCACGATATTTTCCTTAATCTGGAGAACAAAAACTATTAAAAACACTTCCGATATTCAGGTTTCACGTAGGTTTCAAAGATTTTGTATACCTCAACGTGATATCCAAAATGAAAAAGATCTTTCCCAATCAGGCTGAAACCTTGTTTTCCGTAGAGCATTTCGTATCCTGTCAAGAATAGCAGAAGAAATTGGCAAAATATTCCCCAAATTCGGGTTTCAATGCAAAAAACTTTCATATCGCTCGTCCAAGTTATTATTATTGTTTTTTACGATACGATTCATAAAATTGAGATCGAAAACTAGTAAAAACACTCCCGATATTCAGGTTTTACATAGGTTTCGAAGATTTTGTGTATCTCACTGAGATATCCAAAATGAGAAAGATCTTTCCCATTCAGGCTGAAATCTTGTTCATTGTAAAGCATTTTGTATCCTGATCAAGAAAAGCACAAGGAATTGGCAAAATATTATCCAAATTCAGGTTGCAATGCAAAAAACTTTCATATCGCTCGTCCAGTTTATTATTATTAGTTTTTACGATATTTTCCATAATCTGAAGATCAAAAACTATTAAAAACACTTTTGATATTCAGGTTTCACGTGGGTTTCGAAGATTTTGTGTATCTCACCGTGATATTCGAAATTAGAAAGATCTCTGCCGAACAGGCTGAAACCTTGTTTTTTGTAGAACATTTTGTATCCTGATAAAGGATAGCAGAAGAAATTGGCAAAATATTTCCCAAATTCAGGTTGCAAAGCAAAAAACTTTCATATCGCTCGTCCAAGTTATGATTATTGATTTTTACGATATTTTTCATAATCTGGAGATCAAAAACTATTGAAAACACTTCCGATATTCAGGTTTTACGTAGGTTTCGAAGATTTTGTGTATCTCACCGTGATATCCGAAACGAGAAAGATCTTTTCCAATCAGGCTGAAACCTTGTTTTTCGTAAAGCATTTTGTATCCTGATCAAGAATAGCAGAAGAAATTGGCAGAATATTATCCAAATTCAGGTTGCTATGCAAAAAAATTTCATATCGCTCGTCCAAGTTATGATCATTGATTTTTACGATATTTTTCATAATCTGGAGATCAAAAACTATTGAAAACACTTCCGATATTCAGGTTTTACGTAGGTTTCAAAGATTTTGTGTACCTCAACATGATATCCAAAACGAAAAAGATCTTTCCCAATCAGGCTGAAACCTTGTTTTTCGTAAAGCATTTTGTATCCTGATCAAGAATAGCAGAAGAAATTGGCAAAATATTCTTAAAATTTAGGTTGCAATGCAAAAAACTTTCATATCGCTCGTCCATGTTATTATTATTGGTTTTTACGATATTTTTCATAATCTGGAGATCAAAAACTATTGAAAACACTTCCGATATTCAGGTTTTACGTAGGTTTCGAAGATTTTGTATACCTCACCGTGATATCTGAAATGAAAAAGATCTTTCCCAATCAGGCTGAAACCTTGTTTTTCGTAAAGCATTTTGTATCCTGATCAAGAATAGCAGAAGAAATTGGCAAAATATTATCCAAATTCAGGTTGCAATGCAAAAATCTTTCATATCGCTCGTCCAAGTTATTATTATTGGTTTTTACGATATTTTTCATAATCTGGAGTTCGAAAACCATCAAAAACACATCCGAAATTCCGGTTTTACGTAGGTTTCGAAGATTTTGTGTATCTCACCGAGATATTCGAAATGAGAAAGATCTTCCCCAATCAGGCTGAAACTTTGTTTCTCGTAAAGCATTTTGTATCATGATCAAGAATAGCAGAAGAAATTGGCAAAATATACCCCAAATTCAGGTTGCAATGCAAAAAAGTTTCATATCGCTCGTCCAAGTTATTATTTTTGGTAAAAACCACGATATTTTCCTTAATCTGGAGAACAAAAACTATTAAAAACACTTCCGATATTCAGGTTTCACGTAGGTTTCAAAGATTTTGTATACCTCAACGTGATATCCAAAATGAAAAAGATCTTTCCCAATCAGGCTGAAACCTTGTTTTCCGTAGAGCATTTCGTATCCTGTCAAGAATAGCAGAAGAAATTGGCAAAATATTCCCCAAATTCAGGTTTCAATGCAAAAAACTTTCATATCGCTCGTCCAAGTTATTATTATTGTTTTTTACGATACGATTCATAAAATTGAGATCGAAAACTAGTGAAAACACTCCCGATATTCAGGTTTTACATAGGTTTCGAAGATTTTGTGTATCTCACTGAGATATCCAAAATGAGAAAGATCTTTCCCATTCAGGCTGAAATCTTGTTCATTGTAAAGCATTTTGTATCCTGATCAAGAAAAGCACAAGGAATTGGCAAAATATTATCCAAATTCAGGTTGCAATGCAAAAAACTTTCATATCGCTCGTCCAGTTTATTATTATTAGTTTTTACGATATTTTCCATAATCTGAAGATCAAAAACTATTAAAAACACTTTTGATATTCAGGTTTCACGTGGGTTTCGAAGATTTTGTGTATCTCACCGTGATATTCGAAATGAGAAAGATCTCTGCCGAACAGGCTGAAACCTTGTTTTTTGTAGAACATTTTGTATCCTGATAAAGGATAGCAGAAGAAATTGGCAAAATATTCCCCAAATTCAGGTTGCAAAGCAAAAAACTTTCATATCGCTCGTCCAAGTTATGATTATTGATTTTTACGATATTTTTCATAATCTGGAGATCAAAAACTATTGAAAACACTTCCGATATTCAGGTTTTACGTAGGTTTCGAAGATTTTGTGTATCTCACCGTGATATCCGAAACGAGAAAGATCTTTTCCAATCAGGCTGAAACCTTGTTTTTCGTAAAGCATTTTGTATCCTGATCAAGAATAGCAGAAGAAATTGGCAAAATATTATCCAAATTCAGGTTGCTATGCAAAAAACTTTCATATCGCTCGTCCAAGTTATGATTATTGATTTTTACGATATTTTTCATAATCTGGAGATCAAAAACTATTGAAAACACTTCCGATATTCAGGTTTTACGTAGGTTTCAAAGATTTTGTGTACCTCGAAATGATATCCAAAACGAGAAAGATCTTTCCCAATCAGGCTGAAACCTTGTTTTTCGTAAAGCATTTTGTATCCTGATCAAGAATAGCAGAAGAAATTGGCAAAATATTCTTGAAATTTAGGTTGCAATGCAAAAAACTTTCATATCGCTCGTCCATGTTATTATTATTGGTTTTTACGATATTTTTCATAATCTGGAGATCAAAAACTATTGAAAACACTTCCGATATTCAGGTTTTACGTAGGTTTCGAAGATTTTGTATACCTCACCGTGATATCTGAAATGAGAAACATCTTTCCCAATCAGGCTGAAACCTTGTTTTTCGTAAAGCATTTTGTATCCTGATCAAGAATAGCAGAAGAAATTGGCAAAATATTATCCAAATTCAGGTTGCAATGCAAAAATCTTTCATATCGCTCGTCCAAGTTATTATTATTGGTTTTTACGATATTTTTCATAATCTGGAGTTCGAAAACCATCAAAAACACATCCGAAATTCCGGTTTTACGTAGGTTTCGAAGATTTTGTGTATCTCACCGAGATATCCGAAATGAGAAAGATCTTCCCCAATCAGGCTGAAACCTTGTTTCTCGTAAAGCATTTTGTATCCTGATCAAGAATAGCAGAAGAAATTGGCAAAATATTCCCCAAATTCAGGCTGCAATGCAAAAAAGTTTCATATCGCTCGTCCAAGTTATTATTTTTGGTAAAAACCACGATATTTTCCTTAATCTGGAGAACAAAAACTATTAAAAACACTTCCGATATTCAGGTTTCACGTTGGTTTCAAAGATTTTGTATACCTCAACGTGATATCCAAAATGAAAAAGATCTTTCCCAATCAGGCTGAAACCTTGTTTTCCGTAGAGCATTTCGTATCCTGTCAAGAATAGCAGAAGAAATTGGCAAAATATTCCCCAAATTCAGGTTTCAATGCAAAAAACTTTCATATCGCTCGTCCAGTTTATTATTATTGGTTTTTACGATATTTTCCATAATCTGAAGATCAAAAACTATTAAAAACACTTTTGATATTCAGGTTTTACGTGGGTTTCGAAGATTTTGTGTATCTCACCGTGATATTCGAAATGAGAAAGATCTCTGCCGAACAGGCTGAAACCTTGTTTTTTGTAGAACATTTTGTATCCTGATCAAGAATAGCAGAAGAAATTGGCAAAATATTCTTAAAATTTAGGTTGCAATGCAAAAAACTTTCATATCGCTCGTCCATGTTATTATTATTGGTTTTTACGATATTTTTCATAATCTGGAGATCAAAAACTATTGAAAACACTTCCGATATTCAGGTTTTACGTAGGTTTCGAAGATTTTGTATACCTCACCGTGACATCTGAAATGAGAAACATCTTTCCCAATCAGGCTGAAACCTTGTTTTTCGTAAAGCATTTTGTATCCTGATCAAGAATAGCAGAAGAAATTGGCAAAATATTATCCAAATTCAGGTTGCAATGCAAAAATCTTTCATATCGCTCGTCCAAGTTATTATTATTGGTTTTTACGATATTTTTCATAATCTGGAGTTCTAAAACCATCAAAAACACATCCGAAATTCCGGTTTTACGTAGGTTTCGAAGATTTTGTGTATCTCACCGAGATATCCGAAATGAGAAAGATCTTCCCCAATCAGGCTGAAACCTTGTTTCTCGTAAAGCATTTTGTATCCTGATCAAGAATAGCAGAAGAAATTGGCAAAATATTCCCCAAATTCAGGCTGCAATGCAAAAAAGTTTCATATCGCTCGTCCAAGTTATTATTTTTGGTAAAAACCACGATATTTTCCTTAATCTGGAGAACAAAAACTATTAAAAACACTTCCGATATTCAGGTTTCACGTAGGTTTCAAAGATTTTGTATACCTCAACGTGATATCTAAAATGAAAAAGATCTTTCCCAATCAGGCTGAAACCTTGTTTTCCGTAGAGCATTTCGTATCCTGTCAAGAATAGCAGAAGAAATTGGCAAAATATTCCCCAAATTCAGGTTTCAATGCAAAAAACTTTCATATCGCTCGTCCAAGTTATTATTATTGTTTTTTACGATACGATTCATAAAATTGAGATCGAAAACTAGTGAAAACACTCCCGATATTCAGGTTTTACATAGGTTTCGAAGATTTTGTGTATCTCACTGAGATATCCAAAATGAGAAAGATCTTTCCCATTCAGGCTGAAATCTTGTTCATTGTAAAGCATTTTGTATCCCGATCAAGAAAAGCACAAGGAATTGGCAAAATATTATCCAAATTCAGGTTGCAATGCAAAAAACTTTCATATCGCTCGTCCAGTTTATTATTATTAGTTTTTACGATATTTTCCATAATCTGAAGATCAAAAACTATTAAAAACACTTTTGATATTCAGGTTTCACGTGGGTTTCGAAGATTTTGTGTATCTCACCGTGATATTCGAAATGAGAAAGATATCTGCCGAACAGGCTGAAACCTTGTTTTTTGTAGAACATTTTGTATCCTGATAAAGGATAGCAGAAGAAATTGGCAAAATATTCCCCAAATTCAGGTTGCAAAGCAAAAAACTTTCATATCGCTCGTCCAAGTTATGATTATTGATTTTTACGATATTTTTCATAATCTGGAGATCAAAAACTATTGAAAACACTTCCGATATTCAGGTTTTACGTAGGTTTCGAAGATTTTGTGTATCTCACCGTGATATCCGAAACGAGAAAGATCTTTTCCAATCAGGCTGAAACCTTGTTTTTCGTAAAGCATTTTGTATCCTGATCAAGAATAGCATAAGAAATTGGCAAAATATTATCCAAATTCAGGTTGCTATGCAAAAAACTTTCATATCGCTCGTCCAAGTTATGATTATTGATTTTTACGATATTTTTCATAATCTGGAGATCAAAAACTATTGAAAACACTTCCGATATTCAGGTTTTACGTAGGTTTCAAAGATTTTGTATACCTCAACGTGATATCCAAAATGAAAAAGATCTTTCCCAATCAGGCTGAAACCTTGTTTTCCGTAGAGCATTTCGTATCCTGTCAAGAATAGCAGAAGAAATTGGCAAAATATTCCCCAAATTCAGGTTTCAATGCAAAAAACTTTCATATCGCTCGTCCAAGTTATTATTATTGAGTTTTACGATATTTTCCATGATCTGGAGATCAAGAACTATTAAAAACACTTCCGCCATTTGGGTTTTACGTAGGTTTCGAAGATTTTGTATATCTCACCGAGATATCCAAAATGAGAAAGATCTTTCCCATTCAGGCTGAAATCTTGTTCATTGTAAAGCATTTTGTATCCTGATCAAGAAAAGCAGAAGGAATTGGCAAAATATTCCCCAAATTCAGGTTGCAATGCAAAAAACTTTCGAATCGCACGTCCAAGTTATTATTATCGGTTTTTACGATACGATTCATAAAATTGAGATCAAAAACTATTGAAAACACTTCCGATATTCAGGTTTTACGGAGGTTTCAAAGATTTTGTGTACCTCAACGTGATATCCAAAATGAAAAAGATCTTTTCCAATCAGGCTGATACCTTGTTCTTCGTAAAGCATTTCGTATCCTGATCAAGAATAGCAGAAGAAATTGGCAAAATATCCTTCAAATTCAGGTTGCTATGCCAAAAACTTTCATATCGCTCGTCCAAGTTATGATTATTGGTTTTGACGATATTTTTCATAATGTGGAGATCAAAAACTATTGAAAACACTTCCGATATTCAGGTTTTACGTAGGTTCCAAAGATTTTGTGTATCTCACCGTGATATCCGAAATGAGAAAGATCTCTCCCGAACAGGCCGAAACCTTGTTTTTCGTGGAACATTTTGTATCCTGATGAGGAATAGCAGAAGAAATTGGCAAAATATTATCCAAATTCAGGTTGCAATGCAAAAAACTTTCATATCGCTCGTCCATGTTATTATTATTGGTTTTTACGATATTTTTCATAATCTGGAGATCAAAAACTATTGAAAACACTTCCGATATTCAGGTTTTACGTAGGTTTCGAAGATTTTGTATACCTCACCGTGACATCTGAAATGAGAAACATCTTTCCCAATCAGGCTGAAACCTTGTTTTTCGTAAAGCATTTTGTATCCTGATCAAGAATAGCAGAAGAAATTGGCAAAATATTATCCAAATTCAGGTTGCAATGCAAAAATCTTTCATATCGCTCGTCCAAGTTATTATTATTGGTTTTTACGATATTTTTCATAATCTGGAGTTCGAAAACCATCAAAAACACATCCGAAATTCCGGTTTTACGTAGGTTTCGAAGATTTTGTGTATCTCACCGAGATATCCGAAATGAGAAAGATCTTCCCCAATCAGGCTGAAACCTTGTTTCTCGTAAAGCATTTTGTATCCTGATCAAGAATAGCAGAAGAAATTGGCAAAATATTCCCCAAATTCAGGTTGCAATGCAAAAAAGTTTCATATCGCTCGTCCAAGTTATTATTTTTGGTAAAAACCACGATATTTTCCTTAATCTGGAGAACAAAAACTATTAAAAACACTTCCGATATTCAGGTTTCACGTAGGTTTCAAAGATTTTGTGTATCTCACTGAGATATCCAAAATGAGAAAGATCTTTCCCATTCAGGCTGAAATCTTGTTCATTGTAAAGCATTTTGTATCCTGATCAAGAAAAGCACAAGGAATTGGCAAAATATTATCCAAATTCAGGTTGCAATGCAAAAAACTTTCATATCGCTCGTCCAGTTTATTATTATTAGTTTTTACGATATTTTCCATAATCTGAAGATCAAAAACTATTAAAAACACTTTTGATATTCAGGTTTCACGTGGGTTTCGAAGATTTTGTGTATCTCACCGTGATATTCGAAATGAGAAAGATCTCTGCCGAACAGGCTGAAACCTTGTTTTTTGTAGAACATTTTGTATCCTGATAAAGGATAGCAGAAGAAATTGGCAAAATATTTCCCAAATTCAGGTTGCAAAGCAAAAAACTTTCATATCGCTCGTCCAAGTTATGATTATTGATTTTTACGATATTTTTCATAATCTGGAGATCAAAAACTATTGAAAACACTTCCGATATTCAGGTTTTACGTAGGTTTCGAAGATTTTGTGTATCTCACCGTGATATCCGAAACGAGAAAGATCTTTTCCAATCAGGCTGAAACCTTGTTTTTCGTAAAGCATTTTGTATCCTGATCAAGAATAGCAGAAGAAATTGGCAAAATATTATCCAAATTCAGGTTGCTATGCAAAAAAATTTCATATCGCTCGTCCAAGTTATGATTATTGATTTTTACGATATTTTTCATAATCTGGAGATCAAAAACTATTGAAAACACTTCCGATATTCAGGTTTTACGTAGGTTTTAAAGATTTTGTGTACCTCAACATGATATCCAAAACGAAAAAGATCTTTCCCAATCAGGCTGAAACCTTGTTTTTCGTGAAGCATTTTGTATCCTGATCAAGAATAGCAGAAGAAATTGGCAAAATATTCTTAAAATTTAGGTTGCAATGCAAAAAACTTTCATATCGCTCGTCCATGTTATTATTATTGGTTTTTACGATATTTTTCATAATCTGGAGATCAAAAACTATTGAAAACACTTCCGATATTCAGGTTTTACGTAGGTTTCGAAGATTTTGTATACCTCACCGTGATATCTGAAATGAGAAACATCTTTCCCAATCAGGCTGAAACCTTGTTTTTCGTGAAGCATTTTGTATCCTGATCAAGAATAGCAGAAGAAATTGGCAAAATATTATCCAAATTCGGGTTGCAATGCAAAAATCTTTCATATCGCTCGTCCAAGTTATTATTATTGGTTTTTACGATATTTTTCATAATCTGGAGTTCGAAAACCATCAAAAACACATCCGAAATTCCGGTTTTACGTAGGTTTCGAAGATTTTGTGTATCTCACCGAGATATCCGAAATGAGAAAGATCTTCCCCAATCAGGCTGAAACTTTGTTTCTCGTAAAGCATTTTGTATCATGATCAAGAATAGCAGAAGAAATTGGCAAAATATTCCCCAAATTCAGGTTGCAATGCAAAAAAGTTTCATATCGCTCGTCCAAGTTATTATTTTTGGTAAAAACCACGATATTTTCCTTAATCTGGAGAACAAAAACTATTAAAAACACTTCCGATATTCAGGTTTCACGTAGGTTTCAAAGATTTTGTATACCTCAACGTGATATCCAAAATGAAAAAGATCTTTCCCAATCAGGCTGAAACCTTGTTTTCCGTAGAGCATTTCGTATCCTGTCAAGAATAGCAGAAGAAATTGGCAAAATATTCCCCAAATTCAGGTTTCAATGCAAAAAACTTTCATATCGCTCGTCCAAGTTATTATTATTGTTTTTTACGATACGATTCATAAAATTGAGATCGAAAACTAGTGAAAACACTCCCGATATTCAGGTTTTACATAGGTTTCGAAGATTTTGTGTATCTCACTGAGATATCCAAAATGAGAAAGATCTTTCCCATTCAGGCTGAAATCTTGTTCATTGTAAAGCATTTTGTATCCTGATCAAGAAAAGCACAAGGAATTGGCAAAATATTATCCAAATTCAGGTTGCAATGCAAAAAACTTTCATATCGCTCGTCCAGTTTATTATTATCAGTTTTTACGATATTTTCCATAATCTGAAGATCAAAAACTATTAAAAACACTTTTAAAATTCAGGTTTCACGTGGGTTTCGAAGATTTTGTGTATCTCACCGTGATATTCGAAATGAGAAAGATCTCTGCCGAACAGGCTGAAACCTTGTTTTTTGTAGAACATTTTGTATCCTGATAAAGGATAGCAGAAGAAATTGGCAAAATATTCCCCAAATTCAGGTTGCAAAGCAAAAAACTTTCATATCGCTCGTCCAAGTTATGATTATTGATTTTTACGATATTTTTCATAATCTGGAGATCAAAAACTATTGAAAACACTTCCGATATTCAGGTTTTACGTAGGTTTCGAAGATTTTGTGTATCTCACCGTGATATCCGAAACGAGAAAGATCTTTTCCAATCAGGCTGAAACCTTGTTTTTCGTAAAGCATTTTGTATCCTGATCAAGAATAGCATAAGAAATTGGCAAAATATTATCCAAATTCAGGTTGCTATGCAAAAAACTTTCATATCGCTCGTCCAAGTTATGATTATTGATTTTTACGATATTTTTCATAATCTGGAGATCAAAAACTATTGAAAACACTTCCGATATTCAGGTTTTACGTAGGTTTCAAAGATTTTGTATACCTCAACGTGATATCCAAAATGAAAAAGATCTTTCCCAATCAGGCTGAAACCTTGTTTTCCGTAGAGCATTTCGTATCCTGTCAAGAATAGCAGAAGAAATTGGCAAAATATTCCCCAAATTCAGGTTTCAATGCAAAAAACTTTCATATCGCTCGTCCAAGTTATTATTATTGAGTTTTACGATATTTTCCATGATCTGGAGATCAAGAACTATTAAAAACACTTCCGCCATTTGGGTTTTACGTAGGTTTCGAAGATTTTGTATATCTCACCGAGATATCCAAAATGAGAAAGATCTTTCCCATTCAGGCTGAAATCTTGTTCATTGTAAAGCATTTTGTATCCTGATCAAGAAAAGCAGAAGGAATTGGCAAAATATTCCCCAAATTCAGGTTGCAATGCAAAAAACTTTCAAATCGCACGTCCAAGTTATTATTATCGGTTTTTACGATACGATTCATAAAATTGAGATCAAAAACTATTGAAAACACTTCCGATATTCAGGTTTTACGGAGGTTTCAAAGATTTTGTGTACCTCAACGTGATATCCAAAATGAAAAAGATCTTTTCCAATCAGGCTGATACCTTGTTCTTCGTAAAGCATTTCGTATCCTGATCAAGAATAGCAGAAGAAATTGGCAAAATATCCTTCAAATTCAGGTTGCTATGTCAAAAACTTTCATATCGCTCGTCCAAGTTATGATTATTGGTTTTGACGATATTTTTCATAATCTGGAGATCAAAAACTATTGAAAACACTTCCGATATTCAGGTTTTACGTAGGTTCCAAAGATTTTGTGTATCTCACCGTGATATCCGAAATGAGAAAGATCTCTCCCGAACAGGCCGAAACCTTGTTTTTCGTAGAACATTTTGTATCCTGATGAGGAATAGCAGAAGAAATTGGCAAAATATTATCCAAATTCAGGTTGCAATGCAAAAAACTTTCATATCGCTCGTCCAGTTTATTATTATTGGTTTTTACGATATTTTCCATAATCTGAAGATCAAAAACTATTAAAAACACTTTTGATATTCAGGTTTTACGTGGGTTTCGAAGATTTTGTGTATCTCACCGTGATATTCGAAATGAGAAAGATCTCTGCCGAACAGGCTGAAACCTTGTTTTTTGTAGAACATTTTGTATCCTGATCAAGAATAGCAGAAGAAATTGGCAAAATATTCTTAAAATTTAGGTTGCAATGCAAAAAACTTTCATATTGCTCGTCCATGTTATTATTATTGGTTTTTACGATATTTTTCATAATCTGGAGATCAAAAACTATTGAAAACACTTCCGATATTCAGGTTTTACGTAGGTTTCGAAGATTTTGTATACCTCACCGTGACATCTGAAATGAGAAACATCTTTCCCAATCAGGCTGAAACCTTGTTTTTCGTAAAGCATTTTGTATCCTGATCAAGAATAGCAGAAGAAATTGGCAAAATATTATCCAAATTCAGGTTGCAATGCAAAAATCTTTCATATCGCTCGTCCAAGTTATTATTATTGGTTTTTACGATATTTTTCATAATCTGGAGTTCTAAAACCATCAAAAACACATCCGAAATTCCGGTTTTACGTAGGTTTCGAAGATTTTGTGTATCTCACCGAGATATCCGAAATGAGAAAGATCTTCCCCAATCAGGCTGAAACCTTGTTTCTCGTAAAGCATTTTGTATCCTGATCAAGAATAGCAGAAGAAATTGGCAAAATATTCCCCAAATTCAGGCTGCAATGCAAAAAAGTTTCATATCGCTCGTCCAAGTTATTATTTTTGGTAAAAACCACGATATTTTCCTTAATCTGGAGAACAAAAACTATTAAAAACACTTCCGATATTCAGGTTTCACGTAGGTTTCAAAGATTTTGTATACCTCAACGTGATATCCAAAATGAAAAAGATCTTTCCCAATCAGGCTGAAACCTTGTTTTCCGTAGAGCATTTCGTATCCTGTCAAGAATAGCAGAAGAAATTGGCAAAATATTCCCCAAATTCAGGTTTCAATGCAAAAAACTTCCATATCGCTCGTCCAAGTTATTATTATTGTTTTTTACGATACGATTCATAAAATTGAGATCGAAAACTAGTGAAAACACTCCCGATATTCAGGTTTTACATAGGTTTCGAAGATTTTGTGTATCTCACTGAGATATCCAAAATGAGAAAGATCTTTCCCATTCAGGCTGAAATCTTGTTCATTGTAAAGCATTTTGTATCCTGATCAAGAAAAGCACAAGGAATTGGCAAAATATTATCCAAATTCAGGTTGCAATGCAAAAAACTTTCATATCGCTCGTCCAGTTTATTATTATTAGTTTTTACGATATTTTCCATAATCTGAAGATCAAAAACTATTAAAAACACTTTTGATATTCAGGTTTCACGTGGGTTTCGAAGATTTTGTGTATCTCACCGTGATATTCGAAATGAGAAAGATATCTGCCGAACAGGCTGAAACCTTGTTTTTTGTAGAACATTTTGTATCCTGATAAAGGATAGCAGAAGAAATTGGCAAAATATTCCCCAAATTCAGGTTGCAAAGCAAAAAACTTTCATATCGCTCGTCCAAGTTATGATTATTGATTTTTACGATATTTTTCATAATCTGGAGATCAAAAACTATTGAAAACACTTCCGATATTCAGGTTTTACGTAGGTTTCGAAGATTTTGTGTATCTCACCGTGATATCCGAAACGAGAAAGATCTTTTCCAATCAGGCTGAAACCTTGTTTTTCGTAAAGCATTTTGTATCCTGATCAAGAATAGCATAAGAAATTGCCAAAATATTATCCAAATTCAGGTTGCTATGCAAAAAACTTTCATATCGCTCGTCCAAGTTATGATTATTGATTTTTACGATATTTTTCATAATCTGGAGATCAAAAACTATTGAAAACACTTCCGATATTCAGGTTTTACGTAGGTTTCAAAGATTTTGTATACCTCAACGTGATATCCAAAATGAAAAAGATCTTTCCCAATCAGGCTGAAACCTTGTTTTCCGTAGAGCATTTCGTATCCTGTCAAGAATAGCAGAAGAAATTGGCAAAATATTCCCCAAATTCAGGTTTCAATGCAAAAAACTTTCATATCGCTCGTCCAAGTTATTATTATTGAGTTTTACGATATTTTCCATGATCTGGAGATCAAGAACTATTAAAAACACTTCCGCCATTTGGGTTTTACGTAGGTTTCGAAGATTTTGTATATCTCACCGAGATATCCAAAATGAGAAAGATCTTTCCCATTCAGGCTGAAATCTTGTTCATTGTAAAGCATTTTGTATCCTGATCAAGAAAAGCAGAAGGAATTGGCAAAATATTCCCCAAATTCAGGTTGCAATGCAAAAAACTTTCGAATCGCACGTCCAAGTTATTATTATCGGTTTTTACGATACGATTCATAAAATTGAGATCAAAAACTATTGAAAACACTTCCGATATTCAGGTTTTACGGAGGTTTCAAAGATTTTGTGTACCTCAACGTGATATCCAAAATGAAAAAGATCTTTTCCAATCAGGCTGATACCTTGTTCTTCGTAAAGCATTTCGTATCCTGATCAAGAATAGCAGAAAAAATTGGCAAAATATCCTTCAAATTCAGGTTGCTATGCCAAAAACTTTCATATCGCTCGTCCAAGTTATGATTATTGGTTTTGACGATATTTTTCATAATCTGGAGATCAAAAACTATTGAAAACACTTCCGATATTCAGGTTTTACGTAGGTTTCGAAGATTTTGTATACCTCACCGTGACATCTGAAATGAGAAACATCTTTCCCAATCAGGCTGAAACCTTGTTTTTCGTAAAGCATTTTGTATCCTGATCAAGAATAGCAGAAGAAATTGGCAAAATATTATCCAAATTCAGGTTGCAATGCAAAAATCTTTCATATCGCTCGTCCAAGTTATTATTATTGGTTTTTACGATATTTTTCATAATCTGGAGTTCGAAAACCATCAAAAACACATCCGAAATTCCGGTTTTACGTAGGTTTCGAAGATTTCGTGTATCTCACCGAGATATCCGAAATGAGAAAGATCTTCCCCAATCAGGCTGAAACCTTGTTTCTCGTAAAGCATTTTGTATCCTGATCAAGAATAGCAGAAGAAATTGGCAAAATATTCCCCAAATTCAGGTTGCAATGCAAAAAAGTTTCATATCGCTCGTCCAAGTTATTATTTTTGGTAAAAACCACGATATTTTCCTTAATCTGGAGAACAAAAACTATTAAAAACACTTCCGATATTCAGGTTTCACGTAGGTTTCAAAGATTTTGTGTATCTCACTGAGATATCCAAAATGAGAAAGATCTTTCCCATTCAGGCTGAAATCTTGTTCATTGTAAAGCATTTTGTATCCTGATCAAGAAAAGCACAAGGAATTGGCAAAATATTATCCAAATTCAGGTTGCAATGCAAAAAACTTTCATATCGCTCGTCCAGTTTATTATTATTAGTTTTTACGATATTTTCCATAATCTGAAGATCAAAAACTATTAAAAACACTTTTGATATTCAGGTCTCACGTGGGTTTCGAAGATTTTGTGTATCTCACCGTGATATTCGAAATGAGAAAGATCTCTGCCGAACAGGCTGAAACCTTGTTTTTTGTAGAACATTTTGTATCCTGATAAAGGATAGCAGAAGAAATTGTCAAAATATTTCCCAAATTCAGGTTGCAAAGCAAAAAACTTTCATATCGCTCGTCCAAGTTATGATTATTGATTTTTACGATATTTTTCATAATCTGGAGATCAAAAACTATTGAAAACACTTCCGATATTCAGGTTTTACGTAGGTTTCGAAGATTTTGTGTATCTCACCGTGATATCCGAAACGAGAAAGATCTTTTCCAATCAGGCTGAAACCTTGTTTTTCGTAAAGCATTTTGTATCCTGATCAAGAATAGCAGAAGAAATTGGCAAAATATTCCCCAAATTCAGGTTGCAATGCAAAAAAGTTTCATATCGCTCGTCCAAGTTATTATTTTTGGTAAAAACCACGATATTTTCCTTCATCTGGAGAACAAAAACTATTAAAAACACTTCCGATATTCAGGTTTCACGTAGGTTTCAAAGATTTTGTATACCTCAACGCGATATCCAAAATGAAAAAGATCTTTCCCAATCAGGCTGAAACCTTGTTTTCCGTAGAGCATTTCGTATCCTGTCAAGAATAGCAGAAGAAATTGGCAAAATATTCCCCAAATTCAGGTTTCAATGCAAAAAACTTTCATATCGCTCGTCCAAGTTATTATTATTGTTTTTTACGATACGATTCATAAAATTGAGATCGAAAACTAGTGAAAACACTCCCGATATTCAGGTTTTACATAGGTTTCGAAGATTTTGTGTATCTCACTGAGATATCCAAAATGAGAAAGATCTTTCCCATTCAGGCTGAAATCTTGTTCATTGTAAAGCATTTTGTATCCTGATCAAGAAAAGCACAAGGAATTGGCAAAATATTATCCAAATTCAGGTTGCAATGCAAAAAACTTTCATATCGCTCGTCCAGTTTATTATTATTAGTTTTTACGATATTTTCCATAATCTGAAGATCAAAAACTATTAAAAACACTTTTGATATTCAGGTTTCACGTGGGTTTCGAAGATTTTGTGTATCTCACCGTGATATTCGAAATGAGAAAGATCTCTGCCGAACAGGCTGAAACCTTGTTTTTTGTAGAACATTTTGTATCCTGATAAAGGATAGCAGAAGAAATTGGCAAAATATTCCCCAAATTCAGGTTGCAAAGCAAAAAACTTTCATATCGCTCGTCCAAGTTATGATTATTGATTTTTACGATATTTTTCATAATCTGGAGATCAAAAACTATTGAAAACACTTCCGATATTCAGGTTTTACGTAGGTTTCGAAGATTTTGTGTATCTCACCGTGATATCCGAAACGAGAAAGATCTTTTCCAATCAGGCTGAAACCTTGTTTTTCGTAAAGCATTTTGTATCCTGATCAAGAATAGCATAAGAAATTGGCAAAATATTATCCAAATTCAGGTTGCTATGCAAAAAACTTTCATATCGCTCGTCCAAGTTATGATTATTGATTTTTACGATATTTTTCATAATCTGGAGATCAAAAACTATTGAAAACACTTCCGATATTCAGGTTTTACGTAGGTTTCAAAGATTTTGTATACCTCAACGTGATATCCAAAATGAAAAAGATCTTTCCCAATCAGGCTGAAACCTTGTTTTCCGTAGAGCATTCCGTATCCTGTCAAGAATAGCAGAAGAAATTGGCAAAATATTCCCCAAATTCAGGTTTCAATGCAAAAAACTTTCATATCGCTCGTCCAAGTTATTATTATTGAGTTTTACGATATTTTCCATGATCTGGAGATCAAGAACTATTAAAAACACTTCCGCCATTTGGGTTTTACGTAGGTTTCGAAGATTTTGTATATCTCACCGAGATATCCAAAATGAGAAAGATCTTTCCCATTCAGGCTGAAATCTTGTTCATTGTAAAGCATTTTGTATTCTGATCAAGAAAAGCAGAAGGAATTGGCAAAATATTCCCCAAATTCAGGTTGCAATGCAAAAAACTTTCGAATCGCACGTCCAAGTTATTATTATCGGTTTTTACGATACGATTCATAAAATTGAGATCAAAAACTATTGAAAACACTTCCGATATTCAGGTTTTACGGAGGTTTCAAAGATTTTGTGTACCTCAACGTGATATCCAAAATGAAAAAGATCTTTTCCAATCAGGCTGATACCTTGTTCTTCGTAAAGCATTTCGTATCCTGATCAAGAATAGCAGAAGAAATTGGCAAAATATCCTTCAAATTCAGGTTGCTATGCCAAAAACTTTCATATCGCTCGTCCAAGTTATGATTATTGGTTTTGACGATATTTTTCATAATCTGGAGATCAAAAACTATTGAAAACACTTCCGATATTCAGGTTTTACGTAGGTTTCGAAGATTTTGTATACCTCACCGTGACATCTGAAATGAGAAATATCTTTCCCAATCAGGCTGAAACCTTGTTTTTCGTAAAGCATTTTGTATCCTGATCAAGAATAGCAGAAGAAATTGGCAAAATATTATCCAAATTCAGGTTGCAATGCAAAAATCTTTCATATCGCTCGTCCAAGTTATTATTATTGGTTTTTACGATATTTTTCATAATCTGGAGTTCGAAAACCATCAAAAACACATCCGAAATTCCGGTTTTACGTAGGTTTCGAAGATTTTGTGTATCTCACCGAGATATCCGAAATGAGAAAGATCTTCCCCAATCAGGCTGAAACCTTGTTTCTCGTAAAGCATTTTGTATCCTGATCAAGAATAGCAGAAGAAATTGGCAAAATATTCCCCAAATTCAGGTTGCAATGCAAAAAAGTTTCATATCGCTCGTCCAAGTTATTATTTTTGGTAAAAACCACGATATTTTCCTTAATCTGGAGAACAAAAACTATTAAAAACACTTCCGATATTCAGGTTTCACGTAGGTTTCAAAGATTTTGTGTATCTCACTGAGATATCCAAAATGAGAAAGATCTTTTCCATTCAGGCTGAAATCTTGTTCATTGTAAAGCATTTTGTATCCTGATCAAGAAAAGCACAAGGAATTGGCAAAATATTATCCAAATTCAGGTTGCAATGCAAAAAACTTTCATATCGCTCGTCCAGTTTATTATTATTAGTTTTTACGATATTTTCCATAATCTGAAGATCAAAAACTATTAAAAACACTTTTGATATTCAGGTTTCACGTGGGTTTCGAAGATTTTGTGTATCTCACCGTGATATTCGAAATGAGAAAGATCTCTGCCGAACAGGCTGAAACCTTGTTTTTTGTAGAACATTTTGTATCCTGATAAAGGATAGCAGAAGAAATTGGCAAAATATTTCCCAAATTCAGGTTGCAAAGCAAAAAACTTTCATATCGCTCGTCCAAGTTATGATTATTGATTTTTACGATATTTTTCATAATCTGGAGATCAAAAACTATTGAAAACACTTCCGATATTCAGGTTTTACGTAGGTTTCGAAGATTTTGTGTATCTCACCGTGATATCCGAAACGAGAAAGATCTTTTCCAATCAGGCTGAAACCTTGTTTTTCGTAAAGCATTTTGTATCCTGATCAAGAATAGCAGAAGAAATTGGCAAAATATTATCCAAATTCAGGTTGCTATGCAAAAAAATTTCATATCGCTCGTCCAAGTTATGATTATTGATTTTTACGATATTTTTCATAATCTGGAGATCAAAAACTATTGAAAACACTTCCGATATTCAGGTTTTACGTAGGTTTCAAAGATTTTGTGTACCTCAACATGATATCCAAAACGAAAAAGATCTTTCCCAATCAGGCTGAAACCTTGTTTTTCGTGAAGCATTTTGTATCCTGATCAAGAATAGCAGAAGAAATTGGCAAAATATTCTTAAAATTTAGGTTGCAATGCAAAAAACTTTCATATCGCTCGTCCATGTTATTATTATTGGTTTTTACGATATTTTTCATAATCTGGAGATCAAAAACTATTGAAAACACTTCCGATATTCAGGTTTTACGTAGGTTTCGAAGATTTTGTATACCTCACCGTGATATCTGAAATGAGAAACATCTTTCCCAATCAGGCTGAAACCTTGTTTTTCGTGAAGCATTTTGTATCCTGATCAAGAATAGCAGAAGAAATTGGCAAAATATTATCCAAATTCAGGTTGCAATGCAAAAATCTTTCATATCGCTCGTCCAAGTTATTATTATTGGTTTTTACGATATTTTTCATAATCTGGAGTTCGAAAACCATCAAAAACACATCCGAAATTCCGGTTTTACGTAGGTTTCGAAGATTTTGTGTATCTCACCGAGATATACGAAATGAGAAAGATCTTCCCCAATCAGGCTGAAACCTTGTTTCTCGTAAAGCATTTTGTATCCTGATCAAGAATAGCAGAAGAAATTGGCAAAATATTCCCCAAATTCAGGTTGCAATGCAAAAAAGTTTCATATCGCTCGTCCAAGTTATTATTTTTGGTAAAAACCACGATATTTTCCTTCATCTGGAGAACAAAAACTATTAAAAACACTTCCGATATTCAGGTTTCACGTAGGTTTCAAAGATTTTGTATACCTCAACGTGATATCCAAAATGAAAAAGATCTTTCCCAATCAGGCTGAAACCTTGTTTTCCGTAGAGCATTTCGTATCCTGTCAAGAATAGCAGAAGAAATTGGCAAAATATTCCCCAAATTCAGGTTTCAATGCAAAAAACTTTCATATCGCTCGTCCAAGTTATTATTATTGTTTTTTACGATACGATTCATAAAATTGAGATCGAAAACTAGTGAAAACACTCCCGATATTCAGGTTTTACATAGGTTTCGAAGATTTTGTGTATCTCACTGAGATATCCAAAATGAGAAAGATCTTTCCCATTCAGGCTGAAATCTTGTTCATTGTAAAGCATTTTGTATTCTGATCAAGAAAAGCACAAGGAATTGGCAAAATATTATCCAAATTCAGGTTGCAATGCAAAAAACTTTCATATCGCTCGTCCAGTTTATTATTATTAGTTTTTACGATATTTTCCATAATCTGAAGATCAAAAACTATTAAAAACACTTTTGATATTCAGGTTTCACGTGGGTTTCGAAGATTTTGTGTATCTCACCGTGATATTCGAAATGAGAAAGATCTCTGCCGAACAGGCTGAAACCTTGTTCTTTGTAGAACATTTTGTATCCTGATAAAGGATAGCAGAAGAAATTGGCAAAATATTCCCCAAATTCAGGTTGCAAAGCAAAAAACTTTCATATCGCTCGTCCAAGTTATGATTATTGATTTTTACGATATTTTTCATAATCTGGAGATCAAAAACTATTGAAAACACTTCCGATATTCAGGTTTTACGTAGGTTTCGAAGATTTTGTGTATCTCACCGTGATATCCGAAACGAGAAAGATCTTTTCCAATCAGGCTGAAACCTTGTTTTTCGTAAAGCATTTTGTATCCTGATCAAGAATAGCATAAGAAATTGGCAAAATATTATCCAAATTCAGGTTGCTATGCAAAAAACTTTCATATCGCTCGTCCAAGTTATGATTATTGATTTTTACGATATTTTTCATAATCTGGAGATCAAAAACTATTGAAAACACTTCCGATATTCAGGTTTTACGTAGGTTTCAAAGATTTTGTATACCTCAACGTGATATCCAAAATGAAAAAGATCTTTCCCAATCAGGCTGAAACCTTGTTTTCCGTAGAGCATTTCGTATCCTGTCAAGAATAGCAGAAGAAATTGGCAAAATATTCCCCAAATTCAGGTTTCAATGCAAAAAACTTTCATATCGCTCGTCCAAGTTATTATTATTGAGTTTTACGATATTTTCCATGATCTGGAGATCAAGAACTATTAAAAACACTTCCGCCATTTGGGTTTTACGTAGGTTTCGAAGATTTTGTATATCTCACCGAGATATCCAAAATGAGAAAGATCTTTCCCATTCAGGCTGAAATCTTGTTCATTGTAAAGCATTTTGTATTCTGATCAAGAAAAGCAGAAGGAATTGGCAAAATATTCCCCAAATTCAGGTTGCAATGCAAAAAACTTTCAAATCGCACGTCCAAGTTATTATTATCGGTTTTTACGATACGATTCATAAAATTGAGATCAAAAACTATTGAAAACACTTCCGATATTCAGGTTTTACGGAGGTTTCAAAGATTTTGTGTACCTCAACGTGATATCCAAAATGAAAAAGATCTTTTCCAATCAGGCTGATACCTTGTTCTTCGTAAAGCATTTCGTATCCTGATCAAGAATAGCAGAAGAAATTGGCAAAATATCCTTCAAATTCAGGTTGCTATGCCAAAAACTTTCATATCGCTCGTCCAAGTTATGATTATTGGTTTTGACGATATTTTTCATAATCTGGAGATCAAAAACTATTGAAAACACTTCCGATATTCAGGTTTTACGTAGGTTCCAAAGATTTTGTGTATCTCACCGTGATATCCGAAATGAGAAAGATCTCTCCCGAACAGGCCGAAACCTTGTTTTTCGTAGAACATTTTGTATCCTGATGAGGAATAGCAGAAGAAATTGGCAAAATATTATCCAAATTCAGGTTGCAATGCAAAAAACTTTCATATCGCTCGTCCAGTTTATTATTATTGGTGTTTACGATATTTTCCATAATCTGAAGATCAAAAACTATTAAAAACACTTTTGATATTCAGGTTTTACGTGGGTTTCGAAGATTTTGTGTATCTCACCGTGATATTCGAAATGAGAAAGATCTCTGCCGAACAGGCTGAAACCTTGTTTTTTGTAGAACATTTTGTATCCTGATCAAGAATAGCAGAAGAAATTGGCAAAATATTCTTAAAATTTAGGTTGCAATGCAAAAAACTTTCATATCGCTCGTCCATGTTATTATTATTGGTTTTTACGATATTTTTCATAATCTGGAGATCAAAAACTATTGAAAACACTTCCGATATTCAGGTTTTACGTAGGTTTCGAAGATTTTGTATACCTCACCGTGACATCTGAAATGAGAAACATCTTTCCCAATCAGGCTGAAACCTTGTTTTTCGTAAAGCATTTTGTATCCTGATCAAGAATAGCAGAAGAAATTGGCAAAATATTATCCAAATTCAGGTTGCAATGCAAAAATCTTTCATATCGCTCGTCCAAGTTATTATTATTGGTTTTTACGATATTTTTCATAATCTGGAGTTCGAAAACCATCAAAAACACATCCGAAATTCCGGTTTTACGTAGGTTTCGAAGATTTTGTGTATCTCACCGAGATATCCAAAATGAGAAAGATCTTCCCCAATCAGGCTGAAACCTTGTTTCTCGTAAAGCATTTTGTATCCTGATCAAGAATAGCAGAAGAAATTGGCAAAATATTCCCCAAATTCAGGTTGCAATGCAAAAAAGTTTCATATCGCTCGTCCAAGTTATTATTTTTGGTAAAAACCACGATATTTTCCTTAATCTGGAGAACAAAAACTATTAAAAACACTTCCGATATTCAGGTTTCACGTAGGTTTCAAAGATTTTGTATACCTCAACGTGATATCCAAAATGAAAAAGATCTTTCCCAATCAGGCTGAAACCTTGTTTTCCGTAGAGCATTTCGTATCCTGTCAAGAATAGCAGAAGAAATTGGCAAAATATTCCCCAAATTCAGGTTTCAATGCAAAAAACTTTCATATCGCTCGTCCAAGTTATTATTATTGTTTTTTACGATACGATTCATAAAATTGAGATCGAAAACTAGTAAAAACACTCTTGATATTCAGGTTTTACATAGGTTTCGAAGATTTTGTGTATCTCACTGAGATATCCAAAATGAGAAAGATCTTTCCCATTCAGGCTGAAATCTTGTTCATTGTAAAGCATTTTGTATCCTGATCAAGAAAAGCACAAGGAATTGGCAAAATATTATCCAAATTCAGGTTGCAATGCAAAAAACTTTCATATCGCTCGTCCAGTTTATTATTATTAGTTTTTACGATATTTTCCATAATCTGAAGATCAAAAACTATTAAAAACACTTTTGATATTCAGGTTTCACGTGGGTTTCGAAGATTTTGTGTATCTCACCGTGATATTCGAAATGAGAAAGATCTCTGCCGAACAGGCTGAAACCTTGTTTTTTGTAGAACATTTTGTATCCTGATAAAGGATAGCAGAAGAAATTGGCAAAATATTTCCCAAATTCAGGTTGCAAAGCAAAAAACTTTCATATCGCTCGTCCAAGTTATGATTATTGATTTTTACGATATTTTTCATAATCTGGAGATCAAAAACTATTGAAAACACTTCCGATATTCAGGTTTTACGTAGGTTTCGAAGATTTTGTGTATCTCACCGTGATATCCGAAACGAGAAAGATCTTTTCCAATCAGGCTGAAACCTTGTTTTTCGTAAAGCATTTTGTATCCTGATCAAGAATAGCATAAGAAATTGGCAAAATATTATCCAAATTCAGGTTGCTATGCAAAAAACTTTCATATCGCTCGTCCAAGTTATGATTATTGATTTTTACGATATTTTTCATAATCTGGAGATCAAAAACTATTGAAAACACTTCCGATATTCAGGTTTTACGTAGGTTTCAAAGATTTTGTATACCTCAACGTGATATCCAAAATGAAAAAGATCTTTCCCAATCAGGCTGAAACCTTGTTTTCCGTAGAGCATTTCGTATCCTGTCAAGAATAGCAGAAGAAATTGGCAAAATATTCCCCAAATTCAGGTTTCAATGCAAAAAACTTTCATATCGCTCGTCCAAGTTATTATTATTGAGTTTTACGATATTTTCCATGATCTGGAGATCAAGAACTATTAAAAACACTTCCGCCATTTGGGTTTTACGTAGGTTTCGGAGATTTTGTATATCTCACCGAGATATCCAAAATGAGAAAGATCTTTCCCATTCAGGCTGAAATCTTGTTCATTGTAAAGCATTTTGTATCCTGATCAAGAAAAGCAGAAGGAATTGGCAAAATATTCCCCAAATTCAGGTTGCAATGCAAAAAAACTTTCAAATCGCACGTCCAAGTTATTATTATCGGTTTTAACGATACGATTCATAAAATTGAGATCAAAAACTATTGAAAACACTTCCGATATTCAGGTTTTACGGAGGTTCAAAGATTTTGTGTACCTCAACGTGATATCCAAAATGAAAAAGATCTTTTCCAATCAGGGCTGATACCTTGTTCTTCGTAAAGCATTTCGTATCCTGATCAAGAATAGCAGAAGAAATTGGCAAAATATCCTTCAAATTCAGGGTGCTATGCCAAAAACTTTCATATCGCTCGTCCAAGTTATGATTATTGGTTTTGACGATATTTTTCATAATCTGGAGATCAAAAACTATTGAAAACACTTCCGATATTCAGGTTTTTACGTAGGTTCCAAAGATTTTGTGTATCTCACCGTGATATCCGAAATGAGAAAGATCTCTCCCGAACAGGCCGAAACCTTGTTTTTCGTAGAACATTTGTATCCTGATGAGGAATAGCAGAAGAAATTGGCAAAATATTATCCAAATTCAGGTTGCAATGCAAAAAACTTTCATATCGCTCGTCCAGTTTATTATTATTGGTTTTTACGATATTTTCCATAATCTGAAGATCAAAAACTATTAAAAACACTTTTGATATTCAGGTTTTACGTGGGTTTCGAAGATTTTGTGTATCTCACCGTGATATTCGAAATGAGAAAGATCTCTGCCGAACAGGCTGAAACCTTGTTTTTTGTAGAACATTTTGTATCCTGATCAAGAATAGCAGAAGAAATTGGCAAAATATTCTTAAAATTTAGGTTGCAATGCAAAAAACTTTCATATCGCTCGTCCATGTTATTATTATTGGTTTTTACGATATTTTTCATAATCTGGAGATCAAAAACTATTGAAAACACTTCCGATATTCAGGTTTTACGTAGGTTTCGAAGATTTTGTATACCTCACCGTGACATCTGAAATGAGAAACATCTTTCCCAATCAGGCTGAAACCTTGTTTTTCGTAAAGCATTTTGTATCCTGATCAAGAATAGCAGAAGAAATTGGCAAAATATTATCCAAATTCAGGTTGCAATGCAAAAATCTTTCATATCGCTCGTCCAAGTTATTATTATTGGTTTTTACGATATTTTTCATAATCTGGAGTTCGAAAACCATCAAAAACACATCCGAAATTCCGGTTTTACGTAGGTTTCGAAGATTTTGTGTATCTCACCGAGATATCCGAAATGAGAAAGATCTTCCCCAATCAGGCTGAAACCTTGTTTCTCGTAAAGCATTTTGTATCCTGATCAAGAATAGCAGAAGAAATTGGCAAAATATTCCCCAAATTCAGGTTGCAATGCAAAAAAGTTTCATATCGCTCGTCCAAGTTATTATTTTTGGTAAAAACCACGATATTTTCCTTAATCTGGAGAACAAAAACTATTAAAAACACTTCCGATATTCAGGTTTCACGTAGGTTTCAAAGATTTTGTATACCTCAACGTGATATCCAAAATGAAAAAGATCTTTCCCAATCAGGCTGAAACCTTGTTTTCCGTAGAGCATTTCGTATCCTGTCAAGAATAGCAGAAGAAATTGGCAAAATATTCCCCAAATTCAGGTTTCAATGCAAAAAACTTTCATATCGCTCGTCCAAGTTATTATTATTGTTTTTTACGATACGATTCATAAAATTGAGATCGAAAACTAGTAAAAACACTCTTGATATTCAGGTTTTACATAGGTTTCGAAGATTTTGTGTATCTCACTGAGATATCCAAAATGAGAAAGATCTTTCCCATTCAGGCTGAAATCTTGTTCATTGTAAAGCATTTTGTATCCTGATCAAGAAAAGCACAAGGAATTGGCAAAATATTATCCAAATTCAGGTTGCAATGCAAAAAACTTTCATATCGCTCGTCCAGTTTATTATTATTAGTTTTTACGATATTTTCCATAATCTGAAGATCAAAAACTATTAAAAACACTTTTGATATTCAGGTTTCACGTGGGTTTCGAAGATTTTGTGTATCTCACCGTGATATTCGAAATGAGAAAGATCTCTGCCGAACAGGCTGAAACCTTGTTTTTTGTAGAACATTTTGTATCCTGATAAAGGATAGCAGAAGAAATTGGCAAAATATTTCCCAAATTCAGGTTGCAAAGCAAAAAACTTTCATATCGCTCGTCCAAGTTATGATTATTGATTTTTACGATATTTTTCATAATCTGGAGATCAAAAACTATTGAAAACACTTCCGATATTCAGGTTTTACGTAGGTTTCGAAGATTTTGTGTATCTCACCGTGATATCCGAAACGAGAAAGATCTTTTCCAATCAGGCTGAAACCTTGTTTTTCGTAAAGCATTTTGTATCCTGATCAAGAATAGCATAAGAAATTGGCAAAATATTATCCAAATTCAGGTTGCTATGCAAAAAACTTTCATATCGCTCGTCCAAGTTATGATTATTGATTTTTACGATATTTTTCATAATCTGGAGATCAAAAACTATTGAAAACACTTCCGATATTCAGGTTTTACGTAGGTTTCAAAGATTTTGTATACCTCAACGTGATATCCAAAATGAAAAAGATCTTTCCCAATCAGCCTGAAACCTTGTTTTCCGTAGAGCATTTCGTATCCTGTCAAGAATAGCAGAAGAAATTGGCAAAATATTCCCCAAATTCAGGTTTCAATGCAAAAAACTTTCATATCGCTCGTCCAAGTTATTATTATTGAGTTTTACGATATTTTCCATGATCTGGAGATCAAGAACTATTAAAAACACTTCCGCCATTTGGGTTTTACGTAGGTTTCGAAGATTTTGTATATCTCACCGAGATATCCAAAATGAGAAAGATCTTTCCCATTCAGGCTGAAATCTTGTTCATTGTAAAGCATTTTGTATCCTGATCAAGAAAAGCAGAAGGAATTGGCAAAATATTCCCCAAATTCAGGTTGCAATGCAAAAAACTTTCAAATCGCACGTCCAAGTTATTATTATCGGTTTTAACGATACGATTCATAAAATTGAGATCAAAAACTATTGAAAACACTTCCGATATTCAGGTTTTACGGAGGTTTCAAAGATTTTGTGTACCTCAACGTGATATCCAAAATGAAAAAGATCTTTTCCAATCAGGCTGATACCTTGTTCTTCGTAAAGCATTTCGTATCCTGATCAAGAATAGCAGAAGAAATTGGCAAAATATCCTTCAAATTCAGGTTGCTATGCCAAAAACTTTCATATCGCTCGTCCAAGTTATGATTATTGGTTTTGACGATATTTTTCATAATCTGGAGATCAAAAACTATTGAAAACACTTCCGATATTCAGGTTTTACGTAGGTTCCAAAGATTTTGTGTATCTCACCGTGATATCCGAAATGAGAAAGATCTCTCCCGAACAGGCCGAAACCTTGTTTTTCGTAGAACATTTTGTATCCTGATGAGGAATAGCAGAAGAAATTGGCAAAATATTATCCAAATTCAGGTTGCAATGCAAAAAACTTTCATATCGCTCGTCCAGTTTATTATTATTGGTTTTTACGATATTTTTCATAATCTGGAGATCAAAAACTATTGAAAACACTTCCGATATTCAGGTTTTACGTAGGTTTCGAAGATTTTGTGTATCTCACCGTGATATCCGAAACGAGAAAGATCTTTTCCAATCAGGCTGAAACCTTGTTTTTCGTAAAGCATTTTGTATCCTGATCAAGAATAGCATAAGAAATTGGCAAAATATTATCCAAATTCAGGTTGCTATGCAAAAAACTTTCATATCGCTCGTCCAAGTTATGATTATTGATTTTTACGATATTTTTCATAATCTGGAGATCAAAAACTATTGAAAACACTTCCGATATTCAGGTTTTACGTAGGTTTCAAAGATTTTGTATACCTCAACGTGATATCCAAAATGAAAAAGATCTTTCCCAATCAGGCTGAAACCTTGTTTTCCGTAGAGCATTTCGTATCCTGTCAAGAATAGCAGAAGAAATTGGCAAAATATTCCCCAAATTCAGGTTTCAATGCAAAAAACTTTCATATCGCTCGTCCAAGTTATTATTATTGAGTTTTACGATATTTTCCATGATCTGGAGATCAAGAACTATTAAAAACACTTCCGCCATTTGGGTTTTACGTAGGTTTCGAAGATTTTGTATATCTCACCGAGATATCCAAAATGAGAAAGATCTTTCCCATTCAGGCTGAAATCTTGTTCATTGTAAAGCATTTTGTATCCTGATCAAGAAAAGCAGAAGGAATTGGCAAAATATTCCCCAAATTCAGGTTGCAATGCAAAAAACTTTCAAATCGCACGTCCAAGTTATTATTATCGGTTTTAACGATACGATTCATAAAATTGAGATCAAAAACTATTGAAAACACTTCCGATATTCAGGTTTTACGGAGGTTTCAAAGATTTTGTGTACCTCAACGTGATATCCAAAATGAAAAAGATCTTTTCCAATCAGGCTGATACCTTGTTCTTCGTAAAGCATTTCGTATCCTGATCAAGAATAGCAGAAGAAATTGGCAAAATATCCTTCAAATTCAGGTTGCTATGCCAAAAACTTTCATATCGCTCGTCCAAGTTATGATTATTGGTTTTGACGATATTTTTCATAATCTGGAGATCAAAAACTATTGAAAACACTTCCGATATTCAGGTTTTACGTAGGTTCCAAAGATTTTGTGTATCTCACCGTGATATCCGAAATGAGAAAGATCTCTCCCGAACAGGCCGAAACCTTGTTTTTCGTAGAACATTTTGTATCCTGATGAGGAATAGCAGAAGAAATTGGCAAAATATTATCCAAATTCAGGTTGCAATGCAAAAAACTTTCATATCGCTCGTCCAGTTTATTATTATTGGTTTTTACGATATTTTCCATAATCTGAAGATCAAAAACTATTAAAAACACTTCTGATATTCAGGTTTTACGTGGGTTTCGAAGATTTTGTGTATCTCACCGTGATATTCGAAATGAGAAAGATCTCTGCCGAACAGGCTGAAACCTTGTTTTTTGTAGAACATTTTGTATCCTGATCAAGAATAGCAGAAGAAATTGGCAAAATATTCTTAAAATTTAGGTTGCAATGCAAAAAACTTTCATATCGCTCGTCCATGTTATTATTATTGGTTTTTACGATATTTTTCATAATCTGGAGATCAAAAACTATTGAAAACACTTCCGATATTCAGGTTTTACGTAGGTTTCGAAGATTTTGTATACCTCACCGTGATATCTGAAATGAGAAACATCTTTCCCAATCAGGCTGAAACCTTGTTTTTCGTAAAGCATTTTGTATCCTGATCAAGAATAGCAGAAGAAATTGGCAAAATATTATCCAAATTCAGGTTGCAATGCAAAAATCTTTCATATCGCTCGTCCAAGTTATTATTATTGGTTTTTACGATATTTTTCATAATCTGGAGTTCGAAAACCATCAAAAACACATCCGAAATTCCGGTTTTACGTAGGTTTCGAAGATTTTGTGTATCTCACCGAGATATCCGAAATGAGAAAGATCTTCCCCAATCAGGCTGAAACCTTGTTTCTCGTAAAGCATTTTGTATCCTGATCAAGAATAGCAGAAGAAATTGGCAAAATATTCCCCAAATTCAGGTTGCAATGCAAAAAAGTTTCATATCGCTCGTCCAAGTTATTATTTTTGGTAAAAACCACGATATTTTCCTTAATCTGGAGAACAAAAACTATTAAAAACACTTCCGATATTCAGGTTTCACGTAGGTTTCAAAGATTTTGTATACCTCAACGTGATATCCAAAATGAAAAAGATCTTTCCCAATCAGGCTGAAACCTTGTTTTCCGTAGAGCATTTCGTATCCTGTCAAGAATAGCAGAAGAAATTGGCAAAATATTCCCCAAATTCAGGTTTCAATGCAAAAAAGTTTCATATCGCTCGTCCAAGTTATTATTATTGTTTTTTACGATACGATTCATAAAATTGAGATCGAAAACTAGTAAAAACACTCCCGATATTCAGGTTTTACATAGGTTTCGAAGATTTTGTGTATCTCACTGAGATATCCAAAATGAGACAGATCTTTCCCATTCAGGCTGAAATCTTGTTCATTGTAAAGCATTTTGTATCCTGATCAAGAAAAGCACAAGGAATTGGCAAAATATTATCCAAATTCAGGTTGCAATGCAAAAAACTTTCATATCGCTCGTCCAGTTTATTATTATTAGTTTTTACGATATTTTCCATAATCTGAAGATCAAAAACTATTAAAAACACTTTTGATATTCAGGTTTCACGTGGGTTTCGAAGATTTTGTGTATCTCACCGTGATATTCGAAATGAGAAAGATCTCTGCCGAACAGGCTGAAACCTTGTTTTTTGTAGAACATTTTGTATCCTGATAAAGGATAGCAGAAGAAATTGGCAAAATATTTCCCAAATTCAGGTTGCAAAGCAAAAAACTTTCATATCGCTCGTCCAAGTTATGATTATTGATTTTTACGATATTTTTCATAATCTGGAGATCAAAAACTATTGAAAACACTTCCGATATTCAGGTTTTACGTAGGTTTCGAAGATTTTGTGTATCTCACCGTGATATCCGAAACGAGAAAGATCTTTTCCAATCAGGCTGAAACCTTGTTTTTCGTAAAGCATTTTGTATCCTGATCAAGAATAGCAGAAGAAATTGGCAAAATATTATCCAAATTCAGGTTGCTATGCAAAAAAATTTCATATCGCTCGTCCAAGTTATGATTATTGATTTTTACCATATTTTTCATAATCTGGAGATCAAAAACTATTGAAAACACTTCCGATATTCAGGTTTTACGTAGGTTTCAAAGATTTTGTGTACCTCAACATGATATCCAAAACGAAAAAGATCTTTCCCAATCAGGCTGAAACCTTGTTTTTCGTAAAGCATTTTGTATCCTGATCAAGAATAGCAGAAGAAATTGGCAAAATATTCTTAAAATTTAGGTTGCAATGCAAAAAACTTTCATATCGCTCGTCCATGTTATTATTATTGGTTTTTACGATATTTTTCATAATCTGGAGATCAAAAACTATTGAAAACACTTCCGATATTCAGGTTTTACGTAGGTTTCGAAGATTTTGTATACCTCACCGTGATATCTGAAATGAGAAACATCTTTCCCAATCAGGCTGAAACCTTGTTTTTCGTAAAGCATTTTGTATCCTGATCAAGAATAGCAGAAGAAATTGGCAAAATATTATCCAAATTCAGGTTGCAATGCAAAAATCTTTCATATCGCTCGTCCAAGTTATTATTATTGGTTTTTACGATATTTTTCATAATCTGGAGTTCGAAAACCATCAAAAACACATCCGAAATTCCGGTTTTACGTAGGTTTCAAAGATTTTGTGTATCTCACCGAGATATCCGAAATGAGAAAGATCTTCCCCAATCAGGCTGAAACTTTGTTTCTCGTAAAGCATTTTGTATCATGATCAAGAATAGCAGAAGAAATTGGCAAAATATTCCCCAAATTCAGGTTGCAATGCAAAAAAGTTTCATATCGCTCGTCCAAGTTATTATTTTTGGTAAAAACCACGATATTTTCCTTAATCTGGAGAACAAAAACTATTAAAAACACTTCCGATATTCAGGTTTCACGTAGGTTTCAAAGATTTTGTATACCTCAACGTGATATCCAAAATGAAAAAGATCTTTCCCAATCAGGCTGAAACCTTGTTTTCCGTAGAGCATTTCGTATCCTGTCAAGAATAGCAGAAGAAATTGGCAAAATATTCCCCAAATTCAGGTTTCAATGCAAAAAACTTTCATATCGCTCGTCCAAGTTATTATTATTGTTTTTTACGATACGATTCATAAAATTGAGATCGAAAACTAGTGAAAACACTCCCGATATTCAGGTTTTACATAGGTTTCGAAGATTTTGTGTATCTCACTGAGATATCCAAAATGAGAAAGATCTTTCCCATTCAGGCTGAAATCTTGTTCATTGTGAAGCATTTTGTATCCTGATCAAGAAAAGCACAAGGAATTGGCAAAATATTATCCAAATTCAGGTTGCAATGCAAAAAACTTTCATATCGCTCGTCCAGTTTATTATTATTAGTTTTTACGATATTTTCCATAATCTGAAGATCAAAAACTATTAAAAACACTTTTGATATTCAGGTTTCACGTGGGTTTCGAAGATTTTGTGTATCTCACCGTGATATTCGAAATGAGAAAGATCTCTGCCGAGAAGGCTGAAACCTTGTTTTTTGTAGAACATTTTGTATCCTGATAAAGGATAGCAGAAGAAATTGGCAAAATATTCCCCAAATTCAGGTTGCAAAGCAAAAAACTTTCATATCGCTCGTCCAAGTTATGATTATTGATTTTTACGATATTTTTCATAATCTGGAGATCAAAAACTATTGAAAACACTTCCGATATTCAGGTTTTACGTAGGTTTCGAAGATTTTGTGTATCTCACCGTGATATCCGAAACGAGAAAGATCTTTTCCAATCAGGCTGAAACCTTGTTTTTCGTAAAGCATTTTGTATCCTGATCAAGAATAGCATAAGAAATTGGCAAAATATTATCCAAATTCAGGTTGCTATGCAAAAAACTTTCATATCGCTCGTCCAAGTTATGATTATTGATTTTTACGATATTTTTCATAATCTGGAGATCAAAAACTATTGAAAACACTTCCGATATTCAGGTTTTACGTAGGTTTCAAAGATTTTGTATACCTCAACGTGATATCCAAAATGAAAAAGATCTTTCCCAATCAGGCTGAAACCTTGTTTTCCGTAGAGCATTTCGTATCTTGTCAAGAATAGCAGAAGAAATTGGCAAAATATTCCCCAAATTCAGGTTTCAATGCAAAAAACTTTCATATCGCTCGTCCAAGTTATTATTATTGAGTTTTACGATATTTTCCATGATCTGGAGATCAAGAACTATTAAAAACACTTCCGCCATTTGGGTTTTACGTAGGTTTCGAAGATTTTGTATATCTCACCGAGATATCCAAAATGAGAAAGATCTTTCCCATTCAGGCTGAAATCTTGTTCATTGTAAAGCATTTTGTATCCTGATCAAGAAAAGCAGAAGGAATTGGCAAAATATTCCCCAAATTCAGGTTGCAATGCAAAAAACTTTCAAATCGCACGTCCAAGTTATTATTATCGGTTTTTACGATACGATTCATAAAATTGAGATCAAAAACTATTGAAAACACTTCCGATATTCAGGTTTTACGGAGGTTTCAAAGATTTTGTGTACCTCAACGTGATATCCAAAATGAAAAAGATCTTTTCCAATCAGGCTGATACCTTGTACTTCGTAAAGCATTTCGTATCCTGATCAAGAATAGCAGAAGAAATTGGCAAAATATGCTTCAAATTCAGGTTGCTATGCCAAAAACTTTCATATCGCTCGTCCAAGTTATGATTATTGGTTTTGACGATATTTTTCATAATCTGGAGATCAAAAACTATTGAAAACACTTCCGATATTCAGGTTTTACGTAGGTTCCAAAGATTTTGTGTATCTCACCGTGATATCCGAAATGAGAAAGATCTCTCCCGAACAGGCCGAAACCTTGTTTTTCGTAGAACATTTTGTATCCTGATGAGGAATAGCAGAAGAAATTGGCAAAATATTATCCAAATTCAGGTTGCAATGCAAAAAACTTTCATATCGCTCGTCCAGTTTATTATTATTGGTTTTTACGATATTTTCCATAATCTGAAGATCAAAAACTATTAAAAACACTTTTGATATTCAGGTTTTACGTGGGTTTCGAAGATTTTGTGTATCTCACCGTGATATTCGAAATGAGAAAGATCTCTGCCGAACAGGCTGAAACCTTGTTTTTTGTAGAACATTTTGTATCCTGATCAAGAATAGCAGAAGAAATTGGCAAAATATTCTTAAAATTTAGGTTGCAATGCAAAAAACTTTCATATCGCTCGTCCATGTTATTATTATTGGTTTTTACGATATTTTTCATAATCTGGAGATCAAAAACTATTGAAAAACACTTCCGATATTCAGGTTTTACGTAGGTTTCGAAGATTTTGTATACCTCACCGTGATATCTGAAATGAGAAACATCTTTCCCAATCAGGCTGAAACCTTGTTTTTCGTAAAGCATTTTGTATCCTGATCAAGAATAGCAGAAGAAATTGGCAAAATATTATCCAAATTCAGGTTGCAATGCAAAAAACTTTCATATCGCTCGTCCAAGTTATTATTATTGGTTTTTACGATATTTTTCATAATCTGGAGTTCGAAAACCATCAAAAACACATCCGAAATTCCGGTTTTACGTAGGTTTCGAAGATTTTGTGTATCTCACCGAGATATCCGAAATGAGAAAGATCTTCCCCAATCAGGCTGAAACCTTGTTTCTCGTAAAGCATTTTGTATCCTGATCAAGAATAGCAGAAGAAATTGGCAAAATATTCCCCAAATTCAGGTTGCAATGCAAAAAAGTTTCATATCGCTCGTCCAAGTTATTATTTTTGGTAAAAACCACGATATTTTCCTTAATCTGGAGAACAAAAACTATTAAAAACACTTCCGATATTCAGGTTTCACGTAGGTTTCAAAGATTTTGTATACCTCAACGTGATATCCAAAATGAAAAAGATCTTTCCCAATCAGGCTGAAACCTTGTTTTCCGTAGAGCATTTCGTATCCTGTCAAGAATAGCAGAAGAAATTGGCAAAATATTCCCCAAATTCAGGTTTCAATGCAAAAAACTTTCATATCGCTCGTCCAAGTTATTATTACTGTTTTTTACGATACGATTCATAAAATTGAGATCGAAAACTAGTAAAAACACTTCCGATATTCAGGTTTTACATAGGTTTCGAAGATTTTGTGTATCTCACTGAGATATCCAAAATGAGAAAGATCTTTCCCATTCAGGCTGAAATCTTGTTCATTGTAAAGCATTTTGTATCCTGATCAAGAAAAGCACAAGGAATTGGCAAAATATTATCCAAATTCAGGTTGCAATGCAAAAAACTTTCATATCGCTCGTCCAGTTTATTATTATTAGTTTTTACGATATTTTCCATAATCTGAAGATCAAAAACTATTAAAAACACTTTTGATATTCAGGTTTCACGTGGGTTTCGAAGATTTTGTGTATCTCACCGTGATATTCGAAATGAGAAAGATCTCTGCCGAACAGGCTGAAACCTTGTTTTTTGTAGAACATTTTGTATCCTGATAAAGGATAGCAGAAGAAATTGGCAAAATATTCCCCAAATTCAGGTTGCAAAGCAAAAAACTTTCATATCGCTCGTCCAAGTTATGATCATTGATTTTTACGATATTTTTCATAATCTGGAGATCAAAAACTATTGAAAACACTTCCGATATTCAGGTTTTACGTAGGTTTCGAAGATTTTGTGTATCTCACCGTGATATCCGAAACGAGAAAGATCTTTTCCAATCAGGCTGAAACCTTGTTTTTCGTAAAGCATTTTGTATCCTGATCAAGAATAGCATAAGAAATTGGCAAAATATTATCCAAATTCAGGTTGCTATGCAAAAAACTTTCATATCGCTCGTCCAAGTTATGATTATTGATTTTTACGATATTTTTCATAATCTGGAGATCAAAAACTATTGAAAACACTTCCGATATTCAGGTTTTACGTAGGTTTCAAAGATTTTGTATACCTCAACGTGATATCCAAAATGAAAAAGATCTTTCCCAATCAGGCTGAAACCTTGTTTTCCGTAGAGCATTTCGTATCTTGTCAAGAATAGCAGAAGAAATTGGCAAAATATTCCCCAAATTCAGGTTTCAATGCAAAAAACTTTCATATCGCTCGTCCAAGTTATTATTATTGAGTTTTACGATATTTTCCATGATCTGGAGATCAAGAACTATCAAAAACACTTACGCCATTTGGGTTTTACGTAGGTTTCGAAGATTTTGTATATCTCACCGAGATATCCAAAATGAGAAAGATCTTTCCCATTCAGGCTGAAATCTTGTTCATTGTAAAGCATTTTGTATCCTGATCAAGAAAAGCAGAAGGAATTGGCAAAATATTCCCCAAATTCAGGTTGCAATGCAAAAAACTTTCAAATCGCACGTCCAAGTTATTATTATCGGTTTTTACGATACGATTCATAAAATTGAGATCAAAAACTATTGAAAACACTTCCGATATTCAGGTTTTACGGAGGTTTCAAAGATTTTGTGTACCTCAACGTGATATCCAAAATGAAAAAGATCTTTTCCAATCAGGCTGATACCTTGTTCTTCGTAAAGCATTTCGTATCCTGATCAAGAATAGCAGAAGAAATTGGCAAAATATGCTTCAAATTCAGGTTGCTATGCCAAAAACTTTCATATCGCTCGTCCAAGTTATGATTATTGGTTTTGACGATATTTTTCATAATCTGGAGATCAAAAACTATTGAAAACACTTCCGATATTCAGGTTTTACGTAGGTTCCAAAGATTTTGTGTATCTCACCGTGATATCCGAAATGAGAAAGATCTCTCCCGAACAGGCCGAAACCTTGTTTTTCGTAGAACATTTTGTATCCTGATGAGGAATAGCAGAAGAAATTGGCAAAATATTATCCAAATTCAGGTTGCAATGCAAAAAAACTTTCATATCGCTCGTCCAGTTTATTATTATTGGTTTTTACGATATTTTCCATAATCTGAAGATCAAAAACTATTAAAAACACTTTTGATATTCAGGTTTTACGTGGGTTTCGAAGATTTTGTGTATCTCACCGTGATATTCGAAATGAGAAAGATCTCTGCCGAACAGGCTGAAACCTTGTTTTTTGTAGAACATTTTGTATCCTGATCAAGAATAGCAGAAGAAATTGGCAAAATATTCTTAAAATTTAGGTTGCAATGCAAAAAACTTTCATATCGCTCGTCCATGTTATTATTATTGGTTTTTACGATATTTTTCATAATCTGGAGATCAAAAACTATTGAAAACACTTCCGATATTCAGGTTTTACGTAGGTTTCGAAGATTTTGTATACCTCACCGTGATATCTGAAATGAGAAACATCTTTCCCAATCAGGCTGAAACCTTGTTTTTCGTAAAGCATTTTGTATCCTGATCAAGAATAGCAGAAGAAATTGGCAAAATATTATCCAAATTCAGGTTGCAATGCAAAAATCTTTCATATCGCTCGTCCAAGTTATTATTATTGGTTTTTACGATATTTTTCATAATCTGGAGTTCGAAAACCATCAAAAACACATCCGAAATTCCGGTTTTACGTAGGTTTCGAAGATTTTGTGTATCTCACCGAGATATCCGAAATGAGAAAGATCTTCCCCAATCAGGCTGAAACCTTGTTTCTCGTAAAGCATTTTGTATCCTGATCAAGAATAGCAGAAGAAATTGGCAAAATATTCCCCAAATTCAGGTTGCAATGCAAAAAAGTTTCATATCGCTCGTCCAAGTTATTATTTTCGGTAAAAACCACGATATTTTCCTTAATCTGGAGAACAAAAACTATTAAAAACACTTCCGATATTCAGGTTTCACGTAGGTTTCAAAGATTTTGTATACCTCAACGTGATATCCAAAATGAAAAAGATCTTTCCCAATCAGGCTGAAACCTTGTTTTCCGTAGAGCATTTCGTATCCTGTCAAGAATAGCAGAAGAAATTGGCAAAATATTCCCCAAATTCAGGTTTCAATGCAAAAAACTTTCATATCGCTCGTCCAAGTTATTATTACTGTTTTTTACGATACGATTCATAAAATTGAGATCGAAAACTAGTAAAAACACTTCCGATATTCAGGTTTTACATAGGTTTCGAAGATTTTGTGTATCTCACTGAGATATCCAAAATGAGAAAGATCTTTCCCATTCAGGCTGAAATCTTGTTCATTGTAAAGCATTTTGTATCCTGATCAAGAAAAGCACAAGGAATTGGCAAAATATTATCCAAATTCAGGTTGCAATGCAAAAAACTTTCATATCGCTCGTCCAGTTTATTATTATTAGTTTTTACGATATTTTCCATAATCTGAAGATCAAAAACTATTAAAAACACTTTTGATATTCAGGTTTCACGTGGGTTTCGAAGATTTTGTGTATCTCACCGTGATATTCGAAATGAGAAAGATCTCTGCCGAACAGGCTGAAACCTTGTTTTTTGTAGAACATTTTGTATCCTGATAAAGGATAGCAGAAGAAATTGGCAAAATATTCCCCAAATTCAGGTTGCAAAGCAAAAAACTTTCATATCGCTCGTCCAAGTTATGATTATTGATTTTTACGATATTTTTCATAATCTGGAGATCAAAAACTATTGAAAACACTTCCGATATTCAGGTTTTACGTAGGTTTCGAAGATTTTGTGTATCTCACCGTGATATCCGAAACGAGAAAGATCTTTTCCAATCAGGCTGAAACCTTGTTTTTCGTAAAGCATTTTGTATCCTGATCAAGAATAGCATAAGAAATTGGCAAAATATTATCCAAATTCAGGTTGCTATGCAAAAAACTTTCATATCGCTCGTCCAAGTTATGATTATTGATTTTTACGATATTTTCCATAATCTGGAGATCAAAAACTATTGAAAACACTTCCGATATTCAGGTTTTACGTAGGTTTCAAAGATTTTGTATACCTCAACGTGATATCCAAAATGAAAAAGATCTTTCCCAATCAGGCTGAAACCTTGTTTTCCGTAGAGCATTTCGTATCTTGTCAAGAATAGCAGAAGAAATTGGCAAAATATTCCCCAAATTCAGGTTTCAATGCAAAAAACTTTCATATCGCTCGTCCAAGTTATTATTATTGAGTTTTACGATATTTTCCATGATCTGGAGATCAAGAACTATTAAAAACACTTCCGCCATTTGGGTTTTACGTAGGTTTCGAAGATTTTGTATATCTCACCGAGATATCCAAAATGAGAAAGATCTTTCCCATTCAGGCTGAAATCTTGTTCATTGTAAAGCATTTTGTATCCTGATCAAGAAAAGCAGAAGGAATTGGCAAAATATTCCCCAAATTCAGGTTGCAATGCAAAAAACTTTCAAATCGCACGTCCAAGTTATTATTATCGGTTTTTACGATACGATTCATAAAATTGAGATCAAAAACTATTGAAAACACTTCCGATATTCAGGTTTTACGGAGGTTTCAAAGATTTTGTGTACCTCAACGTGATATCCAAAATGAAAAAGATCTTTTCCAATCAGGCTGATACCTTGTTCTTCGTAAAGCATTTCGTATCCTGATCAAGAATAGCAGAAGAAATTGGCAAAATATGCTTCAAATTCAGGTTGCTATGCCAAAAACTTTCATATCGCTCGTCCAAGTTATGATTATTGGTTTTGACGATATTTTTCATAATCTGGAGATCAAAAACTATTGAAAACACTTCCGATATTCAGGTTTTACGTAGGTTCCAAAGATTTTGTGTATCTCACCGTGATATCCGAAATGAGAAAGATCTCTCCCGAACAGGCCGAAACCTTGTTTTTCGTAGAACATTTTGTATCCTGATGAGAAATAGCAGAAGAAATTGGCAAAATATTATCCAAATTCAGGTTGCAATGCAAAAAACTTTCATATCGCTCGTCCAGTTTATTATTATTGGTTTTTACGATATTTTCCATAATCTGAAGATCAAAAACTATTAAAAACACTTTTGATATTCAGGTTTTACGTGGGTTTCGAAGATTTTGTGTATCTCACCGTGATATTCGAAATGAGAAAGATCTCTGCCGAACAGGCTGAAACCTTGTTTTTTGTAGAACATTTTGTATCCTGATCAAGAATAGCAGAAGAAATTGGCAAAATATTCTTAAAATTTAGGTTGCAATGCAAAAAACTTTCATATCGCTCGTCCATGTTATTATTATTGGTTTTTACGATATTTTTCATAATCTGGAGATCAAAAACTATTGAAAACACTTCCGATATTCAGGTTTTACGTAGGTTTCGAAGATTTTGTATACCTCACCGTGACATCTGAAATGAGAAACATCTTTCCCAATCAGGCTGAAACCTTGTTTTTCGTAAAGCATTTTGTATCCTGATCAAGAATAGCAGAAGAAATTGGCAAAATATTATCCAAATTCAGGTTGCAATGCAAAAATCTTTCATATCGCTCGTCCAAGTTATTATTATTGGTTTTTACGATATTTTTCATAATCTGGAGTTCGAAAACCATCAAAAACACATCCGAAATTCCGGTTTTACGTAGGTTTCGAAGATTTTGTGTATCTCACCGAGATATCCGAAATGAGAAAGATCTTCCCCAATCAGGCTGAAACCTTGTTTCTCGTAAAGCATTTTGTATCCTGATCAAGAATAGCAGAAGAAATTGGCAAAATATTCCCCAAATTCAGGTTGCAATGCAAAAAAGTTTCATATCGCTCGTCCAAGTTATTATTTTTGGTAAAAACCACGATATTTTCCTTAATCTGGAGAACAAAAACTATTAAAAACACTTCCGATATTCAGGTTTCACGTAGGTTTCAAAGATTTTGTATACCTCAACGTGATATCCAAAATGAAAAAGATCTTTCCCAATCAGGCTGAAACCTTGTTTTCCGTAGAGCATTTCGTATCCTGTCAAGAATAGCAGAAGAAATTGGCAAAATATTCCCCAAATTCAGGTTTCAATGCAAAAAACTTTCATATCGCTCGTCCAAGTTATTATTATTGTTTTTTACGATACGATTCATAAAATTGAGATCGAAAACTAGTAAAAACACTCCCGATATTCAGGTTTTACATAGGTTTCGAAGATTTTGTGTATCTCACTGAGATATCCAAAATGAGAAAGATCTTTCCCATTCAGGCTGAAATCTTGTTCATTGTAAAGCATTTTGTATCCTGATCAAGAAAAGCACAAGGAATTGGCAAAATATTATCCAAATTCAGGTTGCAATGCAAAAAACTTTCATATCGCTCGTCCAGTTTATTATTATTAGTTTTTACGATATTTTCCATAATCTGAAGATCAAAAACTATTAAAAACACTTTTGATATTCAGGTTTCACGTGGGTTTCGAAGATTTTGTGTATCTCACCGTGATATTCGAAATGAGAAAGATCTCTGCCGAACAGGCTGAAACCTTGTTTTTTGTAGAACATTTTGTATCCTGATAAAGGATAGCAGAAGAAATTGGCAAAATATTTCCCAAATTCAGGTTGCAAAGCAAAAAACTTTCATATCGCTCGTCCAAGTTATGATCATTGATTTTTACGATATTTTTCATAATCTGGAGATCAAAAACTATTGAAAACACTTCCGATATTCAGGTTTTACGTAGGTTTCGAAGATTTTGTGTATCTCACCGTGATATCCGAAACGAGAAAGATCTTTTCCAATCAGGCTGAAACCTTGTTTTTCGTAAAGCATTTTGTATCCTGATCAAGAATAGCATAAGAAATTGGCAAAATATTATCCAAATTCAGGTTGCTATGCAAAAAACTTTCATATCGCTCGTCCAAGTTATGATTATTGATTTTTACGATATTTTTCATAATCTGGAGATCAAAAACTATTGAAAACACTTCCGATATTCAGGTTTTACGTAGGTTTCAAAGATTTTGTATACCTCAACGTGATATCCAAAATGAAAAAGATCTTTCCCAATCAGGCTGAAACCTTGTTTTTCGTAGAGCATTTCGTATCCTGTCAAGAATAGCAGAAGAAATTGGCAAAATATTCCCCAAATTCAGGTTTCAATGCAAAAAACTTTCATATCGCTCGTCCAAGTTATTATTATTGAGTTTTACGATATTTTCCATGATCTGGAGATCAAGAACTATCAAAAACACTTCCGCCATTTGGGTTTTACGTAGGTTTCGAAGATTTTGTATATCTCACCGAGATATCCAAAATGAGGAAGATCTTTCCCATTCAGGCTGAAATCTTGTTCATTGTAAAGCATTTTGTATCCTGATCAAGAAAAGCAGAAGGAATTGGCAAAATATTCCCCAAATTCAGGTTGCAATGCAAAAAACTTTCAAATCGCACGTCCAAGTTATTATTATTGGTTTTTACGATACCTTTTATAATATTGAGATCAAAAACTATTGAAAACACTTCCGATATTCAGGTTTTACGTAGGTTCCAAAGATTTTGTGTATCTCACCGTGATATCCGAAATGAGAAAGATCTCTCCCGAACAGGCCGAAACCTTGTTTTTCGTAGAACATTTTGTATCCTGATGAGGAATAGCAGAAGAAATTGGCAAAATATTATCCAAATTCAGGTTGCAATGCAAAAAACTTTCATATCGCTCGTCCAGTTTATTATTATTGGTTTTTACGATATTTTCCATAATCTGAAGATCAAAAACTATTAAAAACACTTTTGATATTCAGGTTTTACGTGGGTTTCGAAGATTTTGTGTATCTCACCGTGATATTCGAAATGAGAAAGATCTCTGCCGAACAGGCTGAAACCTTGTTTTTTGTAGAACATTTTGTATCCTGATAAAGGATAGCAGAAGAAATTGGCAAAATATTTCCCAAATTCAGGTTGCAAAGCAAAAAACTTTCATATCGCTCGTCCAAGTTATGATTATTGATTTTTACGATATTTTTCATAATCTGGAGATCAAAAACTATTGAAAACACTTCCGATATTCAGGTTTTACGTAGGTTTCGAAGATTTTGTGTATCTCACCGTAATATCCGAAACGAGAAAGATCTTTTCCAATCAGGCTGAAACCTTGTTTTTCGTAAAGCATTTTGTATCCTGATCAAGAATAGCAGAAGAAATTGGCAAAATATTATCCAAATTCAGGTTGCTATGCAAAAAACTTTCATATCGCTCGTCCAAGTTATGATTATTGATTTTTACGATATTTTTCATAATCTGGAGATCAAAAACTATTGAAAACACTTCCGATATTCAGGTTTTACGTAGGTTTCAAAGATTTTGTGTACCTCAACATGATATCCAAAACGAAAAACATCTTTCCCAATCAGGCTGAAACCTTGTTTTTCGTAAAGCATTTTGTATCCTGATCAAGAATAGCAGAAGAAATTGGCAAATATTCTTAAAATTTAGGTTGCAATGCAAAAAACTTTCATATCGCTCGTCCATGTTATTATTATTGGTTTTTACGATATTTTTCATAATCTGGAGATCAAAAACTATTGAAAACACTTCCGATATTCAGGTTTTACGTAGGTTTCGAAGATTTTGTATACCTCACCCGGGAAAAAAAAATTATATAAAATTATATATGAGAATATAAAATTATATAAAATTGTATCTTATTTCATATAATTTTGTATGATTATATCTAGATTCTTACACTAAATTGTATAAATTTTTATAAAATTATATAAAATTATATAAATTTTGTAAAATTTTATATAATTATATATTATCATACATAAATCAGAAAACCCTGAACCGTAGACTTATATATTATTATATATAAATATATATAAAGATATAAAATTTTATAAATTTTGTATTTTGTTATAAAATCATATAAAATTTTATTGGATTTCTAGATTAAAATATATCATTATATAAAATTATATAAATTTTTATATTATCGTATATAATCATATATTAATCAGCAACCTCGAAACTACAGCTTATATATTATGATATATAAATATATAAAATAATATAAAATGTTTTATATTTTGTATTTTTTTATAAAATTATGTAAAGCCGTGTTGGATTCTTCTCATTAAATTGCTCGTTTCTGCAAGTATAATTTATCGATCAATATTTAGTATTAATTAACATTTTTGATGATTATATTTATATATACAGGGCGAGTCATCCCTGGTATCGAATGAGGGAGGGGCTTATTATCGCAGACGCTCTGCCCCTTTCTATGTTCTCATTTGGGATTATGATAACAGAGTGAGATTTCTGGTAGTGTTGACCGTACGTGAAAATAAAAGTGGGGTTTCCCGATACGACGATAACAAGTATGAATAGAAAGGAGCAGATCGTCTGCGATAATAAGCCCCTCCCTCATTCGATACCAGGGAAGACTCGCCCTGTATATACATAATTTTTGCAGCACTTATATTGATTTTCTTTTTTTTTTTTTGTCTCTTTCGTTAGTATTAATAACTCTTTATGAACTTACCGATATATCAAGGATAGGAGAAGGATATTATTTTGTATGGTTATTAAAAAATAAAAATTTAAAATGTATTTTGAGAAATAAAATTTGAAGTGAGCAGCAATAAAAAAAATTCTACAGAATTTTGGTTCATATATTTCGTCTCATTTTATTATATAGAGTTATATATAAAAATATCTAATTTTATATGATGACATAAAATCAGTTAAATATAAGAGTTTATATAATTGAATAAAAATATATATTTTCATATATAATTATATAAAATTATACATTCGGATATATTTTGAGATAAAATTATATCATGCCAAAATTGAGATATCATTTTATATAATTATATATGGTCAACTATACAGGGTGTCTCGAAATTCGCGCACCAGAAGCATACCGGCGGATTCCTTGCGAAATATTAAGACGAAAGTTGCCTATACAAAAAAGTCCGCGGGGACTTAGTTCTTCCGTAAAAAGGACCTAATAACGAACCAATCAGCGTTCGTCGATAGGAAAGACTGTCTAAAATCCACAAGAATCCGCATCGCCTTATTAGGGAGAATAAGACAATAATGTGTGGTGTTCCCCGCTCCGCCCGCCGCGCTTGAAGCCACCGTGAGCGATTGACATTAGACAGTCGGTTCACGCAATGAAAATTCCAAAGTGCGGATTCTTGTGGATTTTAGACAGTCTTTCCTATCGACGAACGCTGATTGGTTCGTTATTAGGTCCTTTTTACGGAAGAACTAAGTCCCCGCGGACTTTTTTGTATAGGTAACTTTCGTCTTAATATTTCGCAAGGAATCCGCCGGTATGCTTCTGGTGCGCGAATTTCGAGACACCCTGTATATAATTTTATATAATTATATAAAAAAAAAATTTCCCGGGTATTCTCATTATAATTTATAAAAATGAGTATAATAAATCATTATTGTACAATGTCAATTATTATATTATTGTTGAACAAAAAATTCATTCAATCAAATGTCTATTAGCTCTGAATTCGACAGTTTGATCATAGGTTTCGACAGATTGGAAAATATGAAGCTCAATACTATATAAGGTAGTTTGGCGTAGTCGGTAGAGCGTGCGACTAGTACGAGAATTGGCGAGCGGACTTGGGTTCAAATCCCGTTAAGGTAAAAAAAATCGGATGACGTTTTTCGTAGCGAACTGACCATGCTTGTTGATCTATAAAAATATCCGGATGGAGTTTTAAATGTAGATCCGCATATTCACACTTGCGCAAATTTTTTGGTTTTTTTTTACGGTTCGTTTGTTGAGAAAGGCACCTGGATATAAATATATATGAATCTATACAAATATATATAAATATTTATATATAATTATATATAATTTTATATAGTTATCTATATATAATTTTATATAGTTATCTATATATGATTTTATATAATTATAATTATATAAAATTATATAAAATTATATATGGCCAAAACTCATATCTAATTTTATATAATTTTATATAGTCATCTATATATAATTTTATATAATTATATAAAAAAAAATTTTCCCGGGTTATTATTTCAAGCGACTAACATTTGTCCTCCTATCTAGGTCGTTATTTGATTTATTCAAAGATGCTTGGAGTTGGACCTCTTTGGGCTCAAAATCAGACTCCACTTTGATGGAATCTTCACGTCCTCTTGTCCTTGATCCTGTCGTCCCTCCAACCACTTCCTGTTCCAGTACCCAGGACTCTCACCATAGAATTCTTCATCTGTTTCCTGATTCCTGTTTCCTGATTCCTGTTTCCTGATTCCTGTTTCCTGATTCCTGTTTCCTGATTCCTGTTTCCTGATTCCTGTTTCCTGATTCCTGTTTCCTGATTCCTGTTTCCTGATTCTTCGACTCAAGATTTGAAGAAAATTTTTATACACAATACAATTCACTTTGATTCAATGAGTTTAGACTATCTTTTCAAGGTTTTCTGCGGTTTCCCTTGGAATTGAGACAAATGTCAGATAGAATTTGGGAAACATTTTAATTTATTGAGCCGCAGCTCCAACGTCCCAAATAACACACATATTTGTTAATGCTTATGATGATTTTACACACTTTTGATCTTTGTTATACTTACCTCAAGAGTCGGGTCGACTCTTCTAATAAGGGGGGGGGGGGGGGGGGGGGGGGGGAGGGGTAGTGTTATATTAGGTAAAATCACCCTTACATCATCAATTACATACGACCAACATCTAGTAGCCCATATGATAAAACACATCTCCTAAAATATAAGAACTTCGGTTGCTGCGTCAACAAGCATTATTGTAAAAACAAATCAGTCTGTTTCTAGCTAGCTACTAGTGCAGACCTGTATTTCAGAATACATAATATTTTGCCCAATTCATATAATTTCTCCAGATTCACTTTATTTCCCTCGGGAACCCACATAAAATAACTTAAAAACATAACGAAATATAAAATCGTTACAATATATAGGATTGAGACCCATATGGGTGTGTATATATAGGAGGAAAACCGATATAGGACCTGTATGTAGGCACGCCTATATAGGTATGGGTCCTACATAGGTCCTTCACCTGTATGGTATATTCCCATACGGATCTCTCCAAAATACGCACGCACGCCTATATAGGTATGGGTACTATATACCAATATAGGTATTGATTGATTGATTGATTGATTGGTATGGGTCCTACATAGGTCCTTCACTTATATGGTATATTCCTATCATCGCACAGATCTGTCCCAAATTACGATACGTATGGTACCGTATAATAACAATTGTTATTTGCCAATTACCAGGTACTCCGAATTGGGTCCTGAAAAACACCTAGATGGGTTATTGCGGAAGCATATCGAACCTGATCGTGGGTCCTGTATATGAGCCATTCCACGTCAAACCGGACAAAATAAATCAAAAGTTGACCTCGATGTTATCGATTTCGCTATAATTTTTTTTACGGGTTCTATGAAACGAATAAATTCATGAAAAGATTTTTTTTTTTTCCTTTCGGCCCCTATTTTTTAAGTTACACGGGGGTGAAATTCAGGAAAAAGAGCCAAAAATCGAAAACATACTCCCCTTCAAACGGTCATATCTTCGGTTGTATTCGTCCTAGAGACTTCATTCAAGAACCATTTCAAAGCTATTGAATGACACTATTATTATGTACAGTCCGCTCTGGTAATAGGGCCACTATCAATAGGGCCGCTTCCCCAGGTTTTCGCTCGAGCTCAACCCCCACTACTGGCTCACCTCGGGTACATATTTGTCTCTGTCAATAGGGCCCAACGTTAGCTCAATGAACGCGCGTCAGTAGTGGGGGTACCCAAGTTCCAGGAAAAATACTCTCCTAACCGCCCATAGCCGGCCCTATTATCAGAGCGGACTGTATTCATTTCATTCTGCGGTCACAAACAATTTCATTTGTTATAAACAATTATATTATTCAAACGTGATTTTCAAAGCGAGCTCCACGCGATAAAAATCTCAAAAAAATATGAGCGTATTCCTTGATCAATTCTCTACAAAATCGTTACAAAAAATCGATGGAGACTCGATGGGAACTATGTTCAAACGATTTATTTATAAGCGACGGCGCGCGCTGCTGCTGAAAGACCCGGCTCGGGTACGGTTTTTCGGTGGCAGCGCGCTCCGTCGCTTATAAATAAATCGTTTTGACATAGTTCCCATCGAGTCTCCATCAATTTTTTGTAACGATTTTGTAGAGAATTGATCAAGGAATACGCTCATATTTTTTTGAGATTTTTATCTCGTGGAGCTTGCTTTGAAAATCACGTTTGAATAATATATTTGTTTATAACAAATGAAATTGTTCGTTATCGCAGAATGAAATAAATATATAATAATACTGTCATTCAACAGCTTTGAAGTGGTTCTTGAATGAAGTCTCTAGGATGAATACAACCGAAGATATGACCGTTTGAAGGGGAGTATGTTTTCGATTTTTGGCTCTTTTTCCTGAATTTCACCCCCGTCTAACTTGGAAAATAGGGGCCAAAAAAAAAAAAAAAAATTGTTTGGTAGATTTATTTGTTCCATAGAACCCGTAAAAAAAATTATAGCGAAATCGATAACATCGAGGTCAGAAAGCTGTCCGGTTTGACGTGGAATTACTCATATCGGCGTAGAATACCCATATGAGTCCTACTGGGGCCTACAAAACACCTACATAGGTTATTGCGAACACATATCGGACCTTACGGGTCCTGTATGCCAACGTAGGATGCCTATAGAGGTCCTGTCTAGTCCTGTAAAGCACCCACGCGGATTTTTGTGGTCTATTTGTAGGACCTATACCTTCCCTTGCAGGTCATTCAAACGCCCTATGATACCATCATAGGTTCCTACAGGTACCCACACAGGACCTACATATTCCATGCAAGACCTTCAAGGTCCTACCTCGGAATTTTCACCAGGGATACTACTGCTAAAAAGGCATACAGGTTTTTTAAACTTGGCCTATCGCTTTGAAAACATGAGAATCGCACAGAAAGACAAAAAAAAAAAATCAGTTTTCCTAAAGTCAAAAAGGCCTATGGCCAAAGAGATATGCCCTTTTGGCATTATTTTTTTTTTTTTTGCCCTTATGCCAAAAAGGCATATCGTCGGTGATGGTGCAATACCGCGTAACTAAATATTGCAATACCGCGTAAGAGTGCAAAGAAAAGCAAAAATGAGATTTAGTGTGCATTCGATGTAAACATAAAAAAACTTGGAGGTCAACGAGCGGAAAATTTTTGTACATGATTTTCATCAGAAATTTTCTGAACTTTCAGAAAAAAAACACGATTTTCAAAAAACGATGGGAAACGTGGTGGAATTGACATTTCAAGTTTTATTTTTCGAATTACGCGTTGAAAATGACAAGTAAGAAAAAAAATGAACATCATTTTCGAAAAATCCAGAAAATTTCGGATCGACAACTCTGTTTTTTTATTCTGATTTGAGGCATTTTTTGGACCGCGAACGCCGCGCCCGGACATGGATCGGCGTGCGCGGCGACGCGCGATTAGACGTTTTGTTTTTTTCTACGGCCCAGATATTTTCTCCATATATTTTTTTTTCTTTAGAATTGAATGGGAAGGATCCAGGTACCTGAAAAAAATTATCTCCATGAATATCTGTGAGTCCCGCGGAAATGGCAGGCAAATTGAAAATTACCGGGTTCGATTGATTCTGGTCTCAATCGACGCGGCTTTTCCAAACTGGATGACCGGATTCGAATGCGAATTGGTACCAGTGGCGTAGCGTGAGTCACCAGCGCCCAGGGGCATTGGTGTATATTGAGCACCCCATCTGAATTGTTTTTCCGCCGATCTGAGACAGATTTTTATTATAATGGAATCCGTCTAGCTTTCATACTAGCAAACTGATCAATCACCTCATCGAAATTCATTTTTTCACCCTTTTCTTTCTCTTATACACTGAGAAGTGCAAGATCACAGAACCGTTCCTGACCCATAGATGCTCGCAGATATGAAAGTATAAGTTTCAATTTACTAAATGAGCGTTCACAACTCGCTATAGACGTGGAAATTGTTAGAAGTATCTGCAATGCAATGCGCAGGTTAGGAAACACGTCGTCACCATAGGAAATTATAAAATGCAATAAATCTAACGGAGATTTCGGCAAATCTTCGTTTCGTGTACGGAGCAGCATCCTGCAATCGATAATCTCGTTATAAAGTTCTATACCATCGACATCAGTCCGATAGAACTGCCCAAAGTTAGTACAATTTCTATTCAAGTTATTATCAGTATTATCTTCCAGAAGATATTTAATATCGAGCAAGAAACCAAATTTTGAATCTATATTTTGCAGGCGCGTGAAGCGAGTAGTTATTTCTTTCTGCAGTCTATCAAAAACGCCTTTCAGGACTCGCATAATCTCATCTTCGACACAAAGACCTGCATCTCGTGACGATTCTCCAGGCATCTGTCGACGTCGTCTAATTCGTCTTTCTATTGAGATTCCCCATTCCTGACATCGACTCTTGGCAGTTTGAATTGCACTTTCACAAGCATCTTGTCGAGTTTCGTTCATTTCTATTGATAATGCTTTCAGGTCATTCGATGCAGTTTTAAAATCTATTGTGGGATCTTGCAATCGCTTCTGGATGCGATTTATTTTTCTGAGTAAATCATCCCAGAAGTGTAGGAAAACTAGAAAATTGAAATTAAGTATGTTCTTTAGTAGAGTTTCAGCCTCGCTTCTGGTATCACTGGATGCATTTGGATCGTCTCCTAAGTTTTCTAACAAACCTAACAGTCCATCGAGTCCAGCACGAATAGCGTTGACGGCGTCGGCTCTTGCACTCCAACGTGTCTCGGATTCACGCTTCACTGTTTTCGAAACAGCATTTTTCAATTCACTCCACCGGAGTGTTGAACGAGAGAAGAAAAGATAAATACTCTCGATTGTGCCGAAGAACGTTACGATAACTGGATCCTGTTTTGCCGAATGTACTCCTGCTAAATTCAAACTATGATTATCACAGTTAACAAACAATGCTAGATGATTCTTATCATAAATCCTTTTTTGAACACCCGATACATGTCCAGACATTACAGTCGCGTTATCATAAGATTGAGATCTGCAGTTTGCCAGAGGTAAACCGTCCGATTCTAATTGATCCAAGATTACTTTTTCTATAGAGGCTGCACTTTTAGCATGTAGTTCTAAAAAACCTAGGAAGGATTCTTTAATGGCAACCTTCTTGTTTACGAAATCAATATCCACGTACCTTATTACTACGGACAATTGCTCTTGATGAGCGGATATCAGGTGTAGAGTCGAGCAAAATGCCATAATATTTACTTTTTTTAATGTTAGATAACAATTGTTTCCGAACGGTTACAGCAAGAATATGAATCAATTCGTTCTGAATTCCTGGGGATAAGTAGGAGACGGATCTAGGATTTTCTTCGGCATGTTGAAGATGACCAGCTAAGAGTGGGTCATATTCAGCTATAAGCTTAAGGAGCGATAGAAAGTTTCCTATATTTACTCCAGGTTCTGCACTTAATCTTTCTTCGTGACCGCGTGAAGCTAAATTCTGATTAGCCAGATACTTAATGCATGACAAAATGCGTTTCAATACATCTCTCCACCGCTGTTTTTCACATTCAATTTGGGCTTGTAATTCAACATCGATTCCTTTTCCGGAAATTCTTCTTTCAGCTTCTTTCCAAGCTGTGAATGATTTCCGATGATACGGACTGTTTTCATGTGCTGCCAATTTTTCAGATTTTTTCCAATTAGAAAACCCTGCGGCTGTTTCAAACGATGATAGAATATTAGCGGGCTTAGATGAAGTGAATAGCAAACAGCAGAAACAATAAGCGGCTTCATTCACTGGAGAATAAATTAGCCATGAGCAATTTACCTCATCGCCATTGGTGAGACGTCGCCTAAACCATGATTTAGTCATTGCACGCCCATTTTGAATGACAAATGGACCATCTATATTTTGAAATATGGATGATTTGCGAACTATCGTCTCATCTCGCAGCTGTTGAGATATGATCACTGTTTGGGAGTTTTGGTCGAATTCCAAGTAGCCAACATCATTGAATTTCAATACGTTAGACACAAAACTACTATGACCAATTGCCTGAGTGCCCTGATCCTGAGTTCGTACATCTTCATTTCCCCCGACAATATCAGGTATGACTTTGAGATGGTGCTCTTCATTAAATGAAGTGTCTTTTTTATCTGGCTCGATAGTGCTTTGTCGAGCATGTGTTTTGTCTAGTCCGGCACGGCCGGCTGTTCCATCTACAATTTCTTCTGTTTCCGAATTATTTTTATCTCGAGCCTTTTTTAAAAAACTATCCATCAATATACTAGACTTCTTCGCTTCTTTTACTTCTTCCATCTTTTGCTTCCGATTTTGAAACCCACTCGGTTTCTTACCTGACATTATGCTTTGCTATTCAATATCTAACGCGATAGAATCAATCGACGAACTATGAGCTGAAAAGAGGAGAATGAAATGCAGTTGAAACGAGAAAAGTAATGAATATGTGCCGAATGTGGGACTTCAAATCGCTAACGAAATATGAACGACTCTGAATACTTTTTTATTCTTATTTATTTTAGCCAAGAGCATTAACGCTGAGTCAAAAGCAGCCACTGAAGTATAATTTCAGTGAGTGAAGCCTGTCTATGATGCTCAGTCTTATAGTATGCAGCATGCACGACTTCACTTGCGAACAACATGCGGCACATAGCGGCGGCCACGGAACTAACAATAAGTGCGCGGCGAGCAGCACTTGTTGTGAGCAGTAATCGTCCCAGTACCGATTATGTTGGGGTGCCTTCGGCGCCCCACGAAAGTTGGCGCCCGGGGCGGCTGCCCCTCCCTGACCCCCCATCGCTACGCCTCTGTGTTCGGGTGAGCTTCGCTGTTCATGCAGTACCTCAGATTCAAGTTTCCCTGAAGCTATGAAATTATCAAGATTTTTATGTCAATTTGAGTTACTACATAACACGATGGACTTTCATTGTTCCAATACCTTGGATGACATATGTGCCTTCTGCACTGTAATCCACGTTGGAAACTAATGTGGATGGTATCAAGTTATCCAATGATTCTGAGATTCTATTCGAAGGAATCTTTACCCGCACAGCTTGTTTATGTGATTTTTTTGGAGGAATATTTGCCTTTTTCGATTCTGTAGACCGATCAATTACCAGTATTTAACAAGAAGTTATTCAAATACGGGATTTTTGAAGAACTAACGTGTGGCCCAAAATTTAACATCGAAAAAAAAAAAACATTTCATTGCAAAAGGTTTTTTGAAATATGTTTCAGTCTAAGTTAGAATTTGGGAATTATCACCTCTCATAGTTAGATGCAGACAAGGTAGAAGCAGGTGTTTCAAGAACTTTAATCATAATTCACAAGGAAAATATCCATACAAGAATTTAAATTACCTTTGCTGGTTACATGAGACCTCGTTGAAATAGAATAACGAATAGGCAGCTTGGGAGCTCCCTTTTTCTGGGATTTCTTTTTATTTGTAGGCTGACCCTTAGGAAATTTCTTGCATGGACGGGCAATCCAACTGTCTTCACTGCTCGAATGACTTCCTTGGTCATCACTTACTATAGATATGAAATCAATTAATGACAGGTGATAATCGAGCTAACAGTGAATGTAACCATCTTACTATTATAGGAGAAAATACTTACAATTAGATGAATCATCACTTTCCATTCTTGGCACTTCTATTATTGCTTCTAAACTTTTCTTTTGCAGCTGTTCAGATATTTTTAAAGCTTTCTTAGAGGGTACAGTGTCAGGATCGCTTGAAAAAGCAAACGGTTGCTTTTCAAGGATGCGAAGCCGTTCAACATATTCTTCATATGTATCTAAGATAGAAAAGTATTGTGATTTTTCATCAAATGATTTTTTATCAAATAATTTCCGAGATAATTTCATACATACTTGCATGACCCCTCAGCTCGACACTATATTCCGGCCAACTGGGTAAGGGTGAGCTTTGTGTTTTAATGAGGTGATTTAAGAGCTTCATTGTTTTAGGATCATCATATGGCGGTGGTGGGAATTTCGCGACCGTTTGTCCTTTTATGTTATCATATCGCACCCACTGACACGGCACACCGTCGATGTTTATCAGACCGTTTTCGTCTTCACTATCAATAAATTTGATCAGTTGATATTTTTTCAAGGGAGGATCCGTGTCTGACATCTTGTAACCTGCGGTGTAATAACTACAAATAATGAAATATTAATATTCGCGTTTGTCTGTTTTTTTTATAATGGTGTCAAAGCATGAAATTTTTTTTGGTTATGGCATACACGGGCAGTCAACGCACGAACACGTGCTTAAATTACACAAGATTGAAACTTTCCGGAAAATCTTCCGAATTTGTGGTGCGTTCACTTGTATAATTGCTAAGTCCTTTGACTATCAAGATTCGCGGCAGCGAATCGCCGCCAAGTACCCGTAGGCAGGCGAGCGCTAGCCGGGACTCTATTTTCTCGGGGGAACTCTTTATACCTGTAAGCAGGAGGTCATAACTTCGGAATGCGTGAATATTTTCCGATCAAATTCACAGAACAGATATTCCCCCACCACACGACTTCGCTGTATCAATTTGATCGGAATCGTTACACTGGTTTCTGATATATCGGTCACGAAAGTTGATGAAAAAGCATCTTCTTCTTCTTCTTCTTCTTCTTCTTCTTCTTCCTGGTCATAAGATTTTCGCTAGACGCTTGCTTGTCCTCACGTTTCTGAACGAACGGTAAAACGGATCGACTTGATCTTTGAAACGTGGGTACAAGCCATCGAAATCTCGCCCCCTATTGATTTTGGCATGAATCTGAATCCGCATTCGGTCGATATGTGATAATGAAGTTACTAAGTGAGCCACAGAGGGACGACGAAATCAAAATGGCTGTCGGATGGCTGACGGATCGCGGTATTGACAGTTAAAATATTCATAATTTATATATAATCATATTATATAGTTATATATTAATATTATATACGATGTTATGGGTCAAGCTAATGGTTTTATTTCAGTAAATCAGTGAAACAGTGAATCAGTAAAGAATGATCAGAGTGAAAAGTGCGCCGACCGTGGTTTCACGCCGATGACCGTTATTATTTAATAAATCTGCATGATGGCCTGTTGTAAGTGCACGGAACAGATCCTCTAACAAGGGAACCCCGCCAAGTGTCCCCCTCCGATTTCAACGAAACTTTGGGAGATTGTAGAGGGGGTGAAAATATTCGACACGTATTTTTTTATATCTGCGGAATTCCACCCCAAGGGGGTGTAATCAACCCCTGAAAATTGCGGATTTCGCTATTCGATAGCTCGTGAAGAACGAATGGCCGAGGATTTTTGGCTGACAAGGTGCTACCGGGGGTTTTCGGGGCCGCTGATTACGAATCTGGCATCAGATTTTCAAAATTCGAAATGGCGCATCCAATATGGCGAACGTCGAAACGAAAAATGGTACCAATTTTCCCAAAATTCTGTACCCTGGGGTTTTCGGGGTCGCTGATTACGAATCTGGCATCAGATTTTCAAAATTCAAAATGGCGCATCCAATATGGCGAACGTCGAAACGAAAAATGGTACCAATTTTCCCAAAATTCTGTACCCGGTGGTTTTCGGGGTCGCTGATTACGAATCTGGTATCAGATTTTCAAAATTCAAAATGGCGCATCCAATATGGCGAACGTCGAAACGAAAAATGGTACCAATTTTCCCAAAATTCTGTACCCTGGGGTTTTCGGGGTCGCTGATTACGAATCTGGCATCAGATTTTCAAAATTCAAAATGGCGCATCCAATATGGCGAACGTCGAAACGAAAAATGGTACCAATTTTCCCAAAATTCTGTACCCGGTGGTTTTCGGGGTCGCTGATTACGAATCTGGTATCAGATTTTCAAAATTCAAAATGGCGCATCCAATATGGCGAACGTCGAAACGAAAAATGGTACCAATTTTCCCAAAATTCTGTACCCTGGGGTTTTCGGGGTCGCTGATTACGAATCTGGCATCAGATTTTCAAAATTCAAAATGGCGCATCCAATATGGCGAACGTCGAAACGAAAAATGGTACCAATTTTCCCAAAATTCTGTACCCGGGGGTTTTCGGGGTCGCTGATTACGATTCTGGTATCAGATTTTCAAAAATGATAAATAAAAGACCCCACAAACTAATAACAGTTTTATGACTGTAGAAAAAAATACGGTGTGGTAAATACCTCGCTAATTCATGATTAAGCTACCTTTGGCAATCGTTTTATTCACTTTTATAATATAATGGTGTTATAGTATACGAATATAATATACGAATATAGTATGCGAATAAAGGTCTTATGTATACGAATATAAATCTTTAGATTGAACCTTACAATATAGCTTACATCATGCGTATTTCGTCACGGGTGATAGTTTTGACAATAGTGATATTCATGAAAAAAGTGTTTTAAACATAGCGACTTTTTACACCACGCACACTTGATAATAGCAACGTCGCCGCATATGTCACACGTTGGAGAACTCTCGGTAAAACAATATTGAACCGGATTTTCGAATTTCGGTGGTCTATGTATCCACTTTTATACCATGAATATTTAAAAAGAACTGTAAATCTAGGAGACGAAAATTGATTGTGAGTAAGACTTTGCAGCTTGACGATATTGTCTCTCAAATGAAGATTCACGTCGTAATCATACAATATCACGATATCAGAGAAATGTTTGATATAATTCTTCCATATGCGAAATCCGTACACGTCCAGTGGCTGTATCATTCCAGTTGTCCCTGGGGGAATGGTTAGAAGTTCTACTTTTTGTCCATTGAAATTCATCGTTTCAAATACGCCCGGACATTGACCACTCCATGAATCCAATAATATAACCGATTTCGGACTGGTGTGCGGAAGGTATACGTCTTGAAACCAATGTTTAAAATGTTCGGTTGTTAATTTCCCAGATTTCGAAGCCATAAGATATACATTCTGTGGTTTAAACATAGTCTCTTGCACTCGAGGACCAAATCCTCCACTAGATTCTTTTAAAACAATTAATAGAGGTGACAATAATTTGCCATCGGCCGAAATCAAAGGCTGTATGGTGTAGCTGTGCGTTGTTGATGACTTTGATTGTATTATTGATTCCACTGTTTTTTGCCCTCGCAACGCTAAGGTTCGCCCCGCATGTAGCTCCAAATTGAAACCGCTCTGATCGGAATTGTAAACGTTTTCGACTCCGATATCGACGATGTGGGTTTTTACTTTCTGAATGAAGATGGCAGCCGCTCTTTTAAAGATTCCTGTGTTGCTAATGTATTTTTTGTTATATGTTTCGTAATTTTCCGCGACACGATTCCGTGACGTTTCTTAAATTCTAATAGCCAGGTTTTGGATGCCTTAAATTTTGCTGGTGCCATATCAAACAGTTGTCGCGCTCGTATGGCCCAACGTCTAATATCAATATCGTGAATTGGCAATTTCCTATTTAAAGCATCCATTACATTGTTAAGAGTATACTCACAGATCATTTTCAACTTTTCTCTGTATGTCCCACCTTGATTAACTTGATGTGCCCAGCGCCGTAATTGTCGCACAGACTGAACTTTTCTGAATTTTGATTGAACGGACGATACCTTTCTGTTTCCCGTTTTTCCGGACCTCCAAAATTCTGTCGCTTGTTTTTTGTAATCATAATCCAAATCTTCATCATCGATGGTGCAAACTTGGTCCGGTGCATCTATATTGGGATTCAGAAATCTTTGATGATTCCAGTCTTCTGTTCCATCGTTGTCTTCTATAATTTCCGATTCGTGCACTGCATTTGGATGTTCAAAATCCAAACTCCATTCAATTTCAGTTTCCATTGGCTGTATCATTGCATCTTTGATGATGATTTCGAGCTCTTCGCTCAACTGCCTTTCGGATTCCGTGACTGGAGAATCGAGTAATTTAATAGCATTGAATGCTAGAGACAAAAGCTGAATGACGTTCAACGGATTGACGTGCATTTTTCTCCAAGTCTCTTTAGAGGGATGGATGAACTCAACTCCATACGTAAAAATACACTGAACAACAACAGATTAAACCGTCTTATGTAAGTTCGGTTTATAAGATAAAACACGTTTCTTATCACCGAATATTTTTACTTGTGAAATAGAAATCTTACGTAAGAAAAAGAAGTCTTATGTAAGTTCGGTTTATAAGATAAAACGCGTTTCTCATCACCGAATATTTCTACTTCTGGTTATCAGCACAGCATTTCTATCAGAACTATTTATTATCAATCATTCATTACTCATGATATGTCAATAGAAATACATTTACCGTACATATTTATGAACCAATATTTTTACGCAATATTGCATAAATATTTATGGAACATTCAATTTATGAAATTACCAGAATATTGGCAATAATTTTCATGAAAATATTTACACTGTTGTTTAGAAAATACTTGGAAATTACAGTTTTTGAAGATTTGATAGCAATTTCTGGAATTGAAATCATATTTTTATTGAACAAAAAATCATTACGTCATATTCTTGTCATCTCTAACGATACAATGTCCGTCTACTCATCTACTCGTAATTTTCCAATATCAATTTTCCAATTCTAACCTCAGATTTGTAATCAGCGACCCCGAAATCCCGGGGATACCGAATCCGAAGCAATCCACACCATTTTGGAAGAAGTCGGTCCGCCATTTTGTGTCAGTCATGTTGAATTTTCCAATTTCGACTACACATTTTCAATCAGCGACCTAGAAAACCCCCGGGTACAGAATTTTGGGAAAATTGGTACCATTTTTCGTTCCGACGTTCGCCATATTGGATCCGCCATTTTGAATTTTGAAAATCTGATACCAGAATCGTAATCAGCGACCCCGAAAACCCCCGGGTACAGAATTTCAGGAAAATTGGTACCATTTTTCGTTTCGACGTTCGCCATATTGGATCCGCCATTTTGAATTTTGAAAATCTGATACCAGAATCGTAATCAGCGACCCCGAAAACCTCCGGGAACAGAATTTCAGGAAAATTGGTACCATTTTTCGTTTCGACGTTCGCCATATTGGATGCGCCATTTTGAATTTTGAAAATCTGATGCCAGATTCGTAATCAGCGACCCCGAAAACCCCAGGGTACAGAATTTTGGGAAAATTGGTACCATTTTTCGTTTCGACGTTCGCCATATTGGATCCGCCATTTTGAATTTTGAAAATCTGATACCAGATTCGTAATCAGCGGCCCCGAAAACCCCCGGTAGCACCTTGTCAGCCAAAAATCCTCGGCCATTCGTTCTTCACGAGCTATCGAATAGCGAAATCCGCAATTTTCAGGGGTTGATTACACCCCCTTGGGGTGGAATTCCGCAGATATAAAAAAATACGTGTCGAATATTTTCACCCCCTCTACAATCTCCCAAAGTTTCGTTGAAATCGGAGGGGGACACTTGGCGGGGTTCCCTTGTTAGCCCTAAAGACATTCGCTTCGGACCTTGATACCTGCAACGTTCTCCTGAGGGTGGACAATACAACGGCGATTTCTTACGTGAATCGCATGGGGGGAATTCAGTACCCTCGACTGAATAACCTTGCCAGAAAGATCTGGCAATGGTGCGAACTACGGAACCTTCGTATCTTCGCATCATATATTCCCTCAAAGGAGAACGTCCAAGCGGACAGACAATCAAGACTTACCAATGTTGACACGGAATGGGAACTCGCAGACTCGGCCTTTGCACGAATTACCAAATGCTTTGGGAGGCCTACAATAGACCTTTTCGCCTCTAGAGTCAACGCGAAATGCACGATATTTTGTTCATGGTTTAAGGATCCGGAAGCATCCTTTGTTGACGCATTTACAATAGACTGGTCCAACTATCATCTTTACGCGTTCCCTCCATTCTCTCTGATACCTAGAGTACTGCAAAAAATAATAACGGATAAAGCCTCTGGTATCGTGGTCGTCCCATTTTGGACATCGCAGCCCTGGTTCCCTAAGTTTCAGTCTCTTCTTTTAGAGGAACCTATAATTTTAAGACCCTCCAGATATCTCTTATTATCTCCTTGCAGGTCACTCCAACACCCTCTGGCCAACAAGCTCTCTTTGATTGCCGGGAAATTATCCGGACAGCATTCAGGAAGAAAAACCTATCACCTCTTACAACCGAAACAATGATGGCTTCATTGTCCGAAGCTACGTTGAAACAGTACTCAGGCCCAATTAAGATCTGGTGGCAAGCCTGTACAGCAAAAAACATCGATCCGTATGACTTTAGGGAGACGGATCTGCTGGAATTCCTATCTGAAAAATTCCAAGCAGGAGCTTCGTATGGGTCCCTAAACTCCATGAGGGCAGCAATATCTTTGATTGCCAAAGAAAACTTTTCATCCAGTCTATTACTAAACAGATTCTTCAGAGGCGTACACAAATGTCGTCCCTCGAAACCTAAATATGAAAGAACGTGGGACCCAGCAGTAGTATTAGCTCATCTATCTAATCTATACCCACTCGAAACATTGAAACTTTCGGAGCTAACGGGCAAGCTAGCAACCTTGCTAGCTCTGGGCACGGCCCATAGACTTCAGACATTATCATTAATTAGAATAAGTAATATTAAGAGTATATCAGACGGCTTAGAGATAGAAATTACGGATCCTATCAAGACGTCTAAAAAAGGGGTTAGACAGCCTATCCTAAGACTCCCCTTTTTCACAGAGAAGCCTCAGGTCTGTATAGCTAGTACAGTGATTAAGTACATGGAAGTGACCAAAAACTTGAGAAAAGACTGTGATCAGCTGTTAATTACCTATAAGAAGCCATATAAAAAAGCCACTACGCAAACAATTAGCCGGTGGATAAAGTCAGTCTTATCGCAAAGCGGGGTAGACGAAGAATTTACGGCCTACAGCACTAGGCACGCGTCTACTTCATCCGCTTTGCGAAAAGGCGTGGACATTAATGTGATCAAAGCCACAGCCGGTTGGTCGAAATCCTCGCAAGTCTTTGCGAAATTTTATAATCGACCACTAAAAGAAACCAGCCAAGGGTTTGCAGAGGCTGTGTTCCTATAATACATATTACAAGTTAATGCCAAATACTATTCCGTATATTAACCAAAGGTATATTAGTTAATAAAAGTCATATATAAAATATCTCACGAAGCAATAAATAAAAGTATGTTTATGAAACTTACTCTAAACATCTACGTTTTGTAATACCGAGAACGAGACCATATATAATTAATAGATCAAACGAACTTACCTAAAGTGAAGTTCGATCTTAATTATATCTGGTCTCGTTCGAAAGGATTACAACCCACCCAAAAAAAAAAAAAAATTATTAATCCCTGGCAGAAATCTTCCCACCCCATGAAAATGATAAAGTTGCCTAACTTTAATTTTCTTAATACTTTTATTTAAAACTCTAAAAATTATGACCATAGACGTAAGCGGATACAGATACAAGGTGTTCTCTGTCTTTTACTCTGAACATGTGGCGGCATCGCAGTGGAACTAGCGATACTACGTTTTGTAATACCGAGAACGAGACCGAATTAAGATCGAACTTCACTTTAGGCAAGTTCGTTTGATCTATTAATTATTGAATGGCATAACCTGTGAAATCGTAATTCAGTTGATATTTTCTAGCTATTAAAGGGAGACTTAGGTGAAATTTTGATAAAAACCATTTTTTCATTTTTTCAATTACCTCAAAAAAATTCTGTCAAAAATTCCTTGCATCAAAATTTGGATTATGGTTGTATGTGTATGGAAAAAATATTTCAATCCTCTGAGTTGGAAGTGAATGCGCAAGGAGTTTTTGGCAGCGGTGCATATAAAATTTTATGCCAAAGGTTCCTTGCGCATACACTTTCAACTCAGGGGATTGAAATTTTCACTCAATACACCTACGACTATGATCTGAATTTTAACGCAGGGAATTTTTGATTGGATTTTTTTGGGTAATTTAAAAAACGAAAAAATTGTTTTTATCCAAATTTCACCTAAGTCTCCCCTTAACTCTTATTCCTTATATGTGATACTTGAATGCATTCATTAATTACACATCTTATTTTATAATTGGTTTGTACGATTAAGCCACATGTTCCAACAGACATACACATGGCGAGGTTGATTCTGACCCGGATCTAACTATTTGGTATATGATTCAACACGCAAACCCGATCACTTCCGGGCCAGAATCAACCTCGCCGGGTATACCGTTGACGAGAATTTTATCCATATCAAAAATTGTTTAATAAGCATTATTCTTCAAATTGGATAACATTAAGATGTAAAATAAGTAACAATAATTAACATTTGAATTTAAACAAAAGTCAATGTTCCTTCAAATCGGAATCTAATATAAGAAAAGTACTCTTGCTCCTATAAATTGTATGTGTTGAATATACATATGATCGATACACATTACTTGCATTATTCAGCAAGAGTCGATTAACCTTAGGATGGCGATGGGGTGGATCGCCGACGACGTGGTGAATGCTGAGGAGGAAGCAGACGCGGTTGCTGAACTCCGGATAAATCGTAGACGTCTTCGCGATGAGCAGGACCCCTTTGCTCTGCCGGAGGTGCAGTTTCGTGACTTGTTTCGCGTATCAAGAGACCTAGCTAGGGATCTTGTAAACGAGCTGCGTCCCATTCTCGAACGAGATTATATTCACGGGCTCTCCGTCGAGTGCCAAGTAAGCATGAATTGTAAAAATTCAAAGAAACAAAGAATATGTATTCGATATCTATTATAGGAGAATTTTTATGAATATGCGCTGTCTTATTTGCATGTCTCACAAAATTGGGTTCGGTAGGTCTTATGTGCCGTTCGGTTTTATGCGGTCGGTTCATACCAGAGGGCTGTTGGCCAAGATTTCATGGTGTCGATCAGCCAAACTGCGGTGAGTCGCTGCCTGAGTTCTGTGACCGAGGCAATCAACGACCAGTTGTTTCGGCAATGGGTCAAATTTCCTGCAACGCCGGCCGAACGAGAGGCAGCGCGCAGGAAATTTGGAGGTGCGCCTCAGCCTTTCCCTGGAGCAATTGGTGCTCTAGACTGCACACACGTGGCAATCGTTGCTCCTTCAGAGCACGAGGAAGCATACGTGAATCATCATGGCTACCACTCGTTGAATGTCCAGATGGTAAGTTATAATTTATCTTTCCTTTGCGATAACAGAAATACTAACTACCCTCAATTTTCAATAACTACTGCATCTTTAGGTATGTGATCCTGATCTACGAGTTTTGAACGTGAATGCCAGGTTCCCTGGATCACGGCACGATGCCGCTATATGGGCGCAGTCACTAGTACGAACTCTGATGGAGCTGTGTCATGGTGATGGTGAACGCGGAACGTGGTTGCTGGGTAAATATATATAATGATGATATATTCAATTGATATGTGTCCACTTGAAAAGAAATAAGAAGTGATAACCGCATAAGTCACTTAACTTGGTAGCGCAGATATAACTGGTCATGAACCAAGCGAAAGCTGTCTGATAATATATGACGACGGTGCCTCAGAACACTGTGGTATTATACTCAACAGCTTGTCCACCTCTGCAAGTGTCCATGTACATAAACTATCGTAACATTTCAAAATTGTACAGGTGACTCTGGTTATCCTCTAGAGCCGTGGCTTATGACTCCCATCGTCAACGCTCAAGCTGGAACACCCGACTTTGCGTACACCACAGCTCACTGCAAAGCACGCTCCGTAATCGAACGATGTTACGGAGCGCTGAAGACAGTCTGGAGATGCTTGTCGCAGGTTGGTTTTTTTTTTTTTTAAGACTATACAACTGCGGAACATTGAACGACTTGTGTTGGAATATTCTCTGACAAAATTTCTCAACGATTGAAATAGCAACGTGTTCTGATGTACGAGCCAGAAGCTGCAGCGAGGATAGTCAACGCATGCACAACGTTGCATAACATGCGTCTACACTATCGCGTAGCAGCAGATGTGGACGACGTACCAGAGGAACTGGCTGCTCGCAACGAAGCTCTTGTGCCCGAAGCTGCAGAACCACTGGAAGGAAGGGAACGTCTCGAAGGCAGGCGTGTCCGCGACGAAATTGTGCGAAACAATTTTGCACGCTAAGTCTTCGCATGACGTTGGAGAATATATATTTTCAAATTTAATGAATGAAGATAAGTAATAATTAGTTATTATTGGAGGTAGGAGAGGGGTTGGAGGGAGGGGGGGCCACCCGCCCACCCACTTCCCACGTTGCTATTTCAATCGTTGAGAAATTATGTCAGAGAATATTTCAACACAAGTCGTTCAATGTTCCGCAGTTGTATAAACGTAAAAAAAAAAAAAAAAAACCAACCTGCGACAAGCATCTCCAGACTGTCTTCAGCGCTCCGTAACATCGTTCGATTACGGAGCGTGCTTTGCAGTGAGCTGTGGTGTACGCAAAGTCGGGTGTTCCAGCTTGAGCGTTGACGATGGGCCCCCCCTCCCTCTATCCCCTCTCCTACCTCCAATAATAACAGTTCATCACCATTGCTATCAACTTTCAGTAATTACTTAGTTATTGTACCATTTAAGAAAAACAAAATTTATTTAACAAATAATTAACGTCAGGGAGTTCATAATTTAATTAATTATATACAATAGCTATTTCTTTTATGCATGCAATCTCTTTCTATCTTCTTCTAATTCGCGCCTCAGCTCCTTTAAATCTTTCGGTTGCTATTCCGTTCTATGCGTATCTCTGTTCTCTCTCTCTTTTTCTCGTCTCTCTTTCTCTATGGTTTTTCTGCTTCTCTTCGCTCTTCTCGATTGTCTCCCTGCATCTCTCTATTACTTCTTATCAAATTTACCACCTGTCCCAGTATTTCATTCGTCTTTCTTAGTTCTTCTAGCTTCTGTCTCTTTATTTCTATTTCTTCCCTTGCCATACTAATTCTCTTTTCCTCATTCTCTGCCGACTTCATCATTGCGTGAGACATCGTCTGGTGCCAAAAATTTGTCATAAGATATATGTGAACACAAATAATGAAGACTATTGTTACTTTTGAAATGCAATATGTAATAACAATATTTATTTGTAATATTATTCCAACTTCTAAAATTCTACCTCCAAAATTTCATTTTGCTTTGTTTGTATTTCCATGAATTTCTCTGCTTTCTTATCGCTGATCCTTCGTTTTGTCAAAATATTTTTTCTTTTTCTGTGTGTTTCGCCTTGTGATGTGTGGTTGGTGGATGGAGTGTGAGTAAGGGGTGAACGTGTGTGGTGTTTATCGATGGAGGTTGTCGGTATGGGTGAGGTGTGGGTGTTTGGCGTGTCTGCTGTGTATGTAATATTTGATGGTGTATTTGAGTGTATGTCTATGAGTGTTTCCGTGTTGGATGTATGATTACGAATTTCGTCTGTGAATAATATATTTAATTTTTAAACAGGCTTCACATAGTATTCAAAATCTGAGTGTTGAGTATAGACACATCTCTATGGCTTTAGTGTCAAATTTGAATGCCACTTGAATGATAATCTAATGACGCTGACTGTTTATAGATTGCTTACCAGTCACAATGTATGATTTTTTTATAGGGCGTTTTGCAATGCCGTATGCCTCAAACACGCTAACTTCATCTGACGGCGTTTCATGAAGAGGCGTGTCGTCTCCGGCCATTAGTTTACGTAATTCTGACTATTGGACGAAAACACGATTTAGAAAAAAATTCGTATCAGCTAATATTATTTTGTAATTATGTAATATTGGTAAAATAATGAATTGTATTCAAATTAATATTAACGTTGTACTGTAATTCCAATTAATATTTTCCCATTCAGTATTTGTATATTTAATATTTGATGTACCTTTTTAGTTTGCTCTTGCATGTATTATGTATGTTAACAGCATGAATATTTGGAATGATGTTATAATTGGTGATAAATTGTTGATATATGAACCTCCGGTGGTATAATTGAATAATTTTGTTTAATATTATGTTAGTGAAAAACACTTACTACATTTTCAGGTAGGCTGTCAGGCACCCGGCGTAAGCCTTCGACAGCATCGGAGCCAATGACTGAGAGAACCTTCTTATCCATGTCCGACAGTGGCTCCGATGTGTCTGGGAAATTACCCGTCTTCTGGTGTTGGCCTTTGATGGCCGTCACCTTGCCTTTTGTGCGCTTTTTTATGTCTTGCCATGCCTGCAAGTAAAATATTACCAATTATTATCAAATATGTATTCATTGACGTTTTCAAATTTTAAATTGAAATCGCTAGATGACCAAGAATTCAATTGTATTTGTTTCAATTTTTTTATTGAAGCACTACTGAAATCCAGTAGTTGCAATTAAGTGGGTATACACTAGGGTGATCATTTAAAAAAAAAAAGTTATTCTGGATGGCCTTCAATCAGCTCTAAATGTGGAAAAAATGATTCTTAAATTTTTTCAGATTTTTATTTTGACTCTATGGGCCCTATTTTCACATGAACTTTATTCAATCGATAATGAATTAATCGATATATTAAAATATGTAAAATAATAATTTCAATTTTTTCACTCGAGCTGTGTGTAATATGTAACAAAAAAACGCATCCGATGCAATCTCGCTGATTTAAAGTAGACTGAACTCAAATTATAATTTTTATGAATTAAAAAAAGGTCATCTGAAAATGGGGCCCATAGGGAGTCAAATTAAAAATCCACAAAAATTACAAAATTATTATTTTTACATTTAGAGCCGATTGAAATCCATCCAACATAGAAATTCCGAAAAAACCCATTTAACGACCACCCTAGTATTAGTGCTATTTTGATACATAGTTCGTGATTTTCCCACATTTTATGTCCTACGCTAAACAATAATTTAGTCCATCGAAGAAAAAGTAGGTGTCGTAGGGTACAGGTTGCTGCGTTGCATGAAATTTCTTCAAATTTGGAGGAAATATTCTGCATGAATGTAATTTAGGGGCAAACCAATATTATTTCATGACTTCAAGTTTTAGACATAGAAATATTTGATTGTAATATTTTTTTTCCATCATTTTTGAAAAAATATATCCCCTAAATTACATTCATACAGAATATTTCCTCCAAATTTGAAGAAATTTCATGCAACACAGCAACCTATGCCCTACGACAACTACTTTTTATTCGAAGGACTAAATTTTTATTCAGCGGAGGACCTAAAATCTGTAGAAATCATGAACTAATGATCAAAATAGCACTAATCAACTGTAAAAAAAAAAAAATGAGGCACTAGAATATTTTCTCAGAGCGTAGCCGTGATTTGAAAATAACCATTTTCAAGGTCTATATCCCCTCTTAATCTAATAGGTATAACAGTCAAATTATTCTCACCTTTTTCCACTGTTGGACGGTCTTTTGGGGTCCCTTTTCATTGGCTTCTGCAGCCAACTGGATCCACTGCTGCTTGTAATGTTCGGCCCCCATTCCCACTATAAATTTCCCTGCCGCAAAGTCTGAGTGCGATGCCATGTAGTCGGTGATGAACTCCTTCTGCTCCACAGTAACTCTTGGTCCTCGCAAATTTTTATCTTCATCTTTGCTATATTTATTATAAATCGGAAATAATATTGATATTTGTATAATGAGAATATGCATTTAATGTATATTGATGATTTATGTGAGTTATGTGAAACCTTTATTTTGGATTTCATTGAATTTTGTTGTATTTATTATAATAAACCTAAACTGTGAAAATGAATCAAATCGATAGCAATAAATAACAGAGGATGAAAGAGTGGAATTCTTATTGTAATTTCATAATTAGTTATCATTCATCTTTATTCAAAATCACATTATCAAAGCGGTTGATTATGGAAATTTCAAACCGCGTCCCTGAAATTGCATGCATATACACATTCATCAATATTTTGTATAATTAATAAGAAAGTGCATCTTTAAAGTCTGAAAGCGGTATTTTAAGTATTTACATAAGTTAATTAATACACAATATATTTTCACTCACCTCATTTTGCGAAATTTTTTAAACTTATTTTTCAAATTGCTCGTGCGCGCCTCTTTGAAACGGATAAGATATGGCGGCAAGTTATTTGAAATCAAACAATAGGTAAGAAAGGTAGATACTGCTAGAGTCACAACTCACACGTACAAATGAGTTTTAAATAAAGCGTTCTCATTGGCCGAAGCAGCGACAAGCCTCGGAACAGGCTTCGCGCTAAATATTGTTATGTCGCTACCTAGCAACCGGCGAAAAAATATCGTATGTTTGAGGGGAGGTCATGTTGGTGATAAGTAGCGCCAGGCGCCAAGCAGCGCCAGCAACCCAGAATCGCACCCCTGGAAACTAAAATTATTGTATAGAATGGAATACCGTTGCTAAGGAATAAATAGAACTTTTTCTGAAAATATTTTCTGTTTTACATTTATTTTACTTCAATCCTCAATAGGCCAAAAGAAATAGCAGAAGTTCTATATGCTCAACTGAAAATCCTCAAATCGTCCGACATTTCCTCAGAAGCTTTCGATGCAGCATGTGGAGAAGCTATACATATTGTAACGATTTTAATATTCGTTATTGTTTAAGTTGATTTACGTAGGTTCTCCAAGAGAAATAAAGTGAATCGTAGAAGAAATTATATGAGTTTGCAATAAGTTTGTGTATTCTGAAATACAGGTCTGCACTAGTAGCTAGCTAGAAACAGACTGATTTGTTTTACAATAATAGCTGTGTACACAGCAACCGAGAGTCTTATATTTTAAGAGATGTGTTTTATCATATGGACTACTAGATGTTGATCATGTGTAATTAGTAATGTATGGGTGATTTTACCTAATATAACACTACCCCCCCCTTAGTAAAAGAGTCGACCCGACTCTTGAGGTGAGTACAATATAGAATATAAGTGTGTAAAATCATCATAAGCTTAACAAGTTTGTGTGTTATTTGGGAATGTTGGAGCTGCGGCTCAATAAATTAAAATGTTTCCCAAATTCTATCTGACATTTGTCTCAATCCCAAGGGAAACCGCAGAAAACCTTGAAAAGATAGTCTAGACTAATTGAATCAAAGTGAAATTGTGTGGTGTATAAAGTTTCTTCGGATCTTGAGTCGAAGAATCAGGAAACAGGAATCAGGAAACAGGAATCAGGAATCAGGAATCAGGAAACAGGTATCAGGAAACAGGAACAAGGCGAAGAATTCTTTGGTTGATGTGAGGAAAGTCCTGAGTACTGGAATAGGAAGCGGTTGGAGGGGTAAAAGGACCAATGATTCTGGAGAACTTTAGGATTCCTTGAAGGTCCTATTCTAAACTCCATGGGGTCCAACTCCAAACATCTTCGAATAAATCAAATAACGACCTAGATAGGAGGACAAATGTTAATCTCTCGAAATAATTAGGTCATAAATTAGAGTTTTTCTAAAACTCTTTTAAATTCTAGATTCCTTTGAAATTTCTTTTAAATCAAGATAATGAATTAAACTCTTTGATATTGAATGATTTTCAAATATGATAAATTCATTAATTAAATTATTCTATTGAATAAATGCAATAAATATAAATTGGAACAATCTTATCTGAGGGGAAGTAGGGAAACCGGATAAATTAGTCAGGATGGGATGGTTTCTCTATCGTTCTTCTAATCTCAGAATGTTGAATTGGTTCCTTTAGTGGAAACTCTGAAAAATCTTGTTTCATATTAGTTACTTAAACTAACAATTCTATCTTAAAAGAAATATCGTCATTAGATCTCTTATAATTGTCATGCTAATGAAATGAAAGAAACGTTGAATCGATTGAATATGAATGATAAATTGGACGATAAACGATCGTAGTCGCGTCCCGAACATATTTTTTTTTTTTTTAAAGGTTTAAGATTGTGAATCTGGAGGAGAATCTCTATCTCTCCAAGATTTTTGATTTGGACTGTTATTTTTCTCATTATCTTTTCGCCAAGAGGTTCGAGTATTTTGAGTATAATCATTTTTGGATTGAATTAATTTTTCTAATGAATAGCATCGATTCGCGTCATGACCTATTTTGTTACAAAATTTGCATTTTAGCGGGGGTCTGTCTCCGTAATTAGGTCTATTATTATTATTTCTATTATAATTATTATTATAATTTCTATTATTATTATTAGTGTTTGTTTGCTGCCTGGGAGTAGTTTTCGGAGTAACAGTTTTAGTCGGGTCAATAGTAGGTATTTTCGTTTCAATCTGACGAACTTTTCCTACTCCTAAATGGTGTTTTGTCAAAGCTTCGATTTCCATTCCTTTAATTACTGCTTCTTGGACCGAAGAAGGTCCTGTTAAGCTCAGAGTATGTCTTAAGTCTGGATCCGTAATTGCGTTAATAAATTTATCGCAAGCTAGCATGTCCCTAGTGGACTCATCACAATTTGGCAAAGCTATTCTTGCTAGTCTTTCAATCTCTACCTCGAGCGAAGGAAGACCTTCTTCTTTGCCCTGTTTCCTAAGTCCCAATTGAGTTAGAGACAATTTAGAAATCAATTGATTACCGAATCGTAAACGTAAAGCTGCACTGAGTTTATCGTAATTTTCAATATCGGAATCGGCGAGAGTTGATAGGACGGCTAAGGCAGGGCCTCTTAAACTTCCGGCAAGTTGCCCGGCTTTAATAATAGAAGACCACGAATTAACTTTTGCTACAATTTGAAATTGTCTCTCGTAATCTGCCCACGGTATTGTCCCGTCAAAGAAGTTTACTTTTAGGTTAGATGATTTGGCTACAGTCTCGTTATGTAATACAGTCGTGTTGTTTAATTGTTTGTCGCGACTACTCCCGGCGCAAGACAAATTAAAAGGCACAGTGTTATTTATAGCTCTATTTTCTAATGGATTATCGCCAGCCATATGGTCAGTATGGTGTACATTTTGTGCGTCCCGAATTGAATGTTCAATTCGGTCGCTTTGTGGTACTGTACGAGTGTGCGGCGTAAAAGTCGCCGCTCCACCCGTACGTGGTCTACGAATAGTAGGGGAAGGTTCTTCTTCCCCATGATTATGTACAGACCGAGTATTTCCTGGCTCAACAATTTCCTCGATCCTCATCGGGGATCGTCTAGGAGTCGAGGTCTGCGAGATCATCTCCTGTGGTTCGAGACGTCTCATAGAAGGGAAAGGGTGGCCTGCTGGGCTGCCAGGTTGGCTTACCTCTCCTCACGAAGTCGAAGAGTTTCGCGCTCTTCGCGCTCGCGTTGGGCTAATAGATTTGCCTCACGTTCTTCCCTCAGTCTTAAGGTTTCGCGTTCTTCGCGTTCTCGTTGAGCCATCAAATTTGCTTCGCGTTCGGCTCGGCGTTCTTCCCTTTCTTCGCGTCGAAGTTGGGCTTCTCGCTCTTCTCGATCTTTCTGTGCCGCAATATTGGCTTCTTGTTGTGTTGCTTGGGCAGCTAGACTTGCCTGTTGTTGGGCTGCTAATGCTTGGAAAAGTCGCTCCATCATGTCGACTTGAGGTGGTGGTATTAGCTGGTTACCAGCTGGTTGAGGTTCGTCAGAGGTTGTAGCTCGGCGACGAGACATTTCTTTTCTTTTTTTATATTCCTTTCACAATCACAGTTTTCAAATATTCACTTTATCGATCTCGGTAAGATCCCGATTCTGACACCAGTGTAACGATTTTAATATTCGTTATTGTTTAAGTTGATTTACGTAGGTTCTCCAAGAGAAATAAAGTGAATCGTAGAAGAAATTATATGAGTTTGCAATAAGTTTGTGTATTCTGAAATACAGGTCTGCACTAGTAGCTAGCTAGAAACAGACTGATTTGTTTTACAATAATAGCTGTGTACACAGCAACCGAGAGTCTTATATTTTAAGAGATGTGTTTTATCATATGGACTACTAGATGTTGATCATGTGTAATTAGTAATGTATGGGTGATTTTACCTAATATAACAATATTATTGTATCTTACGACATGGGCTGGAGTAAGCATGGTAATGGTCGTAGCTACGATAGTCTGAATGGGTATGCGGCTATTATAGGATTTTTGAGTCAAAAGGTGCTGGATTACACAACTCGAAATCGGCAGTGCTGCAAATGCGATCGAAATCATGACAAAACAGATCACGATTGTCGTAAGAATTATTCTGGTAGCGCAAAAGCCATGGAGGCTGACGCTGGCGTTCAGTTGATCAATAATAGTGAAATCCTACGGAATGCCAAGTTGAATGTTGGCGTCTTAATTGGCGACGAAGACAATAGTACAATTGCAGCTATAAAACGAGGTAGAGATACAGTTATTTACAAGTTGGCTGATAAAAATCACTTGGTGAAAAATTTCACTGGTGAGTTGTATAACTTAGCCAATAACAACAATCGCAAAGAATTAAAAAAAAAAAATGGAGTAATTCCACACTTGAAAAAGTGTTTTACATATGCAATCGCACAAAACAAAGGCAACACTGCTGATCTAGCTGCTGCTATTCGCAGTATTCCAGATCATTTTTATAACAATCACGAAAACTGCGGAACATGTTGTAAAAGTTTTAATGAGCAGCGTACACAGACAGTTGTGTTGAAAGATGAGTCAGCTTACAACGATATAAATAGTACTTTAGGGCCGTGGAGCGAACACTATTTTTTGGTACCCGTGTCCGTAATGTGGTACTTTACGGACTATTTTGGGTCCCTAAAATCAAACTTTACGGACTCAGAACAGTCCTTAAAGTACGTACTTTACGGACACGTGTACCAAAAAAGCATTTTCATCAAGTATGCAAATAATGCCGCAAAATTTTGTGCAGTAGCATCTAGTCAAGCGAATGAAAGTTTGAATAGTATCATAGCTAGTCGAGCTCCAAAAGCAAAATGCTTCTGCAAAACGGAGTCAGCTGACTACAGAGTCGCCTCTGCTGTTCTAACTAAAAATGAAGGCGATTCTGGATTGCTTGCTGTAAAACAAAATTTAGGGAAACTTCCATCAAAACATATGATAAATTATTGGAACAAAGCTGATACATTAAGGAAAAAGAAGTCTGAAAACAAAACTACAAAGAGTGCAAAGTTAAGAAGACTGGAGCTTACTTTGAAAAGACAGAATTTACGCAAAAAAAAATGAAAGACTAGAAGGTATTACGTATCAAAGTAATATCGGCATTAACTCAATGACCGATACTCAAAATTCTATCGGTGTGTCCAACAATGGAGCTGATTTTTTGAGTAATCGATCTCAAATAGTTTATTTTGATCTGGAGACATCAGGTCTTGAAGGAAACTGTGATATTCTGCAAATCGCCGCTATTTCGAAGGATCGTGAGTTCAGCGTATATGCTTTCCCTAGTCAGTCAATTTCCAAGGAAGTGACTGAAATCAATGGTATTCAATGTATTGCGGGTGAGATATTTTATAGGGATACTAAAGTTGACGCTTTAAATTTGCAAGATGCATTGCTGTCTTTTTCACAATTTTTGAGTAGCATTTCAGCTTCATGTATGCTCGTAGCACACAACGCTCCGTTTGATATGCCGAGACTCATTGATGCAATCCAAAGAAATAGTTTGATAGACCAATTTTCAGTAGTTAAGAGCTCTGCAGATACCCTCGCACTTTTCAAGAAAGTTTTGCCTAATCGTAACGGTCTTCCAGGTGCTTATAAATTAGAAAATTTAGCTAGAAATTTTCTGGGCAAAAAACCACGTGAAAGATTTCACGAAGCTCTGTATGATGTCCAAATTTTACAAGAACTCATAAGTAAACTTAAGCTGGACGATAAATTGTACAGCATTAAGAAAAATTTTGGCGATTCATTGGAAAAGGCATCAAATAGACAGAAGATTAACACCAGGATTGGTCTATTGAAGCCTCCGTCGGAAGATAAAATTGTTGGCAAAGGGATACTTGAGAAAATGTGCTTAGCAAATCTCACGTTTGATCACTTATTGCAAACATTTGAAGAAGAAGGAAAAAATGGCATCGTTACCTTATTATCAAAAAAATGTGATATCACTAACAAGCCTATAGTTACTAAAGATGAAAAAGTTCTTGAGAAGATCACAAATTTTTTGAGTGGAAAATAAGATGTTATTTAAATGAACAAGACATTGACAAAATATATGTGATCGCAAATTATTGTTAATTGAATATTATTTTTGTGCGTGGAAAAAAGTATTAACTTGCTATAAAAAAATGTGATAACTAGCAAGGCCATAGTTACCAAAGATCAAAAACCTGTATAAAATATCAGGAATTTTTGAAGTGGAAAATAATATATTATTTAAATGTATAAGAATTTAATAAAATATGTGTTCAAAGATTATAGTTTATGGAGTTTTATTTTGTGCATAAAAAAAGAATTACTCTTCACTTACAGCAATATTAATAATATGTGCTGAATAATAAAGCTGTAAAATTTTATTTGTGCATTCATCTTAAATCTAATCTCAATATCACAATAGTTTTCGAATTTATATAATATAATTACGTTTTTTGATTATTCTAAAGAATAGTGTAGATTAAACGAGTTCCAACTTGAGATTAATTCCGATTAATATATCAATCGTTAATTGTACGTGACTAACAATTTCTATTTCGTACGAGTAAGTCACTTGTTGATATTCCCGCGAAACCCGCACGAGCTAACGCGTGCCTGTACTGCGCGGTGTTGCCACATCTTGTGGTCTTTCACTTGTCTCTAGTGAAAATGTCAGTGCAGAGCAAACTTTATGGAGCTATATCTCGGAAACCGTGACGGCAAATGTCTTGATTCTTGAATATGTTATTTCAATATTAGTGATGAATTATGTGTTAGTTTTTGGTGAAAATCGTAAGAAAACTTTTCAAGTTATGCCTCAAAACGTTAATGCTACGACTACGCTTCCTATAAGATGCCATGTATAAGATTCTTAATTTGCACATTTTTTTCTCGACTTTGGTGCCGCTGAGGTCTTGGAAATTTTAATTTGTCAATTGCGGTACTGGAAGCTACTCATGTGAATTTTTTCACGACATTCGTAAGAAAACGAAATATCACGATAACCCCCTTAATTGAATAATTTTTCAAATCTATCTTTTTTGAACGCATTTTGACATTTTCGGCGGAAATACTGGAAAAAAAAAAGATATGCCCTTTCACTTTTATACGTGGTAAAAGGTTGTATATTGGCGCATACGTCCTTATACCATTAGACACGCGATATGAATTGAAATTTATGTTTCATACAAAAAAGATTGATAATAAACTCTGATTTCGTGTGCTTAGCGAGTCTTGTTTAGGCACATCTCATCTTTTGCAAAGTCCGAGTCGCTTTTCATATACTATCGCTCCGATCTACGCGCGAGAAAACCAGGTGCTTCAAAACATTAACAATTTTCTAACCATTCATCCGATTCAAGTAAATCTTTCCAGAAAACTTATTTGGACCTTAATGAACAACTTTCTCACAAGAAGTTTTCAGTCACTCGAAATTGAAGCGCTTGAAGATATCCATGACTGATTTTTGCAATGTCTTGGAATAAAATAATAACTTTTGTGTTAACGACAATATTAATAGTTTTATTTTTCAATCAATCTTAAAACACTATGAAATATGATTTCTACAAATTTCATTCAAAAATTCTAGAAATTGGGTGAGCTGGGGCGAGTTGAAGTAAAATAGGCGTGAACTTCTGACCTTGGAACAAACACGTTCTTTGTAAATAATGATCTAACTGTGGCGCCTCTAGCGGTAAGTGTGCGAACTGCGTCGCGTTCGCACGTTTGAATCGGAGCTCTCACTGATTTTTGTAACACATAGGTGAAACTCATTGTTGGAGAGAGATACGATTCAAACTTTTCTAGTTTCACTCGACGCTAAAGAATTAAAAAGTAGTATTAGAGTATATGATTCAAAGGCTCATGTATTTTCGGGACAATGGGTACTAGTAATGAAGACGTCGATGTCCTCTTGGGAATAGATACCTCAGCGTATCGTCAGTCCTGTGAGAATTTGTTGGCCGATTCAGATTCGGAAAATTCATGTGTGACAACTTTCTTGACAGACTTGCCTAATAATATCGATTGTGAACAAGCCATTCCGGGCTGTAGCATTGGCATTAGCTCTATAACTAAGCGGAATGTCAATAAATGTTGTAAGCGACGCCGTAATCGAATTATTTCCGACTCGGAAACTGATGAGAATCTTGTATACTGTTCTTGGGAAGACAATAGGAGTGAACAAGATCAAGCAGAAGATACTCAAATTACATCGCAAATATCTGCATTGAGTATAGAGGGAAGGCCTGCACGGCCAAAGAGAAAGCGTAGAAGGATCGCAGCTCCCGAAGAGTGGGTGAAAAATAAAAGTTGGCAAAAAATACTGGTATCCCCTATGTTTCGTCAAGAAATATTCATCGTCCTGGCAAAGCATTGCGAGCACCTTGCAACTGTCCCGACCAATGCATACTCACAGTACGAAATGTAATGCGGTGTCAGATTTTCAAATCCTTTTGGGAATTGGGAAACTCGAACCGCCAACGGGAACTGTTGTCAAAACTAGTCACGAAGTCTAGAATCAAGCGAAAGACAGTTGAAAGAAGATCAAGACGGCGGTACCCTCATAATTATTATATTTCTTGTTGATAATATTAAAACTCTTCGTATCACGTGAGAAACAACACCCTCTTCCGGCATACATATCGTTAGCTAGATAGAAAAGTCACGTAACTACCACCATTTCCAGGTATCGAAAATTTGAGTAATAATCAAATATCTCCATTTCTTTTTCATCTTTTTACATTTTCTTCACTTTTTTTGGTTGTTCCGTGACTTTACTATTCAGCTAACAATATACAAGGTGAGTCTCTCCAAACTTCCAGAATGGGGGTTTGGAAAAGCTCACCTGATACATGGGTCCTTCGAGCTCGACTATCCTTTCACTTGTTCGAATTAAAACACAAATTCCCAAAGAAATTGTAAACATACTCTCAATTTTGTCGAACAAATGTTCTACACTTCACTTTGAAAAAAGAAGAAAGAATTGTAGTATAATTTATTTATCGATATCTAATAATTAGAGAAGCGAGTTATTTGGTAGAAATCGCCCGGACTCGAAAGGCCCATGTTTGTAGAGAAGAGGTTCGTTCCTGTAAATATGAAGATTTCTTGAAATTTGTCGTAATAGATCGTCTAGATAATGATGAAACGAAAAATCAGATGAAAATTCTCTGATCATCAATTAAGGTGCCACAGTAGTGGCATGTCTTATATTTATTTTGTGACGTCAGAATCGTCAATTACGAGGAATTTCGACGACAAACTGAGCCCAAACAAAGAAACGAATTCCATGGAATTATTCTTTTATGGAAGCCTAAATTAATCTGTAGTGCGCTTGCTTAGTGATTTTCAGCGTAGATTACCCACTAATGTGTATTTCGAATAAATAAAAGTGACAGGTCGTTTATATACAGGGTGTCTCAAAATTCGCGGACCATCTGTATACCAGCGGATTCCTTGCGAAAAATGGAGACGGAAGTTACCTATGCAAGAAAATCCGCGGGGACTTAGTTTTCCCGTAAAACGCACTTAATAACGATCCAATTAGCGTTCGTCGATAGGAAAGACTGTCTCAAATCCACAAGAATCCGTACTCGGGAATTTTCATTGCGTGAACCGACTGTCTAATGTCAATCGCTCACGGTGGCTTCAAGCGCGGCGGGCGGAGCGGGGAACACCACACATTATTGTCTTATTCTCCGTAGTGGGGTGGATGGTATTGCGGATTTAGACAGTCTTTTCTAAAGACGGACGCTGAATGGTTCGTTATTAAGTGCGTTTTACGGGAAAACTAAGTCCCCGCGGATTTTCTTGCATACGTAACTTCCGTCTCCATTTTTCGCAAGGAATCCGCTGGTATGCAGATGGTCCGCGAATTTTGAGACACCCTGTATATCCAGCATGGCGGCATCAGAATCCGGCCATTACCGACTTATCGTATTTTTGCCGCATCCAGGAGATTAAATCGTCTATCACTCAATACAGGGAGCAAGCGCTCTGTAGAAATACATACTTGTTTCAGGAAAACTTATTTCACCTATCTGCGTCCCGTAAATAAGGCTCAATTTGTCGACAAAATTCCGCGTATTTGACGTCTCGGTATGACATATATCTATCGAAAATCTGTGGATTGACGGCAGTTCTGTGGCACCTTGATGAACAATGAAAAAACCAGAGTCATCGAATCCGGGTGGTTTTGGTCTCGATCGATTGCATATATGCGATTCAACTTAAAACTGAATGAATTTTAAATTCAATTGATGCAGTGTTTGTGAAACTAGAAAAAATTATCAATTCACTTTTCATTTCGTTTGTCAATCTATTCTTTATTGTTCATTTTCTCGCCACCATGGCTGCTTCCTCATTGTTGGCTTTATAATATTGTAACGATTTTAAGTTCGTAGTTATTTAAGTTAATCAAAGTAGGTTCTCCAAGAGAAATAAAGCGAATCGTAGAGGAAATTATATGAGTTTGCAATAAGTTTGTGTATTCTCAAATACAAGTCTGTGCAATAAGCAAGCTAGAGCAAGACTGATTTGTTTTACAATAATGCTTGTTGACGCAGCAACCGAAGTTCTTATATTTTAGGAGATGTGTTTTATCATATAGGCTAATAGATGTTGGTCGTATATAATTAATGATGTAAAGGTGATTTTACCTAATATAACAATATTCTTTTAACCCATATCTGAAAATTACCGAAATCTTTTTATTCGCACTTCTCTTTGGGCTGGAAAATTCCGAGCAGAAAGTTATAAGTAGAATGGGGCAGCTTTGGGGCGTCACAACAAACCCCCCTTCCCCCTCTAGCCCCGTCCCCCTGGCGCCAGACTTCCCCCCAAGGTCGTCTGGGTTCCCCCTCGGGGTTGACCATTGACGAGGGGGTGTCTCTGTCCCCCTGTCCCCTGGCTATTTCTGACCCCTCTGCCCCCCTCACTTTATTTTAACGAGGGTTCGTCTCTCGCCTGCATTTTAAATACGCTACCCCCTTCTTACGCTTATGAGGATGGGAGGAACGGGTACAAGATTACAAGATGCAATGACACGGTAATGTTCACATAAATACTATTTTTATTCAATTTTCGAGTATACACGAACGGGAATGAGACAATTTGTTTTCTCGACCCTATGAGTACATACAATTTCATGCAAATCTTAGGTTACATATTGAGGTAAGTGCTATCGTAATCCTAAAAGTACACATACGTACACATTTTCGCTATTTCAATGTATAATTTACACACACACACACATATATATTGCAACGCAAGGTTCTGTTTAAGGGCTAGGGTGGACCCGTCCTTGTTGCACTTCGGCGTCAGTACGTAATATAAAATAATTAATAAACAATTAGAAAAGCTCGATTTGGGCGCCAGACGTAAAAACGTCACTTGAAATATAGCAAATAGAACAAATACTACGATTTGACGGCGGAAACGTCCAGTTAGCTCAGATTATTTAACGGTAGAGGGGCAGGGTTGCCAAATTAAACAAGAATGATTAACATTTCATATCTGATTGATTTATTTATTTAACAAAATAATACGGGATAGAAATCTAGGCTTACAAAATTATCGTTGTGATTCAGATTATTTCGGGAATATCGGGACTAGATCATAAATAATATTCACAGAGAATATAATAGAATAATAGTAAAACTATCAAAGCAGTGCAGCACGATATAAACGAAATACAGTATTAGATGTAACGGGAAAAATATCAAACGATAATTATAATAATCAAGCAGAATAAATCAGATCAAATACTAAGAGCTAAGAAATATAAATTAAATATAACAAAATGCTTGCTTCTACGCTCGCTATCTCCAGAAATTAGTTACAGGTCGATTGCTATCATTTATTCGTAATATAAGAAAAGAAAGAAGTGACTAAACTCTACAACATGCGCTAAGCAGCGTGAGATAAAGAAAGAATAGATTAAGTGAAGAAAACCCACAAATAGACGCTAAGCACGAGTTAACTCGGGAATCCGTTTTTAATCAGACAAAATACTAATTACTCGGGACGAAGTCTGAGACTTACGTGCCGTTATCGTGACCTACGTCACACCAAATATAATATAATATAATATAATATAAGACAGACTAGAGAACTAAACGGGATTCGTGAGCGAACTCGTGGTTTTACAGAAAATAGGTCTTACCTTATAGATGAAATACAACTTCCTCGTACGAAATACGGGATTCACTTAAACTAAACGTCACTTAGTGTTCGTTATTACTAATTAAACTATTATAGATCAGGAATAGAAATTGAATAGAATAGTAAAGAATAGAACAAACGATAGAATAAACGGTATAACACTTGTCGGGATACTCGGGAATTATCGGGACACAGTTGACGTGAAGACGGACCAGCGTAGAAGTAGGCTGAGTCCTGTGTCGTCCTACGATTTATAGCCTCGGGATTTCCATGCGGTCGAGCCGATCGTCGAAGGTAATTAAGACGACGAATCAGGTGTCGAGTACAGTTGGACATATTTTCGGGAACACCTTGTCCAATTCTGCCTGATATTTGAATATTTGTCCAGGCGTGTAGCTAGTTGGACGGTATGGCGGGAAGCTTTAAATGTAGTAGACGGGACTCTGACGATTACTTTCCTCTTCTGTCTTCTTCTGTGCTCTGGTTTGCGTCTCGGGACTCCTCGGGATCATCGTCGGGACGAAATGCACCCTAGTTGCGCTTTTACTGCAAAAACTGACCAATTAGAGGATTTGGCGGAAGTTCTGATGCCCCAATAACCGGATCTGCATCCAGATTTTCCCCATGAGCGGTGCGGAAGGCTTACAGGCAGGCCTGCATCACACGATTGCAATTCTACTATCGGGACCTTTCGTGGGTAACCACGATAGCGGGACGAAGACGAGAAAGTCGATGATTCGGTCTAGCTCGACTCTAGGTCGATAAGTCTTGGACAACGGGAAGCTTTTGTTGGGTTACTTTTGTGTTTTCGCCCTGCTCTATTCAACCATTGCCTAGACGTCCAGAATTAGTTGACGGGAGGTGGTCCAGCACCAGGCTGAGTAGTCTGCGGGAACGGGAGGAATGACTCAGTGAGTCGTCCTTATTCGACCTTTCCGGCGGCCTCCACCAGCAAGAGCGTTGAAGAAGAAGACGGGAATCAGTAGTTCGGGAAAGACTTCGGTTGAGACGTCAGGTGGATCCCTCGACGTCCTTGCGTAGTCTTCCCGAGCATCGACAATTTACAATATTTCATAGAATAAAAAGGATTAAATGACAGATCATATAAGCAATAATTAGAATAATATTATGACCTACGACCTGGCTATCTTCTGGAGCTGTCCGTCCTCACGTCTTCACTGTTTTCCGTGTCCCGAATGTGACAGTTGCAAAATGCAACGTCACAATATATTGTAACGTGTTCTAAGTATTGCACCCAGCAGAACGACCGAATCACGACCATACGACCGCGCAAACAGGCCGCGCATCAGAAGACCGTGACTCGCAGCGATCAGAGGACCCTGACACGACGTCACATTATCAGAAGACCCTGAATGACGTCACGTATCAGAAGACCCTGATAAAAATTACTATATAAGCTGCCACGCAGAGGCAGAAGGCAGCGATTCGTACTAAAGCAGTCGATCGACTCACGTCAATTCATTTATTAAAAATTAATTAAAAGTAGACTCACATAACCTAAAATTAGGAAGTCACTCAAAGCGAGGTCTTACCATACAAAAAAAATAAGAATAAAATTCAAACCAATGGAAGGAAGTTATTCAAAGCGAGATCTTACCTAAAAGAAAAAATTAATCAATTAAAATCAAAGCGATTTTAGAAAAACGAACTAGAAACAAAGCAATCAAATCACAGAAATAGAAAAAGAGAATAAGGAGTTATTATTTGATTATATCGAGCCACAATTTTTAGTTCAAACCATTTTGACTGTAAATATTGTAAATAATATCTGCTAAAGCAGAATCCATTATAAATCAAATATTTAATCATATCCTTGCTTCTCATTTCGTGTAATTGTTTCTTCATCTAACCTAAATTCTTTCAGAGTAAAATCACCAGAATAAAAACGTGTCTAGCTAGCTAGTAGGCAGCTTCGGTGAGATACACTCAGGCAGCAACGGTACAGCTTTAATTGGTACCCGAGTCTGAGAGTGTATCATATCCCAAGTCTGTAACAGGCAGCTTCGGTGCGTTTAAACCTAGACAGCAACAGTATAGCTTTAATCGGTACCCGAGTCTGGAAGGTATAAAACAATCCCAAGTCTGTATTAGGGAGGCAGCTTCGGTGCGATACACTCAGGCAGCAATGGTATAGCTTTAATCGGTACCCGAGTCTGAGAGTGTATCATATCCCAAGTCTGTATCAGGGTAACAAAAGGTTTTACACATTTTTCCTAGGAGGAGCTCCAAAATTCATACCCGTGACAAAGAATTCACGCGAACTCGCATAATTTCACTAGCCTTCCGCTGGTGAAACATATGCAAGAAGTTACAATATATATCATTGCGTACATTTCCTTTTCCCATCTACAACCAGAACAACCCGCGGCTCGTCAAGTAGCCACGGAAGAAGTGGCTGAAGTTGAGGACGAACCTGAGGAAGAAAAGGAAGAGGTGGATGATGAGGGCGAAGATGAGGACAAGGTTGAAGACGAGGACGAGGTCGAGGACGAGGATGAGGTTGAGGAAAACGCCAGTATTTCCACTGCAGACCCTGAGGCTCTTTCTCAGTTATTCAGCCCAGGCTCGTCCTTCGACAGTGGAATATTTTCAATGTGTAATATCTCGGACGCGGCAGAGTAATACTTTTCATAAACGGGGCGGGCATGTGTTTGACAGTTTATTCCGTAATCATGAATAACCTAGTATTAATTGCTATTCTTAACGTTATGTCTGATGTTTTACACTGTTTGCTGTGCAAGTATCTGTATTCTTATTATTGACCTATAGGCCCGGTTTAACGGTGCTAAATAAAGGGATTAATAAATTGAAAAATATTATTCTCTGTTGACTACCGCACACCAGGACTACCGTTGAAGGCCGAGGTACGCGAGTACGCGGAGGGTTGTTCCTCTGGTTTACAGACCGGAGGCCGTCAACGCCTCACGCACGTGAACGAAGGAGCCGGTACCTCTGGGTTACCGAGTGCTGGGGCGATGGCCATCGATTCTGACGATACCGATTATAACGATGACAGCGACGACTACGACGTGACGCCTGACGAGCAAGGAAAAAACACTGACAAGCTCGATGGTCCGACTGGCCGCGAAGTGGGCGATAAGAAAGAGCGTGAGAGCGTGGCGAGAGACGAGGTTGAGCCAGAGCCGCTAGTTCCTGGAAATCGCTTTAGTATTCTCGGTGAAACTTTGAGACATATCAGACGGTTTGATATTAACGGGCGTGAACTAAACGTTCCTGATGCCAGTGCGAATCCTTTAGAGTGGTTAGAGGAAGCGTTCAAAGACTTGCACACATACGTCACTGCAACCTGTCATGGGGATGATTAGATAGGTTTTATTTTTCACGCGGAAAGTTTCAATAAGGGGTCCGCATGGTTGTCTTTTCGGCCGGTCCGCGATTCTCACTACAGTGATCTGTGGAAGCTGGTTTCCAGCGTTACGCAGAGTGCAGCCGAGTTTAAAATCGACAAGGTCTTTACTGTCACGGTTCATATAGTCAAGGTACCATCCGGCCGTGGCAGTGCCTTACCGATGACACACGCCGGTGTGATGAAGAAATCGATTGTTCGAATCGTCAATACCGACGGGCTTTGTTTACCGCGAGCGTTAGTGGTGGCGCCAGCGCACGTCGAGAGAGGTTCGAGCCGTAGCGGGACGCTGCACGAGCGGTACGAGGTGATACGTCGCCAGGGATCGCGTCTGCAGCGGGTGGAGGCACAGCAACTCGTAGAGCGAGTTGGAGTAGAAATCCCTGAAACGGGTTATGGGATGTTAGAAATTAGCAGATTCCAAGATTTCTTAGCTCCCAAGGGTTTGGCGATCGTGATTCACGAGCTGGGAAAATTAGGTACCGGGGACGCGGTCTTTTACAACGGCACGGCCAGTATTACAGACAGGCGCCTGAGTGTTACCGGTCGGCTGAATATTTTGTATAACCCTGCCGAGCGGCATTTCGACACCATGCTTGACAGGGGCTTCGGCAGGTAGGTTTTTCCGCGAGGGTTGCAACAAAAAATTTATTAAAAGCAACGATCATCGCTGCTCGCATCGATGTCCGCAGTGCCTGGGTACACCGCAGTGTGACAGCCAGGCAGCTGAATTAGAATGCCCCGACTGTAGGCGTGAGTTTCGGGGTAACGCGTGTCTCGATAGGCATCGTAAGGAGGGTTCGCTCAGCGCGCGTCAAACCGTCTGCCTCACGCTCCGCTCATGCGTGAATTGCTCCCGACTCGTCAATCTGAATACCAAGCCACACTCGTGCGAGACCCGTTTCTGCCGGACGTGTAATCGTGGCCGGCCGCATAACCATTTCTGTTTTATGGCACCCTTAAAAACGGAAAAGTTCGTTCGAGCGATTGCATTTTTATACGTTACGATTTTGAGATACAGCAGAGACAGACAATCCGCAGAGACCCCACGACGAACGTACACGTGCCTAACCTTTGCGTGGCGCAGCAGGTGTGTGCTCGTTGCATCGGCCAAACCGATATCAAACAATGCTGCAACTTGTGCGTGAGTTCTCTTTCAGGAAGGACCCTGTGAGAGAGCTGGTCGAGTTTGCAACACGACCGGTGCAGCCCGCACGGAAATATATATATGCGAAAAATATATGCAACATATATGTCGCATATATAACATTTAAGTGCGCAAAATACAAAAATGTCGCATATAGTATAACATATATGTACGCATAATACATATATGTTTGATGAGTTTTACATAGTGTTGACATCTATATCGACATCTATGTCGCATATATGTCGACATACATGCCGCAACATTTATGTTCACATATATCTAGACATTTATATCAAATATATAAAAATAAGTTTTGGCGCAAAAAAAAAATATGTCACATATATGTGGCATATATTTTTCGCATATATATATTTCCGTGCGGGAGGGATTCAGTCGCGTTATTTGCATCGCCCACAATTGGGATTTCGCATTTAAAATCAGTTTTACTTCTATTCTCATATTTCGATAATATACGCAATAAAAGGCTGGTTCATGATGAAATCGGAAATTTTTATCAACAATAAACAATTTTTATTGAATATTTGAAATCGTTAATATTTGAAAAATCCGAAGCATTAATGAAACGCTTCTCATTGGCTCTCGAGTGCGTGACGACACGTCGTTGTAGAGCGGCCATTATTCTATACGATATTCGATATTCAGCGTGAAAGTGTCGATTTGCGGTGAAATTATTCGACATTCGTCGATGATTATCAGGAATGGCTAATCAAATGGTACCTGAATATGTCAAAGCTGATTCAAGAAATCTACCGAAGGTGGATATGTTCATGATCATTTTATTTATCGCTACTGATGACCGCTTCAACGCGGCTGAGGTTCGCGGAGCTAAAGCAACTCTGTAAGTTCTTTTTATACATTCTTTATCGTAATAGTATGACATTACTGAAATTGGAATGATGATATTTGTTTAAATAGGTCATCTCGGGAGAGCTACGGAGATTCCGCAGTGGGCTATGTCTGCCTCCGACGGGAAAATGGACGTTGCATTGTTAAAGGGAAAATCACACCTGAACATAGGGTCCGACAAAAACAATACAGTGTTACTTTAACAATCAATGAAGATGAGAAAAAAATCGAAAATATTGAGTGCCATGATTGCGCAGCTTCAACAGGTAATAATAATAGCACGATGATCTTTCGGTCAAATGGTTTTCAGTCCTATATTATATACCTAGCAGTTCATACTACAGATTCCTATTCGTTATGTAGTAATCATTCGTATTCAAATAAATATTTCATTTCATAGGAGGATGCAAGCATGCGATTGCTTTCCTAATGTGGAACCATCGGCGAAGTGACAACCCCTCGCCAACCGAAGTCACATGTTACTGGAAAAAATCAGCGCTATCCAATGTTGGAACCAGTAAAAAGTTTATCACAACTAGTGAGTTAGTTAAAAGTACTCCAAGTACAAACGAACAGCTCCCAGACAACTCTGCCTTCTTAGAAACCGTGATACAGAGAGCTCAAGAAAAGCAACTGGATAGTCAGTTGTCAAGACACAATTTTGACTTGTCCGAAAATAAAGTTAGGTCTCCTTCGATTCATCAGTTTTTATTCAAGTTTTGTGACAATGAAGGTCAATCCGCTGATGAATTTATAGATTTTGCAACAAGAGAAATGTCAGGCGATATGTGTCGAGTAGCAGAGATTAACACAAAAAAACAAAGTGATGGTTTACTGTGGTACGAATTGAGATATGGTCGTGTCACTGCTTCAATGGCTCATGAAGCAGCAAATTGCCATACACCAGATGGAAGTTTGGTCAATCGAATAATTGGAGCAGCAAAAGCATTCGTCAGCAAAGAAATGGAGCGGGGGAGAAATTTAGAAAATGAAGTACGTTGCGAGGTAGAAAAGAGTATTGGACAACGAATTCGAAAAAGTGGTTTTTTGTTGATGCCATCGCTTCCACTAATTGGAGCATCTCCAGATGGTATAACAGCCGACTCAATCATCGAAATTAAGTGTCCTGCTACGGAAAAGGGCCTTCAGCGATTTGTACCTAACGGTCAAGTCAGTTCGAAATGTGAAGCTCAAATGAATTTACAAATGCTTGCCGCTGAGAAAAAAAAAGGATTGTTTTGTGCCGCAGATATAAACTTTGAAAGAAATAGGATAGTATCGATGGTGCACCTAGATTATGATGATCAACTGACTTCCCAGAGCATTCAAAGTTCTGTGGAATTTTGGAAAAAGTATATATTTCCAATCATGATCCAGTCCATAAAGCAATAGAAATATTAAAGCTGTTAAATAATTAAGCGATAGATTATGTATTTTGTACAACGAATAAAATTTATTTGACAATATTATGAATCAGGTTTCTATTAATAATTATAATTATGTCCTTAGAATTGGATTTTGCAAATTTATCAGAGCAGCTGCAATGTTAACGATGGAGTCTATAGTGGGCATTGCATACGGGTCAAGACACGAGTGTGGTTCTAAGATCTTATATTCTCCGATTCTTCTGACAACTCTTTCGATGTGTATCCTTAAACTTGCAATACGCTTTGTTTGTATCACTTCTTCTTTTATAGGCTGCACTGACGCAGAAACACTCGGGGGTCGGATAAGCTCACATCTCTTCTTATTTAAAACGTTCTGAATTTGTTTGAATGCTCTGTCAGCCATAACGCCAACTTTTTCTGGCAAAATATCCATAATTCCACAAATTTCAAACAGCATAACGTCACTGATTCTACCGCCATATCAAGGAGATATAAAATTGATAAATCCATCAGGGGTATAAGATACTAGGTATTTGAGCGTGTTACATTTTTTATATTCTGACCAAGTCAGAGTCTGCTCTACAGGATTTGACGGTTTTTCGATTTGAATTTCAAAAGCGTCAACAAAGGCATGGACATGGCTATAATGGGCACGAAACGGTATCGGTAATGCTTTTTTTATGGTATTCGATTTTGGACAATATATTGAAGTTTTTAATAAGTGTGCCACAGGTTGGAGAGTTTTATTAAAGACTCTACTAGCCTGTGAAGTAGATAATCCAAAGTAATGACCCAATCGATTAGAAGTATCACTTGTTCTTATTTTCATTAATGTCAGATAAATATCATTGACGCTAATACCACTTTGAGAATGGAGCATATCAATGATCCAAAGCCACTTTTCAGAAATTCCTATGTAGGTTTTTGAATCCGTACTTATAAAATATCTTGTCAAATGCAAAGCTGATGCACTCATTTTTTTTTTGTATCCTTAGCATCATCGCTGTCATCACATGATTGTTGATATTCGCTGTGACTAGATATTTGATACTCGCTAGATGATAGAAGGTTGCTTCTACAGGTTTTTGAACTGGATGACACTTCTGAATTGGAAGCGTTAGATTTTGCTGAGGTTGTTGTTCCTTGATTTGTACCCGGTGAGCTTTTTTCGTCAATCATTTCCACCGTAGTTTGGCAACAAGCGTCAGAAACAGCAGGTTTACATAAAACATATTTGCTCCAAACATGGGGTTTAGTCAAATAGGTGAGCACCTGGACACCCTGACTTCGTTGTTGAGGTAGGGTATTGGCTTCTGGAAGAACTTCAACTAATGATATTTTACTGAAACCCAATTTTCCTTTCGTATTGTCTTTTGGTCTAGAGGGTTCCACGCTACCCGAGGAGGCCGAGGGTCGTTCACTTTCCGATAAGGCCAAGGGTTGTTCGTTCTCCAATAAGGCGCAGGATTCTTTAATCCGTTTCAATTTCATAGGTGGTCCAATGCTGACATTACTACTTAGAGAAATATTTTCTTTATTCTTCATATCTTCTGCAAGGATCTCAGCTACTTCTCTCTTTCTGTTCAATTTTTTAAGAGCAGTACGATGCGAAACACCTGGAGCCTTTGTTCGGTTTGACTGGCACTCAAAGCTATAGAGAATAACGCCTTCTGTTACTGCCCTGGTAAAAATTCCCACATAGGAACCTACACAGGACCTACATAGGTACCATACGTATCGTAATTTGGGACAGGTTCCTATAGGAGTGCAACTTATAGGAGTACATAGGACCTACGTCGGCATAGCGCAGCGGGACCTATCCAGGTATATGTATATATAGGATTGAGACCCATATGGGTGTGTATATATAGGAGGAAAACCTATATAGGACCTGTATGTAGGCACACCTATATAGGTATGGGTCCTACATAGGTCCTTCACCTATATGGTATATTCCTATCATCACACAGATCTGTCCCAAATTACGATAGCCATATGGGATTGGGACCTGTATGGGTATATTTTGACTTGGGTATATTATGTAGGGTTTCCGGATGGTTATATATTCACACATCCATATCCCCATATGACTCCCACAGAAACCAGTCCCATATTACGATAGAAACCATATGGCTGTTCTGTTTGGTCCTATTGGGTTCTGAAAAACATCTAGATGGGTTATTGCGGAAGCATATCGAACCTCATGGGTCCTGTACGCCAATTACGAACACCTCAGTGGGTCCTATTGGGTCCCAAAAAATACCTAGATGGGTTATTGCGGAAGCATATCAAACCTCATGGGTCCTGTACGCCAACTACGAATACCTATGTGGTTCCTATTGGGTCCTGAAAAACACCTACATAGGTTATTGCGGAAGCATATCGAATCTCATGGGTCCTGTATATCAGCGTAGAATACCCACATGAGTCCTACTGGGGCCTACAAAACACCTACATAGGTTATTGCGAACACATATCGGACCTTACGGGTCCTATATGTCAACGTAGGATGCCTATAGAGGTCCTGTCAGGTCCTGTGAAGCACCCACGCGGATTTCTGTGGTATATTTGTAGGGCCTATACCTTCCCTTGCAGGTCATTCGAACACCCTATGATACCATCATAGGTTCCTACAGGTACCCACACAGGACCTACATATTCCATGCAAGACCTTTAAGGTCCTACCTCGGAATTTTTACCAGGGTGGCCACGCACGAGTAGCGACAATCGTTTCAAGAAACTCGTCCTCGCGAAGACACCATACACTAAAACATGGTCCAAGTGTCCTGTCCATAGGGTATTGCATACCGGAGGTAATTGTCCGAGCGATCGTTTTTATTATTCAACTACATGAAATTGTCCTTGGTTCTCTATTGATATATTCCTTATTTATATTATGTACAAGCTGAGAAAATGTGGTTTTATATATTCAGATGGAATTTTGTAATCTTGATATCTTGGATTCGACCTAATAAAGTTGGATGTTATTACATAGCATACAATTTAATAGAATTTTCTACAGTTTTCTTGGGTCAGATTCGAGACGTAATTTTGTATTATTTCATCCACGCTATGTCTACGGGGTGAAAGTCTATCGTCTGGACACGTGGAGCAGCGTTGAGGTGGCCGCGACTTCGGCACGCATAAGTTTTTATATGCGCGCCGAAGATCGCGGCCACCTCACCGATGCTCCAAGTGTCCAGACGTTAGACTTTCACCCTGTATATTTAGATAAAGCGAAAGAAATGCTTCAGTCGGTGTTGCAAGATAAAGCTTGATATATGATTTATTAGTAATTATATAACTATAATCCCATTTGACTCAATATAAAATTTGGTAACAATAACTACAAATTCATTCAACCATGTACAAATATCGATTTGCTCACTATAATGAACTTTCTTTTCATTGTGATTATATAAAATGATTTTTTCTGGTGAACGCACCTATAACGCCGGGATTACGATGAACTTAACGTAACGTAACGTAACACAACGGAACGGACCTATAGTTTTAAAAGTTAGCGAGCGCGCGGGCACTTTGAAAGAACGGTGGTCGTGATGGATGTTTTATAACTATAGGTACGTTTCGTTGTGTTACGTTACGTTACGTTAAGTTCATCGTGATCCCGGCTTAACAGACGTACGCACAACGTACTATGTACATTATACAGCTATCAGCACTAGGGTGATTCAGAAAAAAAAAAAAAAATTATTTTTTCTTCCAAACAGGCTCAAAAGTTTCATTCAGGTCAAAAAGTATGCCTGTTAAAATTTGAGCTCTTAATATTAATATTGAGTTGCTCCTCATCGCACTTTTCGATTTTCCATAAGAATAACATGGGATAGATCATTTTTGCTTCTTCTGATTTTTATAACTAGCAAATGACACATCACACAGAGAATCTACAGACACATTTTTGTAGGGAATTGAACGCTCTACAAAAAAGTTCTGAGTAATTTTCTAATAAGTCCATTCGTTCAAAAGTTATTCAAGGTCAAATTTTAATTTATTTTGATTGATTTTAATTTTAATTTTTTCAATTTTTGGTTTTTTATTTTTTTTTATTTTTCATTTTTCATTTCCCAACAAAAATATGTCTGTAGATTCTTAGTGTGACGTATCATTTGCTAGTTATAAAAATCAGAAGAAGCAAATATAATTCATCCTATGTTATTCTTATGGAAAATCGAAAAGTGCGATGAGGAGCAACTCAATATTAATATTAAGAGCTCAAATTTTAACAGGCATACTTTTTGACCTGAATGAAACTTTTGAGCCTGTTTGGAGGAAAAAATAATTTTTTATTTTTTTTTCTGAATCACCCTAATCAGCACCCATCACTCATAAAGGAATTCATGTTTTTGAAAATGTTCCTGAATCCACAGAGGATTTCAATGATCTTATGAAGACTATGGAGGGATTACTTGAGCAGGGTACGTCTGAGGAAGATGGAACAATACACGGGATCAGCAAAAAATCAACAGTAGCTGAAAATGGAGAAATAGATGTAAACGACCGCGTGGAGCCGAATTCATCTGCTGCCAGCGATGAAAATAGCACTAGACGTGGAAAGTCACCGAAAAATCGTAAAGCCAAGATGAAGTCTAAGCATCGACATGCTAAGTCTAAACATCGACATGTGAAGTCTAAGAAACGCAAAGCCAAGCGCCCACGTGACGACTCAAGTACTGACGGCGATGCTTCTTCGGATAGCGAAAGATCGCCCACCCGCAAACGCCGTACTTTGACTTCACAAGAAAAGAAAAACGTACGTAACGACTCATCCACCGAGGATAATTCTTCGGAGAAGGAAAACTTAGCAGTAAATTCACAATCGAGTTCGTCACCAAGCTCACCGCGCCAGGACGGTCCTTCGACTTCACAAAAGCAATCCAGTGCTTTCATTCAACGAAATGATTCAACGGCTAGGGTCTCACGTCCTGTTATAGAGAGGTCAATCACTCAGTATGACTTATCTCGGTCATCGAATACAGTAAAAATACGGCATGGTGTATCCTCAATCTCCACCCTAAATAATCAGTCCAAGAATCGGTCAATACCCCAATCAACAACTACGTCTATGACCTACGAACAACTCACTGTGTCATATCTCGAGAAAATAAAAAGTGCAGTAGAGAGTAACAAACTGCTCCTGCAGAAGATACTTTCAACACAACGAACCAATGCGGAAATCATAAAACCACCGAAGGAGTTTCCGGAACTGCCTATTGCTTCGATCGAAGATTTTAAGACGCTCGAAGATCTTCTGACAGCAAGCGATCAGCATCGGACTTATTTTGTAAGTAAAAACACTTAAGGGGAGACGGTACTGAAACTTTGACAAAAACCGGTTTTTATTATTTTAAGTTACCAAAAAGGGTCCGATCAGAAATAGCTCACGACAATTTTTAGATATTGGTAACATGTGTATTGGACAAAAATATCATCCTTCTGCGGTGAAAGTGTATGCGCAGGAGACCTCTTGCAGAAGATTTCCTTCGAACCACTGCGAAAGGTCTCCTGGGCGTACACTTTTATCGCAGAAGGTTGATATTTTTTTCCAATACACATACTACTAATATCTAAAATTTTTTAAAAGAACCCTTCTGAGTGGTTGCAAAAAAAAATGGTTTTTGACAAACTTTCAGTCCCGTCTCCCCTTGATAAATACACTTTCGAAATACATTTAATTTTTTTTATTTATTTACTTGAGTCACCATTTATACACAAAAATAGTAGTTAAAAAAATGTTCTCGAAAAATTGCAGGTCTCCGCTGTTGATGAAATCTCGGAGATAGATCATCTGAAACAAAAAAAAATTAAATGATTTTAGATTCAGTGTGTTACTGGCTATAGCGCTTGTCATACGATTTTTGATGTATGCAAAAATAACAAAACGGCGAACATTTTTTGAAAAAACAAGAAAAAAAAAACCGTTTAAATTTTTTTTCAATGAAAAATCGTGAGAAAAATCTTACCTGTGCTTAATCAGCGATGCACGCAGCATAGAGTCTGCCTTCTATTTCTTCATAGTGTTCATGCAAAGTGAGGAGGAGAACGCTTTATCCATTTATTCATTCACTTTGGCTGCTTTCAGACACAGAAACTATCCTCTATTGGCGGCACCACCGGTCGCCAATGTGTGATGGCCATTCTCAAATCGGTCATGACAAACGAAGTGGCCATGCAGTTCAATTGGGCTGGACGGGACAAATTTTGTTTCAAAAAGACGCGAACGCTGCAAATTGTGTTCGGTGAAAAAGATCAATTATTTAAATTGCTCGATAACGTTTCATACTTGACTGACGGTTTTTAAAAAAGTACCAGGTTTTTACTTTATCGTATTACAAACTGAGCATATTACCTTCACATTTTATTTCAAATTCTTCAAGCATTTATCATAATTCAGACTGGAATCCTTGTATTATCGGTCGGAAACATCGTATCCTTAAACTAGTTTTCTTGGTCTTTGTTCAGAAGCTGTACAGATAACTTTCAAAGGGAAGAAGGAAGTCTCTGATGCAACCTTGTCCAGCATTGCTACCGCAGTCAAAGATTGGTTGAAACTAGCTAAGTGTCGATTTGATTACGTACCGAAGAAACAAACTATGATAATTAATAATTAAGGAACAGCTTAAAGTGCTTTCCTGCGCAATTCCACCAGACCTGAAAACATTGGGAAAAAAGGTGTTATCAAACGGAATATACATATAAACATTTTTTTGGCCGTACGTGTTCGCAATCACGCATAAAATTGCGCTACAGATCTTGTTTCATTGATTTCGGTGCCCAGGCAGAGATATTCCGTTTGATAACATCTTTTTCCCAATGTTTTCAGGTCTGGTGGAATTGCGTAGGGAGGCACTTTAAACGAGGCTACGGGCAACCGCTATATACATATATATAAAACTGTAAAACTGATTTAGTGTGTGAATTATTATTGTATTTCTTAAGATGCTTCCCTACCTAATTCCACCTGACCGGAAAACATTGGGCTGAACGTTTATAAAACCGTTTTACGTGAATTTCTTCTCTATTTTAGCGTGAATCGAACATGTTTTGGGCTGTACGTGTTCGGAATCGCACATAGAATCGCGCGACGAATTTTGCTTAATAGCACCTCTTGCACGCGTTCATCCAATTGTTTTCAGGTCAGGTGGAATTGGATGAGGAAGCATCTTAATTACGTTCTATTCCTACGGGTTAATAAATATTACATTATTGTGCTGATTTACATGGTTTATCTGATCCCGTTGTTCTATGAGTCCGCTAATGATTTTCACTATTAGATTATGTTCGGGGAGTATATAAACACAGCCGATAGATGAAACGTATAAAATGCGATTAGTGAAAACGCTTCAAACCGTCTAATAAACGTACATCACATGCGTATATTATCGTCAAAAATGTCCGCCCTAAAATGAGATTATACAACGTTTTTCATAAACGTCGAATAATGGTATTCAATACCTGAATATAATACAAACACTGAAAACAATTATACAACGTATTCAGAATAGGTTTAAAAAACGTTCTGGCCAAGCAATAATAAACGTATCGTCTAATTGTATATTATTTAAATATGAATGACCATTCGGCGACGTTCATGAAAACCGTTGTATAAACTCATTTTAGGGCGGACATTTTTGACGATAATATACGCATGTGATGCACGTTTATTACACGGTATGAAACGTTTACACTAATCGCATTTTATACGTTTTATCAATCAGCCGTGTTTATTGGGTACATCAGAAACGAGCCGCGAGTTTTTTCTTATGGAAAACACCCGATGAGCCGAGCACGTGCTAATAGGCCTCCTCGTTAAAGATGGTCAGCTTGTCCACGTGCGGGGTAGGACCACATAAGTGAGTAAGCGTGGGATTCGTTTAATATCATAAAAAGGCAACGCTAACAAGCAGAGTAATTTTTTTTGCGAAAAAGGCCATAGGGGCCGGATAAGAATGTTGAATCGGCCACGGAATAGTATCTTACGACCCAAGGCCAGAAAGTTGGATTTTCTGGTGTCATCTATAGCACGCCAGGGCATCCAATATTCTGGCCACTATATGATACGACATACATTTAAGCGGATCCACGTCACTTCACTTAAAAAAAAACCGTCAAGTCACGGCTCTTTGCGCCATCCAAAATATCTTTAGTACTGTGGAAAAAAAAATACAACTTGAAGGATTTTGAAATTTTTTTCAAAATGGCGGAGCTAGAGCTACGTGAATTTTTGTAAACCGCTATTGCACCGCCATGTTTGAACATTCATATCTCCGAACGTATTCACAGGAGCGGGCTGATCCTTGAATCATTTTGTTCGTAAAAGAATGCGCTTCCATAGAAAAAATTTTGTTTACGAAAAAAAAATTTCCTTCTTTTTTTTTTGTCGTTTTTTTTTTAATTTCCTGCCATTTCCGCGGGACTCACAGAAATTCGTGAAGATAAATTTTTTTGAATACCCGAATCCATCCTCAAAAAAGTTAGTCAACTTTATGGAAGAGAAGTTCCGAGATTCAATTCCTGTATAAAAAATGAGTTATTTTTCCGATGGAGCAGCTTTCCAATATAAGAACAAGAAGAATTTCATAATTCTAACACATCACTTTAAAGACTTTCAATGCTAAGCCGAATGGCATTTTTTTGCTACATCACATGGAAACGGACCGTGTGATGGCATAGGTGGAACTGTTAAGAGATTAGCCTCACGTGTGAGTTTACAACTGATTGGCAATTCCGATCCTATTCAAACACCGCTGGATCTTTATAATTGGGCATGTTCTTATTTTCGAAGCATATTTTTTGCGTACTGTACCTCTGCAGAACATCAAGCAGAAGAATCTATTTCACAAAATCGATTTGACAAAGCCTTGACAGTTCGTGGCACTCTGAAATTACATGCGGTCATTCCAATATCTCATAAACTCGTCAAAACAAAATTAAAGATGAAACAAAGAAAAATTTGATTTCATAAAAATTATGAATTCATTTCAAACAGAGGTGTCCTACTAAGGTGTCATCGAGCGAATCATCGCTAAAAACATCTGCGCTTCTCAGAGCCATCAAAATATTGCAATCGATCGACCGCGCGGCGACGCACGACGAGACGTTTTATTTTTTTTCTCCGGCCCAGGTATTTTCTCCATGAATTTTTGTTTTGAGGGTTAAAGAGGATGGATTCGGGTATCCAAAAAAATTTATCTTCACGAATTTCTGTGAGTCCCGCGGAAATGGCAGCGATATTAAAAAAAAAACGACAAAAAAAAATTGAAGGAAATTTTTTTTTTGTAAACAAAATTTTGTCTATGGAAGCGCATTCTTTTAGGAACAAAATGATTCAAGGATCAGCCCGCTCCTATGAATACTCTCGGAGATATGAATTTTCAAACATAGCGGTGCAACAGCGGTTTACAAAAATTCACGTAGCTCTAGCTCCGCCATTTTGAAAAAAATTTCAAAATCCTTCAAGTTGTATTTTTTTTTCCACAGTACTTAAGATATTTTGAATGGCGCAAAGATCCGTGACTTGACGGTTTTTTTTTTTGAGTGAAGTGACGTGGATCCGCTCATTTTTTTTTTGGTATTTTCATGAAAAACCACGCGAATCATAAGTATGTAGGTTAGCGTTACTGCGCATGTGTCGTTTGGAACTGCTGTATAAAGTGTCACTTTACCGACCGAAAACGGGTGTTAAAAAATCACTTCTTCCATCCCAATGCCGGAAGAAAGAATGCATGGGGCGCGCAATTTTGACACAATTATGAAACTATGTTATTTTCTACAACAGCGGAGCGAAACCAGCGAGTTTTCATCCGCAAACGAGGACGAAAGCTCGCTTTCGTACCGCTACACAGTGGGGCCGAATCCCAAATTTGCGGACATAACTCTGAATTCGGTTGAAAATCTTTACTCGGGGGTTTTCGGGGTCGCTGATTACGAATCCGAAAACGAAAATCTCAAAAACAAAATGGCGGATCCAAAACGGTAACAAATTTCTTGAAAAACACGTTGAATTCGGTCGCAAATCTGTACTCGGGGGTTTACGGGGTCGCTGATTACGAATCCGAAAACAAAAAATCTCAAAAACAAAATGGCGGATCCAAAACGATAACAAATTTCTTGAAGAACACGTTGAATTCGGTCGCACATCTGTATTCGGGGGTTTTCGGGGTCGCTGATTACGAATCCGAAAATAAAAATCTCAAAAACAAAATGGCGGATCCAAAACGGTAGCAAATTTTTTGAAAAACACGTTGAATTCGGTCGCAAATCTGTACTCGGAGGTTTTTGGGGTCGCTGATTACGAATCCGAAGTCAAAGATCCAAAAAACAAAATGACGGATCCAATATGGCTGATTTGTACGGAAAAAATGTTTTATTTAGACGAAAATGACAGTAATTTGCTTAAACTAGGTGACTACAGAAATATAAAAATGAAAATGATGTAAAGTTAGTATTCACAAATAACAATCATTTTCTTAAAATTAGGTCATTACAAAAATATGCAAATCATAATGATGTATACATACTAAAAAAAAAAAAATGTCCTTCCTGGTCAAACCAGGTACCGCATCCTTCCTGGTAGAACCAGGTACCACAGGTGCAGGATCATCGGCAGAAGATTCTGAAAAGTCAAAGTGTACTACGTATAAATAGGCGATTACATTATTTGTTACAAAATATTATTCATAACTTATAATTAATAATTTTTGAATTATTCAGATGGCATGATGCATCGTAAAATTAATGCAACATAAAAACAAGAAAATGGATTGGGGGGGGAGGGGGGGGGGGGGGGCTTTTGACACATAATATTTCTTTTCGAAAGCGTAAAATATTAATCCGCTTTAAAAAAGATGAGCGTTATGATAACAAAAAATTGATTTGGGCCTCACCGGGCCCACCTGGGGTACTGGGGCCACAATGTGAGTACACCCCTGGGTAGATATTTCGAAACCACACAACTTATGTACAAACCATTTCCCGATATTTTGTGTTTTCACCGCTCGAAATTGCGAAAAATGTTCTTTTCGCTACAAAAATGTGCACCAACAGCAGGCGCGTAAAAATGCGGACTATTTTTTGGTTGTTTCCATTAAACAATACGTCAATCTACAACCTCCAACAAGAAAGACCGCGGGACAACAGGGAGCAACTCAACTTTTCTCTACGTGTTTACAATTTTTCGTAGCAGTTTTACGGTAATTTTCAGATAAATCATTCTTTTTTCGAGGCCACATGCATCACTACTATACATTTTCAATTTCACGGTAATATTGTACTTACTTTCCCCTTTCAAATCCATTTTTTAGAAATTTTTTGGCGTGATTTTTGTCAGCTTCAGCACGTTCTAAACACAACACTGTGAATTTCACTCGGAGCGCGCTGCGTCTAACTCGAGCGAAGGTCACTTTCGAACTGGAATAAAAGAGCAGGTATAGGGGATCTTACCCTCCCCAGTCTGGAATCCGACCCTTGGACTATTACTTTACTTACTCCTTCACTCTAAAACCCCGAAAACAAAACTTGATTTTTCGGGTTATGTCCGCGAATTTGGGATTCGGCCCCACTGTGCGCTATTGAAGAAAAAAGTATGATTACCTCGGAGAAAACGGTCGTTGGCGCCTCATATGAAGTTGAGAACCTTCATACTCTGCGCGCAAACGACTGTTTTCTGGCTCGGTAAACAATGTACTATTCAAGCCTATAACATATTTTTTCAGATTTTTAATTTGGTATGCCATAACATAAAGAATTTAAAACATTTTTTCGCTCAAATAATTACAGTTTATTTGGATATTTTCAGCTTAGAATCATGAAATTTAACACCTTTTCTAAGAAGTTGTAGCTATTTAAAATGATACCTTAGAATCAAAGCAAGAAAAAATTCCACGTCAAATTTGAAAATAAAACCCCAATTATGAATTAACATGAATGAAATAACTGTTGATTATGAAGCTCGGATGTTAACATATTTTTATGAGATTATGACATAAATAGAATCAAATCCGGTTTATTGATTGAGGAAATTGCACTTTTTTATAAATGCATTATTGGAATGAGTATTTGTTGAATAGATGTCCAAAACATGTTGGTTTGACCTAATGTTACTAATTATTCCGAAAATCGTCGCTAACGGGTGTCCTGTGAAATTCTAACAATGATGAGTTGTTAAGTACACTATAAATTAGCGACGGATCATATGACGAGGCCAACACTGAAGGCGATCTCTTGGATATTTATGGTTTTATTAATAATAATAACACACGAGTTATGTACTCTTAAGTAGAGTTTGTTTATTACTTCTTCAATGAAACCTCTTCATGGTCTCGTATTAATTCATGATATATTAAGGGGAGGGGTAATAAATACATTTCTTCAACAGCGGAGGGAAACCAGCGAGTTTCCATCCGCGAATGAGGATGGAAACCAGTCGATTGCCGGTCCTCGTTTGCGGATGGAAACTCGCTGATTCCGCTCCGCTGCACAGTGGGGCCGAATCCCAAATTCGCGGACATAACCCGAAAAATCAAGTTTTGTTTTCGGGGTTTTAGAGTGAAGGAGTAAGTAAAGTAATAGTCCAAGGGTCGGATTCCAGACTGGGGAGGGTAAGATCCCCTATACCTGCTCTTTTATTCCAGTTCGAAAGTGACCTTCGCTCGAGTTAGACGCAGCGCGCTCCGAGTGAAATTCACAGTGTTGTGTTTAGAACGTGCTGAAGCTGACAAAAATCACGCCAAAAAATTTCTAAAAAATGGATTTGAAAGGGGAAAGTAAGTACAATATTACCGTGAAATTGAAAATGTATAGTAGTGATGCATGTGGCCTCGAAAAAAGAATGATTTATCTGAAAATTACCGTAAAACTGCTACGAAAAATTGTAAACACGTAGAGAAAAGTTGAGTTGCTCCCTGTTGTCCCGCGGTCTTTCTTGTTGGAGGTTGTAGATTGACGTATTGTTTAATGGAAACAACCAAAAAATAGTCCGCATTTTTACGCGCCTGCTGTTGGTGCACATTTTTGTAGCGAAAAGAACATTTTTCGCAATTTCGAGCGGTGAAAACACAAAATATCGGGAAATGGTTTGTACATAAGTTGTGTGGTTTCGAAATATCTACCCAGGGGTGTACTCACATTGTGGCCCCAGTACCCCAGGTGGGCCCGGTGAGGCCCAAATCAATTTTTTGTTATCATAACGCTCATCTTTTTTAAAGCGGATTAATATTTTACGCTTTCGAAAAGAAATATTATGTGTCAAAAGCCCCCCCCCCCCCCTCCCCCCCCAATCCATTTTCTTGTTTTTATGTTGCATTAATTTTACGATGCATCATGCCATCTGAATAATTCAAAAATTATTAATTATAAGTTATGAATAATATTTTGTAACAAATAATGTAATCGCCTATTTATACGTAGTACACTTTGACTTTTCAGAATCTTCTGCCGATGATCCTGCACCTGTGGTACCTGGTTCTACCAGGAAGGATGCGGTACCTGGTTTGACCAGGAAGGACATTTTTTTTTTTTTAGTATGTATACATCATTATGATTTGCATATTTTTGTAATGACCTAATTTTAAGAAAATGATTGTTATTTGTGAATACTAACTTTACATCATTTTCATTTTTATATTTCTGTAGTCACCTAGTTTAAGCAAATTACTGTCATTTTCGTCTAAATAAAACATTTTTTCCGTACAAATCAGCCATATTGGATCCGTCATTTTGTTTTTTGGATCTTTGACTTCGGATTCGTAATCAGCGACCCCAAAAACCTCCGAGTACAGATTTGCGACCGAATTCAACGTGTTTTTCAAAAAATTTGCTACCGTTTTGGATCCGCCATTTTGTTTTTGAGATTTTTATTTTCGGATTCGTAATCAGCGACCCCGAAAACCCCCGAATACAGATGTGCGACCGAATTCAACGTGTTCTTCAAGAAATTTGTTATCGTTTTGGATCCGCCATTTTGTTTTTGAGATTTTTTGTTTTCGGATTCGTAATCAGCGACCCCGTAAACCCCCGAGTACAGATTTGCGACCGAATTCAACGTGTTTTTCAAGAAATTTGTTACCGTTTTGGATCCGCCATTTTGTTTTTGAGATTTTCGTTTTCGGATTCGTAATCAGCGACCCCGAAAACCCCCGAGTAAAGATTTTCAACCGAATTCAGAGTTATGTCCGCAAATTTGGGATTCGGCCCCACTGTGCGCTGTTGAAGAAAATAGTATGTTCACCTCGGAGAAAACAGTCGTTGGCGCCTCGTATGAAGTTGAGAACCTTCATACTCGGCGCGCAATCGACTGTTTTCTCGCTCGGTAAACAATATACTATTTTATATCGACAAAGCCTATAAGGCTCTACACAAACAATCAACATCAAAAAAATATCATTTAGTACGTACTACCTCTCTACAGGGTGTTCCAGAATTAACTATACAAAATGATATGAGTAATAGAGGGGCCGAGCTGAGTAAATTTACCCAAGGAACATGTGGTCTGCGGAGTCGCGTTTACGAGATACGGCCGGTTAAAAAATCCCGCTAAGCGGCGGCATGTAGGCAACCGAGTACACAGGAATCATCGGTTAAGAGTCTTGTTGACAAGCGCGCGCGAACGCTGATGCGGGATATAACACTTTCAAATCTACGAATTTCAAATGAAAACACTCTTGGCATTGAATTTTCGCCAAACCTCAAAATGAAATTCAATGCCAAGAGTGTTTTCATTTTAAATTCCTAGATTTGAAAGTGTTATGTTCCGCATCAGCGTTCGCGCGCACTTGTCAACAAGACTCCTAATCGATGATTCCTGTGTACTCGGTGGCCTACATGCCGCCGCTTAGCGGCATTTTTTAACCGGCCGTATCTTGCGAACGCGACTCCGCAGACCACATGTTCTTCGGGTTAATTTACTCAGCTCGACCCCTTCTATTACTCCTATCATTTTGTATAGTTAATTCTGGGACACCCTGTGTAAGCGACTGTTAGGGCGGTTGGGGAAATAGGATTCAAAAAAATTCGTCACCGACTACTGGATAATCGCACATGTGTCAGTGCGTCAATGAGCGTCACCACTGGAAGTACCAGTGTTGCGAGTCACTAATTACATTTTTAATGAAATTACTCATTTAATTACATATTACTTTGGTAATGAGTAATTGAACTTCATTCAAATACACATTACTTTGGTAATGTGTAATTAAATAAAAATTAAATTACACATTACGAAAGTAATAAGTAATTAAAAAAAATATAATTACAATTTTCACAACACTGGGGAGTACCTTACGTACGCAGGTAGAGTGGAGAAAGCTATAAAGCTCGCTCAAGCGGAACGAAGGGGAAATTCGTTTGTAACGAGGGAGCTTATATCGAGGTAGTACTGTACATTGTTCGTATAATCTGAAGAAAGTTTTATTCAATCTATACTATTTTTTGGCTACTAAAAATATGTCTTCATCTAAGACAATTCATGAGAAATGTTCGCACTTGCTCAAAATTGTTTAAAAAAATGTAAGATACTTCTAAGTGCATATGGTCAGATGAAGATATGGATGAATTTTTCTTACTCTTTGAATTTGATTCTATTTATGCCATATCACAAAAATATATAGGGTGTTCCACGCGAAACGGACAGGTTTTTGGCCGAAGGTCATCGAATTTGACGCGAATGCAGATTCAGATTGCTTGTTACTACATGAGATGCCCCTAACAGTTACAGAGCATGAAAATAATTGGTACAATCTATAGGGCATCATATGAAGGTTGCTCAAAACATAGTTTCATAATTGTGCCAAAATTGTTTCATAATCAAATAACAGAATTTTGGAAGGAATAATTTGTTTTGTACACTGAGAAACTTTTCCTGGTAAAGATTCCAATAATTGCGAGTAAATCTGGGATATATCTGCTTATTTGGCAATATTTCTTACAGTTATGGAAAAATCTATTAATCGGATAATGCATTTCAATATTCTGTGATAGCAACAAGTAATAAGCGGAAAGCAAAAATTACTGTCCGCGTATAGGAAACCGGAGAGTAGTAAAAGATGGCATAGATATTGGTAGGTATTATTAGAGGGATTGAAATATTAGACTAGTTGAATAAGACGTATCGCTAGACACGTTAGAAAAAAGTCCCATTCAGAAGAAAAATTTACAAAATGTGATAGAACTTGGACTTTTTGCAACAAAATGTAATGGAGTTTGAAAGCTCGTGTTACAAAGATTACCAGCGAGTATGGTAAATTTCGTCGCCGCGAATTGCCGATTACGTCCGATATTAGCCGAGCTCCCGAATAAGCTAGCTGAAGCTGCTGGCGCGTGGTCACGATTGTTAACGCCGGTTGTCGTGTCGTGAATGCGAGTAAAGAATTGAGAAATTAACTGAGGGAAAAAAAAAAGAATTAAGAAAGAAGAAGCATGAGAACTCTGATCAATTGTTTGTAGTGCACAGTCGTGGACGTGAAAAAAGACTAAGTAAGTATTCACAACATATTTCATGATTGTATTGGCATAAATTATTCTAAGGTTTTGAGGTTATATAAACCATGCATATAGCAGAGCCACTTGACGTATACAGTAGAATTTTTCATATTAAATCTTACGATAACAATGTGCATATTTTAACACAGTATGCCCTTTTTTGATGTTAAATAGCAAAATGAGTGGTGAAGAGTCCTGGTCTAAAGAGGGTACTGAGGTAAGCGTCGCAATTTTCCGAATTTCATCCTGGAAATGTGTTATATCAAGAATATTGGGACTCAACCCTACTGAAAAAGGTTTTGTAAAATATCAAGTGAAAAATGATACAATGAATTACATAATAAATTTCATAAAGTTATGATTGGATTCCACATAAACTTTATTAGGTGAATTATTATGTATTTTTTTATAAAATTCGTCTTATAATTCGTTACAATTCTAATATTACGAATTTTATTACGTAATTCAACTCACAATTCATTTTGATCTGATGATGAGTTTGAAATCCACACTGAGTAACCAAATGATTTCGAGTCAAGGCAGGAAGACAAACATTCGATAAATTGATGAATCACAGTTGTTTTAAAGAAAAATATTTTTATTAAAAGTCATTATCAATTTTCTCTTGTTAGATCTAAGTGACGGAGATCACAATTGATATTGATTATCTTTTATTAATTACTTTCAGGAAGCAATTGAGCCCCCGGATCATAAAAGGGATCGCGCGGCCGAAAACACATAGAAGTATTGTCACTTCTGAACATATGCCGATCGGAAAAAAAAAAAAAAAAAAAGTTCATGAATTAAAAAATAGTCACTACTTTTTAATTGACTTTTTTTTTTTCTTTTTTCCCGATCGGCATATGTTCAAAAGTGACAATACTTCTATGTGATTTCGTCCGCGCGATCCCTTTTATGATCCGGGGGCTCAATTTGTATCATACTCAATAATTCTGTAGAGCCTTAATTACTATTCCGTCGCATTGACAGGTACAAGGAAAGAGTTATTCTATACTAATTATTATACAATCCATATCTAATATATCGATACCCACGTTCTAATATGTCGTAACCCATAAAATTTGAGAAATTGACTTTTTTTGAAAAATTGAATGATAATAATGTTTCGCAGCTTATGTGTAAGTTTTAGCGGTCAAATCATTGATTTACTATTTTTAAATAAATATTCCAATCCGTACCTATCTTCTCAATGGTAATAGTGAACCGTTTTCATCGCCTACTGAACAATATTCCAAATGTGGGTTACGACATATTAGAACGTGGGTATCGATATATATATGTAAGGATCTTGCTTAGAGGGAATAAGATGCGAAACATGCTTCAAGTATGACTAGGGTTTTTTTTATTAAATGAAATGAAATGAGGACAAGTTTTGTCTCCTCGAGACTCATTCCGCTCAGTAAGGCGACTCGTCTCATGCTGGGGATTTCTGGAGAGTTGCTCCAGTCATTGTTACTCCCTCCAGCTAGGCTTGACCGACCATTGTCAAGCCTGACGTCACTTGTTGACCGACCAGCGCCGTAATCCGTCTTACATATACCGTGAATATTCGGTGAGACTACACGATCCCCTTCCTATGGCAAAACCAACACAAGCGCACCGCGTGCGTGAGGCTAGTTTAGGACGGAATAAGGTGCCAGTAGCACTGCATCCCCTCTCGAACGAGACTCACGCACACGGTGAGCACCTGTGTTTGTTTTGTCGTAGGAAGGGGATCGTGTAGTCTCACCGAATATTCTCGGTATATATATTCGGGTGCTTTTTTTTGGACTGACTATTATTTTGTTTAACTCCCCCTTGAAAATCTTATTGTAGACGTTGAAAAAGGAATCCTGTCCAATTTCTAACTCTTTATTTCAATTCTAAATACTCGCGCTCTTCTTTTGAGTTTTCCCATGCTAAAAGCAAGCAAACATTACGACTTTTTCCTTCGCCATGCACAACAGCCACATTTCTATGGATTGTTCTGATCTGAGACTCATTTTACAAAGAGTTTAGTGTTCTTCGAAAGTACCTGTGGTAATTTGACTGATTTAGAAATCTTAATGTACAACAAGATTTTCAAGTGGGAGTTGAAAAAAAATAGTCGTTTCAAAAAAAGCACCCTAATATATATAGATAGTCGAGGACGTTTTTGGAGTCAATATTTATGTAAATTTGGTACCGAAGAAATATACTTTACATCCGTCACATGAAGCATCACACAAACTTTGTCAATATCTGTTATGTTTACAGCTATGACCTCAGTATGTATTCGGGTAACTTTTTTCAATGTTTCTGCAAATCCACTCGACGTGGTTTGTACAAGATTGCATAAAACTAATTGTTTATTTCTCTCTTCGTAAACAACGAAGCTGATTATTTGTATATAATCTTTGTTGGCGAGTTGTGCAAATGAATTGCAAGAACGCAAATTTTGCTTTTTGCAAGAAGCATATAGACAATCGTTTTTTACAATTCTCATGAAGGTAGACGCGCTTGGCGATAGTTGGAACTTGTCTAGTAAATGTTTGTTCACCACGTTAGATCTTCCAAAAAATGTGATGCTACATATCTGGAGGCAATTTTTTGTCTGCGGTTTAGCTAAGCCTGAACAATACTGTTTAACAATATTAGAAGAGTGTGGATACAGGAATCTTTCAAGAACATCAATGGACCGGTGCATATCCAGGTATCAAAGTATTTGAGGATTCACTCCTCTGGCACACTGAATTGCACTGAGCAATTTATGATTTGCAGACTCAAATGGAAATGTGGAGTGTGCCCATAATGGCCCCCAATTATAGACACTTTTCGCTATGTGCAATAGCTGGTGAACATTATACGTCATTGCAGTGTTTGAATAAATGTCCCCTACTCCACAAACAAATTCATAGAGCATTCGGTCAGCGTTGTCTAATTCTTGAGATGTGATATCAGTTCCTAATAATATGTGCAGACTTTCAACAAGTAGGCTCCAGTGTTTCAGTTTCGCCCCATTCATCACTGATTCGAATACCGGTATACTATAATATAGGAGCCGATTCTCCCACTCACGTGCCTTCCAGTGAGCTCTATCTTTCAAAGGCCTAGTTAAGCGACCAAGTTGGTTACACGGGAAAAAATGCGAGCTCAGTGGCGCCTCACCGCGAGAATCTTTCCTCCCTGCCAATTTGATATCGTCCTGACACCGATTTGAGCGCGCTAGCTTCCCAAAGTTGTGGGAAGTCTGAACTCCCGAACAGTTGGTGAGATATGTATATACATGAAAATGGCGGCGAAATCGCTTGTTACGTTTAGCAGACGAACTTTGAATATTTTCGAATAACGTGGTTCGGAAGCGTAATTATGAATTACTTTTCTGAATGATTAATTGATGATTGAAAGTAATTTTTGCAAGTCAACATTACACACAGTAATTTTCAAAAGTCATTTATTTAAGCAACGGGAAGCGACGTGACTTGTTATGGCTATTTGAGATACACATTATTAAAGTATTATTAAGCTTATCATGAAGCCGAAAGTAATTATTTATGTATAGAAAAATTAACAGATTAATATATTTTTTTCTTTTTACATATACTTATATTATAAATAGGAACTGTTTACAGTGAATAGGAACAATGCATTTAATACATTCATGAAAGATTATATTGCATGAGGCAATATTACGTATAATTTTTCATTTCGCGTCAGGAATGAGCAAGGTGCGAAATCTGGGAGACTTTCAAAAGCTATTGTTTTGCGTTTTTTTTTCTCTACAACCAAATATGCTTGCAATTCGTCATCATAGTAATCTTCTTTCAAAACTTTGAATGTGAAAAAAATGTTTTCTCCTTTTGCAATGATTTTCTCAATTAAACCAAATGTAACTTCAATATTTTCAGAATCAATCATAATAACATCGCCTATTTTGAATTTTGCACCTTGTATTTCTACATTTTCATAAAATTTACAGTTACTAATAATTTCTCCTTCAATAGAAGATAAGACCTCAGCAGAGCATAAATTTGAGTCTTCCTTTCCAAAACTAATATTATCAATACATTGAGAACAATCTTTTTCGTAGCACATCCTTAAAACTTCTTTTATCCCAATAGACAAAAGCGAATTCTTATTACCACTTGTTGCATTCGATGCAGCTTTCAGTGTACGATGCCGGCTCTCACAACGCATGCACCAAAAGTGTACGAGTGGCCCGTTTTTTAACAGAATGTTGGGGTAATGGACCAAAAAGTGGTGTTTGGGCTTCAAGTTGCCAAAATATTTTTTATACAGTTCATGGTGATTTTCAATTATTTTTCTTAAATGGCTTGCAGTAGTTGTCGTTACTATTGGAGAATGAACAATATCTATAATACTCCGCAAATATTTGTAAAGTTCCCAAATTTCTGAGTCTTTTTCAGATTCTTTCAATATTTTATCGCCAATAATAAATGGAAAATAGTGCACGAATGATTTCAATTCAGCCGCAGACATTTTAATTTTAACACTTTTTTTATCAGATTCCAGTTTGATGATTGGTGGCGCGTTAGCTCCGAAACAATGTTCCATTTTTTTAATTCTAGTATTTAGATAAGTCAAAGTAAAATATTTTTTTTCGAATATATAGTAATTCAATATTGCGAGCATATCGTACATAGCAACACCTTCTAAAAGGTCATGCATAATGTCGCAAGTACAATTTATCGTTACATGATAAAAGTCTAGAGCATCAAAAACATTTTCTTTTATAAAATCTTTGCTCTGAGTTATCGGAGTTCTTAATAACGACTCGTTTTCTTTTACCATTCTTCTTATTTCCTCTAGGGATGCTCTGCAAATTCTGCAACAATTATCTTGATTAAAGCTGGCAGAGAAATTAAAAATGCTATTTAATCCCAAGTTGTCACCAATTATCATGACACATTGGAAATAAATATGTTTTACTAAACCTCCAATAGAAATTGTGATACCTTTGCCCGATAAGTTATTTAGATCACTAACCAATTTAGAAAAAATGTTATTGTAGCTACAAACAGACAAATCCTTAGCATAAAAAAGCGTCGAGAAAAGAATACTGGTGAGCTTTGATGCGAGAAATGGTGGAAGACAGCTGATGAAAGCATACACTGCTCCGAATTTTGTTGCAGATGCGTGGCTCCCTAAAGCATTACCTGCCACAAATTCGTCGAAGTAAATAGTTAATGGTAATGTCACACTATCTGGACCTTTTTTTCCCAATTGTTTGTCGAGAGCCTCTTTTGGTAAATAAAATTCTCGCCATAATGACCCTTGTACAAAATTTCTAATAAAAACCTTGTCAACATCAAGTTCTCTAACATAGTCCATGATACTATCAAATATACCAGGCTTTTCTAGAAAATTTTTTAAGGATTTTCCCAATGGTATACATATTCCATGCTTCTCGTCAGCTTCCAATCTTGAACCTAAACCTTCAATGTCTTTCTCTACAAAAGAGGTACCTACAAAAAATGTGTCTGGAAATGAAAATCCATAACTTTTTTCTAAACAATTGAATATTTTGTGCTCTGTATTAAATTGTTCCAAAATTGAACTATAATCTTGAAAGTGCGTTTCTATTTCAAGCTTTTTATCAACGAGTTCATTTTTTTTTTCCAATGACTTCAATATTTCGGTTTTTAAACAAGGCAAAATCACGTTCTTAAGTAGATTATCGAAATGTCCAACGATGTCTTGAACAATATTTCTAGGCAAATTAGGGTTGCCATACAAAAATAAAATAAATCTTAAAACGTAACTATAAATAAATTTATTAATATTTACATCAACCATTTTTTTAAGCGAAATTCGTACAAAACGTAAGCAGAGAGATGAATTCTTTTTTTCAAATCAACAATTTCTAAACTATATATAACGATTAGCTCTTCGCAAATTTTCGTTATCTCTTATTTTGATACTGATTTTACTATTACTTTTCAGTTCGTTTTTATTGCCTTGCTAATTTTTTCGCTTTCTACTGGAATCTTTAATCGAGTGTTCTTTCCTTTTCTGCGGTACACTCAACTGATTTAGTTTTCTTACCAAATCGTCGACAGAACTTATTCCCCTACTTAGTTGTAATTTATAAATCCGTCTCTGAATAAACGACCACACTGGTTTGCACAATTCAGGAAAGTCTATGCAGAATGCCTTATAAGCTTTGAAGCAGAATTGCACAGCTTGCAGTACGTTATTAAACGTATGTTTATAGTTACATATTAGTACGTGGCACTTCTGTACTTGCTCGATGGTGCCGCACAATATTACTGATGGTGGCAACGGCAAAGACAGCTTGTGGTCTGCATAAAATTTTTCCAGCTCTGCTATTCTCTCAGTAATGTTTGTGTCATCTCCATCTTCGCAAAGTAATATAAAAGAATCTAGCAAATTGGATTTTTTGATGATGTCGTCAGGTCCGCTCGTGTAAACGTTGGGCTTGTGTGTGAGGAAAATAGGTAGCCCCAGAAGCGCTAGGAGGTTTATCTGATCCGTTAGATCATTCTCGATTATGATGGGGATTCTTCCATCAAAATCTTTCAAAAAGTTGTCGATGTCTGGTCTTGATTTTCTAGCATTCTGATAAACCTGAAGCAACTCTTTGGCAACTGCAGGCCACTGCAGTTCAAAAATATTGTGGAATTTATTTTCGGGGTCTTTTTGTTTGTATAGCTTGTAAAAATCGGACTGAATTAAAATTGGTGCAAGTTCCGATTTTAGGCACTGCAAACTTGTTATGTAGACATCTATCGATGAAACTTGTTGCAGAGCACTCTGCCTCGAAGAATAATGCTGATCCCAGCATTTAATGATCTCGTTTGGATCAGATTTTCCACATATATCAAGTATATAGTCACTTTTTAATAGGCTTCCATCGTTTGTTTCAAAATCATCGTCAGCATCTGAATCGTTGTTGTCGCACTGACTAATCCCACCCTCTCTAAAGAATTTTCTCCAATATTTATACGAATTGTAATAACTGCCTCGATGACCTTGTACGGGCTCTCTTTTTTTTTTTTGTGTCGTTATTATCACTGCTTTTCCTCTGATGCTGTGGCTTCGTTTGTTTGACGTACGGTTCATACCACAAAAGAGCTAGTTCACTTTGATTTTGGAAAGCCTCCACCGTTAGGTCTCTGAGTTGAACAAATCTTTCACCAGTTATTCTGGAAAATTGAATTAATATTTTTGACAAAAAATGTTCATAACCTGTTTATAAGTATAAAACTACGACTCGTTAATTTGAATCATTTTCGTATGAACAAACATTCTACTTGAATGAACCTAATATTTCGATACTATGATTCTTACTTGCACATTTTAATATTCTTTTCTAATTCATTGACTATCACCAGATCTTTTAACTGTCGCTCTTTCAATACTCCAGTGCGTTCATAGATCCCAATTATGCCTTTACCAATCTCACTTTTTCGCAGAATCTTTGTTAATTCATTTTCATGCACATCTACAATAGTTATTAAAAGTAACATATATACAAATAACATGTATGGACATTCTCATGCATGCTTGGGAATGAATGTGAGATGTAGGATAGAGAATTGATGAAATTATTTGCAATTAATTAACAGAAACTGGATAGAGCGGAATCAAGTTCACAAAGAAGCGGTTGAAAAAATATAATATTAAAGAAAATTAATAACCAAAAGCAACAGTGGAAACGCTGTCTCCTTCAGCTTGTGTTAGCGTAACGTGCTGTGTGTTGTCAGGATCAGTATCGGACGTCAGATTCATTTGCTCTACAGACAATGCATCTTTTTCTCTCGATTCGTATTTGCTTTTTTCAAGATAAAAGGCACTTGAAAATTTTTCAACTAGGCTGCTGTCTTTAATTATACTATTAATCAAATTTTGATTAATAGTGAAAAAATTTGTCTCAGTTATTCCGTGAGCTGTCAAACAAAGTTCTAGGTTATATAGGTGCACATAATATCTGTAGGTTTATTCCACTGATCTCTATTAGAGATGAGTGGTTTATTCGATGTCATTGCTGTATTGTTAGTGGTATGTATTTTAGTTGTGCGAAAAGATTTACAAGGATGTTATAGAAATAAAAAGCGAAAACAAGATTGAAAAAACGAACATAACCTCACAGTACAGATATGCAGATACGTGTTTTATTTTTGTATTTCACCTACCTTTGAAAATTGTGGTTAGATAATCGAAATTATTCTTCCGCAGAAAGATATCCATTTCTGGATAGGTATATTTTACACAATAATATTGATCTATAACATTTCCATCGATTCGATGCGGTTACAGATCGCGCGAAACCGGAAAAACAAAGAGAACGTATAATCGACCTGAGGTGAGAATCTATACCGCTCAGATTTAGTGTTGGTATTTCCCAATCAGTCGAGCAGAGGGCATAACTAAACAAATGAAAAGTGAGACGCTTGCTCACCCGTGCGGGGAGCTGAGCTGCCCAAAAACCTGGTGAAAACGTTCGCTCGCATGTGAGGACTCTGCAACACCGACGGGGAGCTAGGCTCCCCGCATTTTTTCCCGTGTAGGCGCTCTGATTTTGGATAAGCGTAACTCCAGAATCTTCAAATCAGCTGCAGAAATAGATTTAATTGAACTTTCTGTTAACTGCTTTGCAACGCCAAGAAGCCAACAATGCATATGATCGGGAACGAAACCTTCAATACAGTCAAAACAGTGCAAGTTGAGTAGCGGAGTAGCATTTCTGACGCCAAAAATAGGAAGTTCTTTTTGCACTGCTTCTTTCATGTGGTTGATAGTACTTTTACTGTCTCTATTCTCAACGACATAATTCAAAATAGGATATCGCATACTCCCATCAATCCATTCCCCTGGATGCAGACACCAATCATACCCAAAGAAAGCGTTAAATTGCATTGTTCCGTTCATAGGTGAACGAGCAATGGTATCCACTGTGACGTGGATTTTTATTGATCCTCGGATCTGGACCGGATAGCCAGCATCCGAGATCAACCCAGTCGACAATTAGCCTGAAAATTAATATTTGGATAAGGTCTTGGGCGCCTGGCGGATACCCGCCTATTTCAAAAATCTAAACAAACTATACTGAAGCGTCGGCTAGCTACAGTACCGCGGAGAGGGGTCAGGATCGATTGAAGGATCAGCTGGGCGTTAAGTAACGACTCGAAGTTTTGAATTTAATAACGGAAAAATAGAATTTATTCAATAAACAAAATATGCAAAAGATAATTAACAAATCGTGTACCCGGGGGTACTTCCCCGCGGGTATAAAACGGCTACAGGTCGTGTAAAGGCGACCTGGCCGCGATTTGCGAGTTTTACAATACTAAGTAAACCGCTAGCTTCCACGTAGGAGAGCAATAACAATGAAAAATAAAGAAACAGAAATTCTTGACCTCAGGTGAATATGTAGAAGGAATTCTTGGAAATGAAGGTCATAAACGTTAAAGAATTTGATTCAGTGTCAACGTTTCGGCCCTAGGTGTGGGCCCTCCTCAGGACAGAACAGTTTTCATTTATTCTACAATACAAAAAGTATACTTAAAAATAATGAATTTGAACAGTAACAGTACTTAAGACTATGAATTCAAAATACGAAAACGACTATGAGCTTATAGAATTAGCGGTTGGTTTTTAAATTATACGGTACTAACCTTACAGACAATAATAAAGGCAAGGAAGAAAGATGGACAATATCACACGAGCACCGTTACGCTGGACCTTTAAATTTGCGGAACTTCCACTTGTCCATCATACAGGATTAAAAGATTAACGAAAACAAAGGATCTTTAATAGATAGAGACACGTTACTTAATACGATGGCAGCGAAAAAAGAAACCGGAAATCTAGTCGTTAATGTCGGATCAAAGTGACATACGGAAATCAAAATATTGAAATCGATCCCTGGATCATATGTACATAGAGTGGCAATAACAATAAGAGTTAGTTCAATGTCGGTCACTTATCGTGAGGTAGTTAGATGTCAGAGATAAGTCTCACATACGTGTCGCTTAGTTTCTCTACGTCCTGTCGTAGGTTGACCGAATCAACATGACTCACGATGTTGCACATCTCCAGAATCAGCCTTTTGTAGTATACAGGTTCTTCGTGTAAAACACACACATTATCATAATCAAATCGGTGGTCATGGTCAACAATGTGTCGGGTTAAGGCAGTATAGTGGTCAACACAATCTTTGATGTTTTTCTTATGCTCATTAATTCTTTGGGATATACCATGCGATTATGTGGAAACTAAAGGCTCCAAGCGCGCGAACTTTGATTTATTCGAATCTCATTGGTCGGCAGAATCGCGCTAGCAACTCCACCAACTTTTCAGTAATATCCCTAGTTCTGCCGTCTGCTAGCAGACGATTGAGATGCAACACGCTTCGCAAATGGCTGAAGGCAATGAGAGGTTATGTTGCGAAGTGATACGAATCGATGTGAATAGAATTTCGAGTCATAAATAAGCATTAAAAAATCGAATAATTAGTACCAAAGTTTTAAATCATTGAACGGTAGCATTTCAGTCTACCCCTTGACTGGAAGAAAATTCTGGTTGTGGTGTTGGAGCAAGTGAATCAAAGTAACGAAAATTGAGAGTCAAGATTTAATGAAGATTTATCAATCAATTCAAAATAACAATAAAGCAAAGAAAAAAAGTGATTCGTATTCTTAAGTTGAGGGAGGCTTAAGACATGTATCAGGTAAGTGAGAACAAATTTATTTTAACGAGTATGAATACATTTGACACATGACAGAAATTTACATCGTCTTGCTAAACAATCTTTCATCGTTATTCTCAGGGTAGATCACAGACGAAGGTTGAGTAAGCACAAGAATTTTGTGCCAGTTCTCTCTTAAGTGACTTTCCACTCCATGCCTCAATGAGATTTTGCCTGGTCCTGCAGCGTGAAGGTAAGAATCCTTATTCCTGTGTAGTCGTCAACAAAACAGAGTTGTATGAGTTTTATGCCAACCATGGTTATGTGAAAAAAAAGTGCGGTTTAAGGTGGTTCTTCCCCTACAGTCCCACCAAACGTGGGTTTCAGACAAGATTTTGAATACTTCTCGATGGGGAAAAAATCTGAAAAAAATCAAGCATGTAGGAGATCCTCGGGAGATTGATTTTGCATAATAATAATTCAAAAAAGTTATTAACAAATCGATTGAAAAAAAAACTGTTCAAGAAATTAGCCGGTGACCCAACTTTTTTTTCGGGTGAAAATGATTTGTCAATTTTACTGAATACGTATGAATTTTTTGAGAATTTTGGTAACTTTTTGAAAATTGAGGTTTGTCAGGTATGAAAAAACGCAATTTTCAAAAAGGTACCAAAATTCTCAAAAAATTCATACGTATTCAGTAAAATTGACAAATCATTTTCACCCGAAAAAAAAGTTGGGTCACCGGCTAATTTCTTGAACAGTTTTTTTTTCCATCGATTTGTTAATAACTTTTTTAAATTATTATTATGCAAAATCAATCTCCCGAGGATCTCCTACATGCTTGATTTTTTTCAGATTTTTTCCTCATCGAGAAGTATTCAAAATCTTGTCTGAAACCCACGTTTGGTGGGACTGTAGGGGAAGAACCACCTTAATGTGATTCAATTTGATAAAAAAACCCGTATTCAAAGGTTCATCTCAACTTCAGTAAAAAAAAAAATCATAATAGTGAAACAAATGCTACTTCCCGTCGTCGACTGCTCGGCGACTACTCTGGAAGTCTGTAGTGGTTTGGTTCTGTAATAAAATAAGTGCTGTTTAATGTACTTCAATTTAAAATGCCAGTCCTAGTAAAAGATTTAGGAAAAATAAAAAGTTAAAGAAACGTTACTTCCCGTCGTCGACTGCTCGACGACGACACTGGACACTGCAGTACGTCGGTTCTGTGAAAAAATGAGTGTTGTATCAGAGTGAAAAATTGAAAAAAAAAATAAATTAGTAAAATGGTACTACCCGTAATTAAACAATCCACTCTTCGGCAGGGTTCCTGGAAGTCTGCAGAAGTTCCAAAACGCAGACCTCGATGCCACCGGGTGTGTTGTAGCCAACGTAGAAGGAGATTGATCATTCGTGTCTGAGCGGAGCTACACCAGACGAGTTCTTTCAACCATGTTGGTCTTGAACCTCTTGGACCTCTTCTACCTCTTCTACCACTTCTACGACTCTGCGATTGCGTGGAAGATGTTCAAACAGAGCACCTTCAACAGCAATACACTCCTCTACCCGTCTGCGAAACCCTTTCGTCATGTTGCGGATGGTCAAGGGATTCATATCCCCCAATATCTCCAACACGCGGGCTCGTAGAGCTGGGAGATTCTCGATTCGAGTCGCAGTGTAGAGACGGTTCTTCAGAAACGGCCACAAAGCGAAGTCGAGGGGCGTCAGATCAGGCGATCGAGCAGGCCACTCAATTGGACCACGCCTACCTATCCACCGATCAGGGAACTCCTGGTCCAGATAATCGCGAACCAGATTTCGATAGTGCGCAGGTGCACCATCCTGCTGGTACCAGACAACGGGACCCTAAATAGTCAAGATATGCAATGTTTTCAGGGACACATACTAATCAGAATTATTTTGTCATTGTGTAGTAGATCATGTTTGCTAATAAATAATTTTGATTCGATGGAATACACTTACATCTCCTTCGATGGCTCTCAAAGCAGGGACTATTTGTTGCCTCAGCATTTGCAAGTATTTCTCGCCGTTCAGGTTGCCATCAATGAAGAGAGGCCCGATGAGCTGACGCTCAATCATGCCAACCCAGACATTCAATTTCTGCGGCCATTGTGTGTGCGACTGAATCAAGCGATGTGGGTTTTCTCGGGACCAGATTCTCGTGTTCTGCCTGTTAGGCGTGCCAACGATCTCGATCGTACACTCATCCGAGAAGCAGATCCTATTGAGCAACCCTGCATCTGCGTTCAGTCGCTCCAACATTCGAGTGCAGAAGGCCAGCCGATTGCCAGGATCGGCTTCTTTCAGCTCCTGGTGTGCTTCGTGCTTGTACGATTTGTACGCTTCCGAACGGAGAACATTGCGGACTGAGGACTTTGAAACTCCCAGTTCTTGGGCTATCCGTGACGCTGGTCTTCGGTCATCTTCTGCAGCCACGAGGCAGATGTTGAGCTTCGTTTCCTCAGAAAGTTGTCTACTCGGGTAGGTGACCTTGACGTTTTTCGGGTCAACGTTGCCGGATCGCCGAAATTGTAGAACAAGGTTCCTTACCGTCGTAGCTGAGGGAATTGGTCGCAAAGGATACATAGCCGCCATATGGTCAGATACACGTTGGTAACTATTACCCTGCTCGTAGAATCGTACCATCTCTACTCTTTCCGCAACCGTGTACACGATGTTCGGCATTTTAGAAAGTAATCGTTCAAAAATCACCACGTGGTAAATTATCGTTCAAAGAATACCACGAGGTAGATGCAGTGCGTTCGAAAACCACGACGCGAAAAATTTTCTATCGAGAATCACCACGAGGTTGATCACGTTCTAAGATCACCACGTGGGATATTATCGATTGAAGATCTCCGCGAAGTAGTTGCAGTGCGTTCAAAAGTAGCTGAAAAAACACGACGCGAAAAATTTTCGATCGACAATCACCACGCGGTTGATTACGTTCTAAGATCACCACGTGGGAAATTATCGATTGAAGATCTCCGCGAAGTAGTTGCAGTGCGTTCAAAGGTATCTCGAAAAACACGACGCGAAATTTTTTTTTTCGAGAATCACCACGAGGTTGATTACGTTCTAAGATCACTACGTGGATGATTATCGATTAAAGATCTCTGCGGCGCGAATCTTCGTCAAAATAGTGATCAAGGATCACCACAATATCAATTTTGGTCTCAAAATCAGCTCAAGGAAATTATCTGTTTAAAGTTTGCCACATGTGTGTAACTGTTAGATTGTTAACAAGAACTGATCTCAGTTCATCATTTTGTGGTAGGGGTGTTCGCCAAGACGATGGTAGTCAGTCATTTGCGCGCGACGATAATACACAGCTGATAATGGCGCAACTGCAATTCCCGTGGTAGGCTTGAAGCCAAAATCCCGCGAAATCTCGGAATATCGTGTACACGAAAGCAGAAAAGGTAGAGATCATACAACAGGAGCTAGGCTCTGTAGGATGGGTGAAATCCGACATCATCGAATTTTTCTATTGCTGAGGTTAAAAATATCGCGGTTATGAAATTCGGCGGATCGAAAATCGTGACGCGGGTTCGATAAACATTTTCTGATCAATCGGCGTCTACCTCAAGCCTGAAGAAAAATGAAGAAGTCTGATCAAAAATCGAACATTTCGTTCGAGATTCGAACCGCAGCATCTCTGGTTCAGCCAAATGAAAGTATTAGTTTCAAGAACATCAGCAGCTCTGAGCATACAATCATGCTAATCGAGTGATATTCACTCGACCTGTGATGGACTGATAGCTCTGAAAACTCTCTGGGATTCAAAATCAGTTGATTGACTGAATTGAATTGAGTACTTCCACACGCTATGGCAGCAAATTTCCTACTCGTGATAGCCAGCGGAGGAGACGTTAGTGCATTCATATGAATCCAAATCATTGGTTTTCTGTTCGCACTTACTAATGCATTCCAATTAGTATTCTTCAAAACAAATCGATGGGTCCAATTAGGGAAGGCGTAAGTTGATAGATCAGTTCGAAGAGTCATATCTGATGAAGATAGGTGACGCTGAAGCTAGTCCAAGTTAACAGCTTTGATTCGCTGTGATGCGAAGATCTCGATAGTTTGGGGAATCAACGTGTATTTGATATTCGAGGGTACGTGGAGGAAGGCACTTGGATATGTTAACGTACCATCTAGCTTTGATGAACACTGAAGATGAACGGAAAAAGCGTACCTCAATGTTACCGCATAAATAGGTAGAGCTTGTTAAAAAGCTACGAATGACGTAGTTCAGAGAGACGCATGGTGTTTGTGTATACGAATCGATTCATCTCTCTGAGCTACGTCTGTTTTAGTTCGGTGAGAAATAGGCCTCTGCGCAATAACGTTGAGACACGCTGTTTCTATTTTATGGAATACATGTTTTTAAATAACCTAGCGAGTTACGTCTTTTTTTATCACAACCATCAAATTTACTTTTTAATGGTGCACAGTTTTATCATTTATTATCAGCAGGGACATGGACATTGTGAAGGCACATCCAGGTTCTGACTGAAACTCCTACAGTGACAGTCTTTCAAGATACAGGACCATCACTGTTCATCCGCTTCGAGTTTGTCCTACTTGATAGGCAAGCTACATGGCCTAGCTGCGGTACATTGCAAGAGTTCTCACACAGCTGTAGTCTTAAAGCTCAACGGATATTCATGCCTCATCAGTATTCAATTGTGTTTTCTGTTACCGAGTGGCACCATGTCGGTATCGGTAGTGCGTCAACCATTTCATAATTATGAACAGCATTTATTTCACACAAAAACTTATTTCATACATAAACTTTTCTACTAAGATGTGTGCAAGTTGTTGTACGCCTGTTGAGGTAACTGGTCGTTGAACATTAGAGCTGTCCATAGTCATTCTTGGCTATTGAGGTGTGGAGTTGATAAATGTCTATTGAGACTACAGTATCCTGCGGTAACTAGATGATCATCCTTCTTCGAGACCCGGAAATGATGTCGTATGTCAACAGCGTGGTGCTATTCTTGCTGACTCCGATGCCTGGAAATTTGTTACGTCACGATCCTACTCAATTATTACTGTGTATGAGATAAACTTTTCATTGCTCTTATAAATTAGTTTTCACTTACCTGGCACAATTTCCTCGTCCTTTTACCCAATGAGAATAAAAATTACTGTTGTACTTCAATTCATTTTTATTTTCAATCAATTGATGAATATTCAATGAATGATTCTAGTCGATAATTCGGCTCGCATTATTTCCAATTCACAGCTTTGAAGCAACACCTCACCTCTCTTGGCAGTTAGTAAAAAACACTACGGTTCACTTTCATTATTCTACACCTAATGATATTGAACGGTAGTTAATTTTTATTTAAAACATGATCCATACGAGATTCGTTCGCTCCGTTTCGCGAGAAACATAACCTATTCCCGTCACTGTGTGCCGCCATTATTATTTGACAGCGATCAAAATCGAATAGCAGACGGATTCTAGGGATATTTGTGGCGAGTCTGAAATTGGTGACCCTCGTAATATTCGAATAAATCAGCGCCTGCGCGCTTGGAGCCTTTAGTTTCCACATAATCGCATGGTATAGCGAGACGTTTGACCAATATAAGGCTTATTACAATCGAGACACGGAATCTTATAGACAACATTGGAACGTTTTTCAAACGGTAGGGTATCCTTGCCACAATCAAAAAGAGACCTCAAATCATTTTCATTTTTTTTTTTTTTTTTACCGACGAACTGTACATTGAATTTCTTAAACACCCGATTTAGCGACTCAAACAACCCCGCGATGTAAGGGATAGAAATGAAAGTAGCTCTATCGCGATCCAATTGAGGCTCTACGTTATTGTTAGGAGTATTAATCTTACGTAGACGTTTGGAAATAGTACGATTTACAAAATTAGAGGGATAACCATTTTTCTCCAAAACACCACGAATAGTAGATAAATTCTTTTCGTGGAACCGAGTGTTTGACAACCTAATACCTCTATCAACCAGATTAGTGATCGTACCAATTTTGTACGATTTGGGATGATGAGAATCGTAATTTAAGTATCTCTGAGGCCAAGTAGGTGACTGTACTGAGACAGCAAACAAGTTTTTCTCTACACAATATACCAAGTTAGAGTTTGAGTTTGTTAGATCTAAGAAAGCGAACCTCTCGAAGCTTAACAATCTATTGATGTTGAAACACAAATCCATACCGACACCTGATAGATCCAAATGGATAGTAAACCTTTCGGATGCACATATTCCGGAAACGGTAAGGAATGTGTTGTGTTTGGGACCTAGACATGGTCTGCCTGTTCAGAAAAAATGTCTTCAAACTGCTAAATTGATTGCCGATTTCGAATCTAACATCTCGTGCATTCCGACTGAGTCTCGTAACCAAGCTAGAGTAGAGTTTGCTAACCGCATCAGTAATTTCAAACACGATCCGTCCACTGTAAAGGGCCATTTTAGTGGTTCCCAGATCAAGATGGTCCGCGATTTCCGTGCAAACCATCCCGAGTTACTCTTTGTCAAAGCGGATAAAGGCAACACCACAGTGTGTATTAAATCTATAGATTACAAAGAGAAAATGTTACACCAGTTGTCTGACACTAACACCTATAAAATCGTTAGACATGATCTCACATATACTCTCCAACAACGCGTAAATGATCTAGCGAACCGGTGGCTCAAGAACAATTCAATCTCAAAGAGCACCCATCGTAGCATTCACTCTAACAACAGTGTAGTAGCTAGAGCCTATGGTCTACCAAAGATCCATAAAGAGGGAGTTCCGGTCAGAGTGATTGTGTCCTTCATTAATAGTCCAACTTACTCTTTAGCTAAGACTTTGAACTTTTGGCTCAAATCGGATAGTATTAGGCCGAAGTCTTACATTAAGGATAGTTTCACTCTTGTCGAAAAAGTGAGGGGTCTTGTGTTGCCTCCTAACTATATCTTACAAGGGAACCCCGCCAAGTGTCCCCCTCCGATTTCAACGAAACTTTGGGAGATTGTAGAGGGGGTGAAAATATTCGACACGTATTTTTTTATATCTGCGGAATTCCACCCCAAGGGGGTGTAATCAACCCCTGAAAATTGCGGATTTCGCTATTCGATAGCTCGTGAAGAACGAATGGCCGAGGATTTTTGGCTGACAAGGTGCTACCGGGGGTTTTCGGGGCCGCTGATTACGAATCTGGCATCAGATTTTCAAAATTCAAAATAGCGCATCCAATATGGCGAACGTCGAAACGAAAAATGGTACCAATTTTCCCAAAATTCTGTACCCGGTGGTTTTCGGGGTCGCTGATTACGAATCTGGTATCAGATTTTCAAAATTCAAAATGGCGGATCCAATATGGCGAACGTCGAAACGAAAAATGGTACCAATTTTCCCAAAATTCTGTACCCTGGGGTTTTCGGGGTCGCTGATTACGAATCTGGCATCAGATTTTCAAAATTCAAAATGGCGCATCCAATATGGCGAACGTCGAAACGAAAAATGGTACCAATTTTCCTGAAATTCTGTACCCGGGGGTTTTCGGGGTCGCTGATTACGATTCTGGTATCAGATTTTCAAAATTCAAAATGGCGGATCCAATATGGCGAACGTCGAAACGAAAAATGGTACCAATTTTCCTGAAATTCTGTACCCGGGGGTTTTCGGGGTCGCTGATTACGATTCTGGTATCAGATTTTCAAAATTCAAAATGGCGGATCCAATATGGCGAACGTCGGAACGAAAAATGGTACCAATTTTCCCAAAATTCTGTACCCGGGGGTTTTCTAGGTCGCTGATTGAAAATGTGTAGTCGAAATTGGAAAATTCAACATGACTGACACAAAATGGCGGACCGACTTCTTCCAAAATGGTGTGGATTGCTTCGGATTCGGTATCCCCGGGATTTCGGGGTCGCTGATTACAAATCTGAGGTTAGAATTGGAAAATTGATATTGGAAAATTACGAGTAGATGAGTAGACGGACATTGTATCGTTAGAGATGACAAGAATATGACGTAATGATTTTTTGTTCAATAAAAATATGATTTCAATTCCAGAAATTGCTATCAAATCTTCAAAAACTGTAATTTCCAAGTATTTTCTAAACAACAGTGTAAATATTTTCATGAAAATTATTGCCAATATTCTGGTAATTTCATAAATTGAATGTTCCATAAATATTTATGCAATATTGCGTAAAAATATTGGTTCATAAATATGTACGGTAAATGTATTTCTATTGACATATCATGAGTAATGAATGATTGATAATAAATAGTTCTGATAGAAATGCTGTGCTGATAACCAGAAGTAGAAATATTCGGTGATGAGAAACGCGTTTTATCTTATAAACCGAACTTACATAAGACTTCTTTTTCTTACGTAAGATTTCTATTTCACAAGTAAAAATATTCGGTGATAAGAAACGTGTTTTATCTTATAAACCGAACTTACATAAGACGGTTTAATCTGTTGTTGTTCAGTGTATTTTTACGTATGGAGTTGAGTTCATCCATCCCTCTAAAGAGACTTGGAGAAAAATGCACGTCAATCCGTTGAACGTCATTCAGCTTTTGTCTCTAGCATTCAATGCTATTAAATTACTCGATTCTCCAGTCACGGAATCCGAAAGGCAGTTGAGCGAAGAGCTCGAAATCATCATCAAAGATGCAATGATACAGCCAATGGAAACTGAAATTGAATGGAGTTTGGATTTTGAACATCCAAATGCAGTGCACGAATCGGAAATTATAGAAGACAACGATGGAACAGAAGACTGGAATCATCAAAGATTTCTGAATCCCAATATAGATGCACCGGACCAAGTTTGCACCATCGATGATGAAGATTTGGATTATGATTACAAAAAACAAGCGACAGAATTTTGGAGGTCCGGAAAAACGGGAAACAGAAAGGTATCGTCCGTTCAATCAAAATTCAGAAAAGTTCAGTCTGTGCGACAATTACGGCGCTGGGCACATCAAGTTAATCAAGGTGGGACATACAGAGAAAAGTTGAAAATGATCTGTGAGTATACTCTTAACAATGTAATGGATGCTTTAAATAGGAAATTGCCAATTCACGATATTGATATTAGACGTTGGGCCATACGAGCGCGACAACTGTTTGATATGGCACCAGCAAAATTTAAGGCATCCAAAACCTGGCTATTAGAATTTAAGAAACGTCACGGAATCGTGTCGCGGAAAATTACGAAACATATAACAAAAAATACATTAGCAACACAGGAATCTTTAAAAGAGCGGCTGCCATCTTCATTCAGAAAGTAAAAACCCACATCGTCGATATCGGAGTCGAAAACGTTTACAATTCCGATCAGAGCGGTTTCAATTTGGAGCTACATGCGGGGCGAACCTTAGCGTTGCGAGGGCAAAAAACAGTGGAATCAATAATACAATCAAAGTCATCAACAACGCACAGCTACACCATACAGCCTTTGATTTCGGCCGATGGCAAATTATTGTCACCTCTATTAATTGTTTTAAAAGAATCTAGTGGAGGATTTGGTCCTCGAGTGCAAGAGACTATGTTTAAACCACAGAATGTATATCTTATGGCTTCGAAATCTGGGAAATTAACAACCGAACATTTTAAACATTGGTTTCAAGACGTATACCTTCCGCACACCAGTCCGAAATCGGTTATATTATTGGATTCATGGAGTGGTCAATGTCCGGGCGTATTTGAAACGATGAATTTCAATGGACAAAAAGTAGAACTTCTAACCATTCCCCCAGGGACAACTGGAATGATACAGCCACTGGACGTGTACGGATTTCGCATATGGAAGAATTATATCAAACATTTCTCTGATATCGTGATATTGTATGATTACGACGTGAATCTTCATTTGAGAGACAATATCGTCAAGCTGCAAAGTCTTACTCACAATCAATTTTCGTCTCCTAGATTTACAGTTCTTTTTAAATATTCATGGTATAAAAGTGGATACATAGACCACCGAAATTCGAAAATCCGGTTCAATATTGTTTTACCGAGAGTTCTCCAACGTGTGACATATGCGGCGACGTTGCTATTATCAAGTGTGCGTGGTGTAAAAAGTCGCTATGTTTAAAACACTTTTTTCATGAATATCACTATTGTCAAAACTATCACCCGTGACGAAATACGCATGATGTAAGCTATATTGTAAGGTTCAATCTAAAGATTTATATTCGTATACATAAGACCTTTATTCGCATACTATATTCGTATATTATATTCGTATACTATAACACCATTATATTATAAAAGTGAATAAAACGATTGCCAAAGGTAGCTTAATCATGAATTAGCGAGGTATTTACCACACCGTATTTTTTTCTACAGTCATAAAACTGTTATTAGTTTGTGGGGTCTTTTATTTATCATTTTTGAAAATCTGATACCAGAATCGTAATCAGCGACCCCGAAAACCCCCGGGTACAGAATTTTGGGAAAATTGGTACCATTTTTCGTTTCGACGTTCGCCATATTGGATGCGCCATTTTGAATTTTGAAAATCTGATGCCAGATTCGTAATCAGCGACCCCGAAAACCCCAGGGTACAGAATTTTGGGAAAATTGGTACCATTTTTCGTTTCGACGTTCGCCATATTGGATGCGCCATTTTGAATTTTGAAAATCTGATGCCAGATTCGTAATCAGCGACCCCGAAAACCCCAGGGTACAGAATTTTGGGAAAATTGGTACCATTTTTCGTTTCGACGTTCGCCATATTGGATGCGCCATTTTGAATTTTGAAAATCTGATGCCAGATTCGTAATCAGCGACCCCGAAAACCCCAGGGTACAGAATTTTGGGAAAATTGGTACCATTTTTCGTTTCGACGTTCGCCATATTGGATGCGCCATTTCGAATTTTGAAAATCTGATGCCAGATTCGTAATCAGCGGCCCCGAAAACCCCCGGTAGCACCTTGTCAGCCAAAAATCCTCGGCCATTCGTTCTTCACGAGCTATCGAATAGCGAAATCCGCAATTTTCAGGGGTTGATTACACCCCCTTGGGGTGGAATTCCGCAGATATAAAAAAATACGTGTCGAATATTTTCACCCCCTCTACAATCTCCCAAAGTTTCGTTGAAATCGGAGGGGGACACTTGGCGGGGTTCCCTTGTTAGTCTCCTTGGACGTGGTGGCGTTATTCACGAATGTTCCTAAAACTTTAGCGATCGAAGCCATCAAGAACCGTTGGCAGTCTCTTTCATCAGGTGTCCCGGTGTCCTTAAACCAGTTGCTACTAGCTTTGAATTTGTGTTTTGACGCCTCTATTTTCAAATTTGATAACACGATCTATTCCCAGACGTTTGGTCTCCCCATGGGCTCCCCCCTGTCACCTATTCTTGCTGATTTGGTCATGGACGATTTGGAATCCCACTGCATCAATAATCTAGGGTATGAATTACCGTTTTATTTCCGTTATGTCGATGATATCCTAACCGCTGTACCCAGAGATTCTGTGATCCATTTGGTACATGTCTTCAATGATTTCCACCCTAGACTCCAGTTTACATGTGAGACTGAGAGGCTGGGTTGTATTAGTTTTTTAGATGCACGCATCATAAACTCTAACCAGATCATTGAGACTGAGTGGTACCAGAAACCTACTTGGTCTCAGAGATACTTAAATTACGATTCTCATCATCCCAAATCGTACAAAATTGGTACGATCACTAATCTGGTTGATAGAGGTATTAGGTTGTCAAACCCTCGGTTCCACGAAAAGAATTTATCTACTATTCGTGGTGTTTTGGAGAAAAATGGTTATCCCTCTAATTTTGTAAATCGTACTATTTCCAAACGTCTACGTAAGATTAATACTCCTAACAATAACGTAGAGCCTCAATTGGATCGCGATAGAGCTACTTTCATTTCTATCCCTTACATCGCGGGGTTGTTTGAGTCGCTAAATCGGGTGTTTAAGAAATTCAATGTACAGTTCGTCGGTAAAAAAAAAAAAAAAAAAAAAAAAAAAAATGAAAATGATTTGAGGTCTCTTTTTGATTGTGGCAAGGATACCCTACCGTTTGAAAAACGTTCCAATGTTGTCTATAAGATTCCGTGTCTCGATTGTAATAAGCCTTATATTGGTCAAACGTCTCGCTATATATCCCAAAGAATTAATGAGCATAAGAAAAACATCAAAGATTGTGTTGACCACTATACTGCCTTAACCCGACACATTGTTGACCATGACCACCGATTTGATTATGATAATGTGTGTGTTTTACACGAAGAACCTGTATACTACAAAAGGCTGATTCTGGAGATGTGCAACATCGTGAGTCATGTTGATTCGGTCAACCTACGACAGGACGTAGAGAAACTAAGCGACACGTATGTGAGACTTATCTCTGACATCTAACTACCTCACGATAAGTGACCGACATTGAACTAACTCTTATTGTTATTGCCACTCTATGTACATATGATCCAGGGATCGATTTCAATATTTTGATTTCCGTATGTCACTTTGATCCGACATTAACGACTAGATTTCCGGTTTCTTTTTTCGCTGCCATCGTATTAAGTAACGTGTCTCTATCTATTAAAGATCCTTTGTTTTCGTTAATCTTTTAATCCTGTATGATGGACAAGTGGAAGTTCCGCAAATTTAAAGGTCCAGCGTAACGGTGCTCGTGTGATATTGTCCATCTTTCTTCCTTGCCTTTATTATTGTCTGTAAGGTTAGTACCGTATAATTTAAAAACCAACCGCTAATTCTATAAGCTCATAGTCGTTTTCGTATTTTGAATTCATAGTCTTAAGTACTGTTACTGTTCAAATTCATTATTTTTAAGTATACTTTTTGTATTGTAGAATAAATGAAAACTGTTCTGTCCTGAGGAGGGCCCACACCTAGGGCCGAAACGTTGACACTGAATCAAATTCTTTAACGTTTATGACCTTCATTTCCAAGAATTCCTTCTACAATGAAAAATAAATCAAAAAGGAAGAACTCGACAAATCAAGTCCTCGTGTGACAATAAATTAGCTAAAACACTAATTACTTCCACGAGGAAAATTCATTTACAAATAATTAACAACAATCTTACAGCTAACGAAAGGTAGTCTTGGACTAGACTGCTTGAATTAGGGGTGTGCGGGTAGACCTTTTTCTCGGGTCGGGTCGAGTCGAGCAATTTTTATTTGTGTCGGGTCGAGTACCCGAAACTTTCGGGTACTCGAATCCACCCGAATACTCGAACATTTTCGGGTACTCGAATCGACTCGAATACTCGAACATTTTCGGGTACTCGAACGTGTGGTGTCATGAAACAAATTGTAAACAGCAAAGGTTTGATACTACAAAATGTGCTTTATTGAAATGGTATGGCAGGGTTTACAATCGGTCCATGCGTGCAGGGCACATGTGTCCGCGACTCGCACTGGGCGTATACTAATTGGGCTAGGTTGACACTCAGTATCGGCCGGCTAACACACACACTCTCACACAACATGGCTATACTCTATTGTACAATATTACCTATATATGTCCTGCGTATTCGCATATACCGCAACTCTACCGCCTTTTTTAATTTTGATTCAGCCGCGGAGATCGTCGGAGATTTACATTCGGTTTCGCTCCTTTAACGATCTGATTTTTGTGGCGTTTATACGTCACATCATTTTCATCGCGTACAACGTAGGTAGACGGCGATGTCTGCTTGACGATTTTTGCTTTACACCGTTTTTCCGAATTTACGCTATAATCGTTTATAAAGACATCGTCGCCTGCGCTCAATTCTAATTTGCGATTTCCACGTTTCGCAACTATTTGTGCTCGTTGACTTTTATGTACTTTTCCAAAAATATCATTTCTCAAGATGTCAAATCTCGTGCGTATATCGCGTTTGTACATGAGTTGATACGGACTTTTCCCCGTAGTACAATGTTCGATGCTTCGGTAGTCGCCTAAAAACTTATTTATAGCGTTTCCTACTGTCTCTCCCCCTTTTACAATTTTTGTCACTTTATCCTTGAAAATTCCAACAAAGTTCTCGGCAGCACCGTTTGTGGCAGGATGGTAAGGAGGTGAGAAGCTATGATTAACGCCGTTTTGCTTCAAGAAGTTTAGAAATTCGTGACTACGAAATTGCGGTCCGCCGTCGGTGACTAAGTGTAATGGCAAACCAAATCTCGCAAACAGTGTCTTAAATTCTTCTATTAGTCTATAAGCTTTGGTATTACTTTTAAAATTTATCACTTCAGGCCATTTGGAATGGGCGCATATTACAATGAGGTACATATTCCCATAAAATGGACCTAAGAAATCAGAATGAATGCGATTCCATGCCCGATCTGGCCAAGGCCAAGTAGTTAACGGGGTTTTTGGTGGGCTTTTCCTTTCCTTAATACAAGTGTTGCAATTATTTACGGTGAACTCTATATCATGGTCAAGTTCTGGCCACCAGACATAAGATCGTGCAAACATTTTGATTTTTACAATACCTAGGTGCGAAGCATGTAGTTCGCGTAAGATTAACGGTCTCATGTTGTTCGGAATAACAGCCCGCAATCCCCAAAATAAACAGTTTTTCTCGACCGAGAGCTCTAGTTTTTTTCTATGATACGGTTTTAATTCATCCGGTAGGTCTTTTAGGTTTGGCCACTCGCTTTGAGTATATTTTATTACTCTACTGGTTATTTCGTCTCTCAAACTTTCACGTGCCAACATTTTATTATCAAAAGCTCCGATGCCTTCGCTAAAAAAATGCACGTTTGAAAAATCAAGGTTGAGGTCGGATAAGTCAGCGTCCGTTTTTACAGGTAACCGCGATAGAGCGTCACAGTTCGCGTTAGCCGCTGAACTTATATGTTCGATTTTGTATCGAAACCCCGACAAATAATAAGCCCATCGTTGAAATCTGTTATCGGCCGTTTGAGGAATTCCTTTCCGAGGACCTAAGATGAGTTTTAATGACTGATTATCGGTTCGTAAAATTATTTCTTTCCCGAATATAAAGTCTCGAAATCGTTTAAATCCAAACACTATAGCCATTGCTTCTTTATCCAGTATTGTTCTATTGAGTTCTTTTTTCGGTATCGTATGCGAAGCGTATGCGATTGGTCGTTCTGTGCCATCTGCGTATTTATGCGACAAGATCGCGGATAGCCCATAATGTGACGCATCACAGGCCAGTACGATTTGTTCTTTCGCATCGTAGTGCGCTAACACTCGTGGTGATATCAATTCGTTCTTTACCCATTTGAAGGCATTTTCGCAATCGTCGTTCCATACGAATTCTTTTTGATTAGCCAGGTCGTACAACGGTTTTAAATTTACTGATCTATTCTGCAAAAATCGCGCGTAAAAATTTATTAGCCCGAGAAAAGAAGCTAATTCTTTGGCATTTGATGGCTGCGGTGCATTAACCATTGCGTCGATTTTTGTTTTAGATTTGTGTAACCCGTCTTTATCTATTACATAACCGAGGATGTCGAGTTCTTTTTGCATGAATTTACTTTTATCAATGTTTACTCGAAGGCCGCAGGCTTGAAGTCGCGCACATACGGATTCTAAATTTTCGATATGCTCTTCGTTTGTACGACCCGTTACATAAATATTATCAATGTACGCTATTGTGCCATTTATCCCCGCTAAGCATTCGTCCATCTTTTGTTGTACGTCGGCCGGCGCCGGTGCTATACCTTCTGGTATCTTCTTATATCGAAAAGATCCTTTATGCGTTATTATTGTTAGTGGATCGCGGCAGTTTTCGTCAACTTCGAACTGCATGTATGCGTGACGCAAGTCTAGCTCGGTGTAGGTTAATCCGCCTTGAAGCGCCGAAAAAATATCGTCGATCGTATGCAAAGGATATCTATTCATTATAATATGCGGGTTTACCGTTATTTTAAAATCTCCGCAAATCCGTATGTTCCCGTTACTTTTAAAAACCGGGACTATCGGTGTAGCCCATTCACTAACTTCGACTGGTTCCAAGTGATCCAGTGAGACTAAACGATCAATTTCTTTTTCAATCAGCGGTTTTAAGGCAAGTGCAACGTGCCTGCATTTGAATGCAATAGGCTTAGTGTCATCCTTCAAGTAGATTTTTGTTTTACTTTTATTATAGCAACCGGTGGAATTACTAAACAGTTCTTTATATTTGTTTGTAATGTAATCCGGTACATTTTTAATATAGGTTTTATTCACCATTGTTTTATCATTGGAATTTTCTTTAATAATCATTGGCCAGCATCCGAATGCTGCAAGCCATTTACATCCTAATAGCGCTGGGCCCCTGCCGGACAATACGTAACAATCAAGCACACGTGTTATATTTCGAAATTTTACTTTCAAATTCGACAATTTCCCGACTGGCTTCATAATTGTACCGTCATATCCGTGTAAACTTAAAAACGTATCGCAAACCTTTAATTTTCCGAATTGTTCGTGGAACATTTTTTCGGAAATAACGGTCTCGTAAGTACCCGTATCTATTTCCATACTAGCATTTGTACCATTCACACAAACATCAACATACATCGGCTCACCGTCGCGGTCTCCACTTACAATATTTTTTTTTACATACTGCTTATCTATATCTAGCTTGTAGAAATCCCTGCGCTGATCGCTATGCACGTAGTGTGTTGAGGTTTCTGGTTGCTCGTCGTCTGTGACGTCGTCATGATCATCATCATCGCTGCTGTCTTGCTCTAGCATCTTGAGAGCGCGCTTGGCTTGCGCACGCTTTGTGAAGCAGGCACTTTGGATGTGTCCGTGCTTATGGCAGTGCTCGCATGTACTATCCTTGTATTTACATGTTTCTCGTCGATGTCCTGGCTTTCCGCAACTGGCACATTCGTTGCTTTGTTTTGCTTTTTTGCTTGGGCACTGATACCGTGTATGCCCGCGCCCACCACAATTCCAACATGAATTGTCTTGCCTTGTGTGCTCACCGTAGTGCTGTCTAGGTGGAAATGTACGTGGCTTGTAATGCATTTTTTGTTTAGGTTCATTCCGTTTGCTTGAATTTTGTGAATCGATTGCTAAAACATGTTGTTGTGAAGTTTTTGTCTCCCTTGCATTTGATGCATTTTTCTGCGCAGTTTCTCGTGCTAACGCTCCTTTGAGGGCAGAATCATATGTTAATGAATCCATTTCGAATAACTTTATCTTTGTGTCTTGGTCACGTAGGCCGCACACAAATTGGTCTCGTAGGGAATCTGCGAGATTCGAAAAATTGCAATTTAAGGACAATTTTTTTAGTCTTGCAGCGAAATCGGCTACACTTTCGCCTTGCTCTTGACATGCCTTGTAGAAGTTGCTTCTTTCCATTACCTCAGACGGCTTTGGATTTAAGTGATCCTGCATTAGCTTCGTCAACTCGTCGTATTTTTTTTCCGACAATTTTGCTGGGGAGCACAAGTGCTTTATTAATTCATACGCGTCTTCATCAATCGATGTAAGCAGTATTGCTGCTTTTTTTGCATCGGCTGTTGTATCACGTGCTAGGAATTGAAATTCTAAGCGTTCTGTGAAAGTATTCCATTTGTCTTTGTTGAGACAAAATTTTATTTTCGGATTGTTATCCGACATAGTGCTGTCACTGTCTGAATCGTAGGCTGATTCGAATGATTCTTCCAGCTCGGGGCTGTTCGATTTGTTTACCTTTGCTTTTGTAGCTGTCTCCTGTGATGTAGACGCGAGCGGATCGCTTGTTAAGATTGCTTTGCCTTTGACTTTTATTTCTTCCGAATGCTCGGATTTGCCGGCGGTTTCGCGCACAATTTGCACTAATAATGCACGTAAGTCGTCACGTTTATCGGTATTACTGATGGGCACTCCTCGATGTTCCAATTCACTAATTAATTGTTCTTTAGTGAGTTTCCAGATCCAGCCTGTTACCGGTTCGTCAGGCATTTGGAAAATACGCACTAATTCTCCGGGAAAATCACGTTCGGTTTTGAGTTTACGTGAGTCGCGTATCTACTACCTCGTCGCCATAATTGTGGTGTCATGAAACAAATTGTAAACAGCAAAGGTTTGATACTACAAAATGTGCTTTATTGAAATGGTATGGCAGGGTTTACAATCGGTCCATGCGTGCAGGGCACATGTGTCCGCGACTCGCACTGGGCGTATACTAATTGGGCTAGGTTGACACTCAGTATCGGCCGGCTAACACACACACTCTCACACAACATGGCTATACTCTATTGTACAATATTACCTATATATGTCCTGCGTATTCGCATATACCGCAGAACGTTTTCGGGTACTCGACCGTTTTCGGGTACTCGAACGTTTTCGGGTACTCGAATGTTCCGGGGTACACGAATTTTTTCGGGTAGAGTCATGTGGGGTAACCGTACGCAGCGGGTAAGTGTACGCAGTACTGTGTATAAGTGTACTGTGTATAAGCTTACTGCGTACACTTACCCGCTGCGTACGGTTACCTGCGTACTGTGTATAAGTGTACTGTGTATAAGCTTACTGCGTACACTTACCCGCTGCGTACGGTTACCCCGCATGACTCTACTCACATGTTTCGGAGTACTCGCATATTTACCGGCACTTAGCTCGGATACCCGTCGGGTTTTAGAAAAATGTCTCCATGCATCCATGTCGTTAGGAAATTCAAATGTAGTCGGGTATTGATGTCATTTTAAACCTAGTAATTTAATTAATTTACTAATCTAGGCAGTATGGTTAGTAGTTAACAATAAGGACCAAGATGCGGGATGTATTTAAAAAATGTACTAATCTGTTCATAAATTTAATGAATTATATGACTAGTTTTGACTAGTAGTTAGTACAACGTAAGTAATAAGATTTAAAATTATATCAAATGATTATTAGAAGTTCAAACTTAAAGGATTATATTTTGAGGTTAGCGTGAAGGAAACAGAGCTCTTCAACATGTTCGGTGAGTAGTCTGGAGCGGCTATGCGTAACAATGTTACCCGCTGTCGAAAAACTTGATTCACTGCTGACTTGAGTAGCAGGAATCGAGATATAAATTGCCGCAATTTTTGCGATCCCCGTATACCGATGTCGGTTTGTTTCCCACCATGAACCAGGTTTTGTGTTTGGTGGAGCTACCCGGTCACAAAAGTACCGCCGTACTTCCATAGTTGGCGTACTTTCGGCGCTTGCGTCATCTTCTTCGTCAATTGCCGAAAGAAATTTCATCAACTTTGATGGTGGTTGGTCTGAAATATAGTTTTATAATATAATAGGTTTTCAGCGTGTATGGTGCGATGCCAAATTTGAATTGACTTTTTAGTTAAATAGTTGAGAATCTATGTATAATCTATGTATTAATTTTTAATTTTTTAACCTTCTAATGACTTGGATACGGTGTCGCGTCTTGCGTCATTGGCAGATACATCCTCCTCGGCTTTTTGTATTTCTTTTATTTTGTTGACAAGGTACTCTTCCGCGTTGATTTTTTCTTCAAAAGTCAGTAGACGATTTTTATATCGCGGATCCATAGTCATCGCCAAGATCAGGGTTTCATTTTTGCAAACGCTATTGAAGCGTTCATTTACGGCGGTCAACAGCTTCTTGCCAAGGCTGATACCCTTTTGGTCAGTATTCTCCTTGATAAAATCCTCTGTAGCGTTTATCAAACCCTTGACAATTGGTATGTACGACGGTAGCGTTGGGTACTTTTCGCCGGACATAAGAACAGTAGCTTCTTTGAAGGCTCCAAGGGCATTCGCGTAAGATTGTATCATATCCCATTCTATGTTTGTTAAATTATAGGGCATTTTCGGTAACGATAGAACTGCCCCAAGGGCCGTTCGCAACTCCAGTAAGCGCTGAAACATTGCGAACTCTGAGTTCCATCTTGTTTCGACATCTTGTATAAGTCTCAGTGGCGTGGCGTCAGGATTCAACGACGTTTGCATTTCATCCAACTTAGCATGGGCCGTCGAACTTCTCGCGAAAAAACCAACGAGCGATCTGCATTTTTTTCGCGTACGATCGAAGCCCGCAGTGTCGTTTAGAGCGTCTTTGATAGCTAATTGTAACGTATGAGCGAAACAGGGGATTCTTTCCCATGTGTCGTTTATACTCACAGCTTTAACGATATTTGGGGCATTATCTGTAACCACAAAAATAGGACGAGCCTCGGCGACCAAGTTCCACTCTAAAAGTGCGTCTTCGATGCAACCGTGAAGGTTTTCAGCGATGTGACTTTCCGGAAAATAGCGCATGTTGAGCAAGAAGTAGCGACGTTCAAAATCGAATGTCGTGTAATGAGCGGTAAGTGTCATGTAGCTTTCCACACTGCGAGATGTCCAACCATCAGTTGTGACAGCGATGGAAGCAATACCTGATCAAAAATATAAATAGAAATCAATTATTCTCAAGTTGTTTCCCGTTATAGGAATGAATGATACAACTGAAAGAATTTTCAACTTACAAGAGCAGTTGTAAAAGTAATTGATTATTCAGAAAGGTAAAATTCAGTTCGCAAATACAACTAAAAAAATCTGAATTCTATATCAATTTACAATGTCTGTATTAAGGCCCATCCGTAGTCGCCCACCTCCTTTTGATACAATGTGACTCATTTAGATTATTATCCGAGCCAAGGCGTCAAAAACGCAAAAAGGCCAACGCTGCGCGAATTCAAATTCAGTACCGAACAAAAAATGTGTCACATTGTATCAAAAGAAGGTGGGCGAGTAGGGGTGGGCCTCAATAGTTTATATAGATAAAATTGTTTCTACATTTATATGGGACACAAACGCTTCAAGAAACAACGATAGAAATTGTGTATGGGATATCTGATCATACCGTTAGCCATATCGCATTTAATTATATTGGCGATCCGTGCGCGTTCTTCCATATACATTTTCGGGATTATGGTGCGTGAAAATGTTGTTCTGCTCGGTAGCTGGTACCGCGGCTCAAGAACTTTCATCAACTTCTTGAAGCCGTCGTCATCAACCACGCTGTAGGGTTGCAGATCACACGCTATCATATGAGCGATAGCCTTTGTGATGCTCCTCGATCGTGCGGAATCCGGTTCGAGAGACTTCTGCAGTGCGAACGCTTTCGCGAGGCGCGACTCGCCCTTTTCGTTTTTTACTTCTCTCGCCCCTTGCTTCGCCAGCAGTGCTTTAGCTGCTTCAGGATGCCTCTGCAAATGACGGCTCATTGCAGAAGTATTTCCGGACTTCCTTTGCAACTTTGCTTTGCAATAGTTACATTGTGCGTCTGTAATCAATGTAACTTAGCTGAAACGCTCGAATGGATCAACGTAAAGAAATAACTTTTTCATATATATAGTGTTTGTCAGAAGAGACAATGAAATATTCGAATGCCATGGTACAAAATATGCACAGTTTACGAACAACTAACAGTCGGATTGCGAGAAAAGAGAATAAGCACGTTATATCCGGGAAATATAAACATGATTCCCATGCTCAGCTGTTCACTTCAGTAAGATATTTTCATTTTTCAGTAACTAGAACTATAGTTCCTCTCTTTGAGGCAAAATGTGTTGAAGAATGATTATTTATTATTATTTATATTCAATATTTATTTTCAGATTCAAATGCTAATTTATCATCGAATTAATCTTTAATTATTACTGATAAATGATTATTATAATATCTGTTTCATCAAGTAGGTAAATCCTTCATGTTGGAACTCATTTACTCTTTTATTTCATTTTCTACGGTCATGTCTCATTGCTACTGTATGAGTAATCTTTAAATTGAATTGATTGAATTAAAATGATTAAATGAGTCGATGTCTACTTACGTTTACTATCAATTGCAACAAAAAAATCCCATACGGTACTTCTTTTCTTTGATTGTGTGAACACTTGTGTTGAATCATCTGCACCGCTATCACATTCGGTGCAATCACTATCACTACGACCAGGGACACTATTACTATCGGATGCCGACATCGCGAATAATAAAGACAAAAGTCGTTCAGAATGTTCTATTCGTCTTTCGAAGAACGGAATCGGTAGCAGTGAAAGAAGTATCGCAAGCGCCGCACTCAACACACTCGGACGCTTCAACGTTCCCGCATGCTAAGCGACGCACCGACATGACAGCAATGCTGAACGTGTTCGAACGCGCCCGGGATTGGAAGAGAGACTATGCATTCCCGAAGTTAGAAAGAACTGAGAGCCCTATCTCACTTAAATTGTTGTAAAAATAATTTTGTATTTTTCAAATATATTCCGCACTTTGGTTCTTATTGTTAGCTATACCAACCGTACTACCTATAATAGTATAGGACCTGAAAATTGAAATTGAAAGTCGAAGCCAATACTCAACTAAATTTGAATTAGGCAACGACATGGATGCATAGAGATGAGAGACATTCTTCTAAAACTTGACGGTTACCCGAGCTGAGTGCCGGTAAACATATTACATTCAAGTACCCGAAACCATTCGAGTACCCGAAAACGGTCGAGTACCCGAAAATGTTCGAGTACCCGAAACCGTTCGAGTACCCGAACCATTCGAGTACGCGAAACCATTCGAGTACGCGAAACCATTCGAGTACCCGAAAACGGTCGGGTACCCGGAATTGTTCGAGTATTCGCGTCGATTCGAGTACCCGAAAACATTCGAGTACCCGAAGGTATTCGGGTACCCGATATAATCGGGTAACGAAAGAATCTCGACTCGACGAGTACTCGACCCGACCCGAGCACCGAGTATCCGAGTAAATCGGGTACCCGCACACCCCTAGCTTGAATAAAGTATTATTTACAATTCTTGACTGAAACTAACTTAACCTAACTCTGCGCCTAACGCAATTAATAATTGAAACAATGACCCGAACAATACGAAATTTTGACTCGAACGCGAAGTAAATAACGGCTCTCGGCTAAGCCTCGAGCTTCGTCTCTCCCCGCAGGAGGAAGAGAGAGCGACAGCGACCGACTATCTATCTCTGTCGCACTCAGGTACGACGAGTATCGACCCGATTATCTCTAAATCATACGATATTTTACAATATGATATTGACTTGAACTCTAACTCAGATGCAGTGGGACACTGGTGACGGCCTACCCTTCGGAGATCGGCTTAATTCGAATCTCAAAAATACTAAGTAGCCTCGTGGCTGCATTAAGGCAAGATGGCAGACGGCCGTTGCCGAATTCGAATTAGTATGGGTAGAATGGCTAACGCTTACCGTCTTCCAGCCATCGCAGCAACAAGATTTTCTCGCGCCCGAAATCCATCATTCGCCTCCCACGTACCACTCACACTCACAACGCTTCGCCCTAAGACGAAAAAAAAGGAGACCCACGAGGTTGGAGCGTAACAGACAAAGAAAAAGAAACACCTCAACAAGAAAAATACCCAGAAAATTACACTCGGGTGCTCAAGACGCTAGTCTAACGCAGAGTGAGTAGACCGCATGGCGCCGGTACTCAGCGCCCTCATTACTCGGTTGAATATCGATTTTTCGTATCGAGCGCAAGATCCTTAACCATGGCGACCTATTGTCGCAACGCGCGAAATTTCGAAATTCGCTACGGTGCAGTGGTAATAAATCGGAGGAACACGGGTTGCAGGCTCTTCTTGGTGGCGGGAATCTCTTCCACCACCGATATCCCGCGTTGTAGAGTGCCCTCGGCACTCCCCCGTGCTCTCTCTCTCGTTGGTGTTCGTCAAAAGGATCCAAACGCTCGGTATGCAGTCTCTCGTGTCCGTCGAGTGGCGTATTGGTCTCAGTTTTTGGTCGTCGTATAGGTCTCGGCTCCCACATGTCAGAGAAAAGTCGTAAAACAAAACAAAAGAATAAATAATATGCTTTATAGTTTTTAGTCGGTCACGGTCGCCTCTCGGAATCATAATGTATATGGGCCAAATCGAATAGGTAGAAGACTCAAATACTGGTGCTCCATCTGTATTGAATACCATGGTAGCATACTGCTGTTTTGTAGTTCCAGGCAAACTACTGACAAAATTTCTATACCATTTTCCATCATATACGTCTTTGAAGTGTCCTTTCTCATAGCGTCTTTCTTGCATTACATAGCTGTAATGGTCTTCATATGCATTCAAGTAGTCAGCTACTGCATCTGACGGATCAACAATCGCAAAACAATTTGTGGACGATGAATTTGATACATTAACGACTGCGTTACAATTCGTACATCTTACCGTTTCGTTCACCTCCGTCAATATACCGATATACATAGTACAGTTCGGGCACGTTGCGTGAAATTCCGCGTTATCATTAAAATGGCAAAATTTGTCGATTAAATAGCGTGATTCTGGCATTATGAGCATAGCAAATATACTATTGATTAGCTTTATTAGATTCGACGTTGACGTTAACGGTAATTGGTTAGCTACGGAAAACTTGATGGCCATTAAAAGCAGCTCAGCAGGACTTCTTTCCACTGGTGTTGCTATAGTATCGCAAAACCCTGGAGATTGTAATAAATCTTGAAGATTTTTTGGTTGGCTGTGACGAATCAGGAATCACTTGAGGCGTCAGCATCAGGTGTCGAAATCTGTAAATCGAATTATTAGACAGTTATTTCTGATTGTTACCTTCGTTAGTCAAGTATGCAGCCCATGTACAATTTTTGTTATTGACAGGTGGTATCTACAACCATCGATTTTTGATCCTTATGTCATGGTATATTTCACTCTCCGGCAATTCAGCTTCTCGAACAAGCAAAAATGGATAGAAAACATCCACGAAAATCTATAAATGAGCCTTATGCCGCGATTTCAGTGTACTTTTTGATTTCATTGTTAGCGAGACACACAAGACGCATCGAATATTGTCGTTATTCGATCAGTGATAACAGATAAATGACATTATTTAAAATAAGTAAGGAGATTTCAACATCCAATATCTCCTGAATATTTGACCTATGTGTCTTGATCATAATTGAAACTAAGAACTTACAGCACAGGGTTCCTCGTTTGGCTTTACAAACGGAACGTGGCCATCCTGTGCCTCATCCTTACATTTCACAGCCTGAAAATGAATTCATTGAAAAGTACGTATAAAGTATACATTTGATTAATTATTATTCATTCAATTCATAAATTAATTCCTTCGTGAGTAGATAATGAATATTAGTTTATTCACTGACCTGATGATCCATTACAATGTTTTTTACTGATGTTTGTAATATGCAGTTGCGCTTACCAATTTCTAAAACACTGACATGCAACGAACACATTGAAGACTGAGTTTGCTGTTCAGTGCAGAAGTAAAGGCTGTTCATGTCCTTCGCCACAGTTTTACACATATGGATGAAGGACTTTCTTCTTACCCGTTAAGCTGCAAAGTGAGCCCTTACGGTGGTCGCTAGTGTATTGCAGTGAAGCAAATCAAAAGGCAACGATTTGACCTGGCGTTATTGTGGAGTATGAGATTGATCTTCGCAGTCTTCCGGAGAAGAAAATTGTTTGTCTTGTAGCACAGCAGAGCGAGCCAAAAGGTGTCATGAAGAGTGCAGGGACTGACGTCACACTCTTACGGAGTAAAAGATACCATTATGGATACTTTGTCGCCGCGCTACAAGACGAAGGATTTTTTTTTTCTTTTGCAGACTCTGCGACAACAGATCTCGAACTCCACGACAACGCCAGGTTATACCGTTGCCTCTTGGCTCACTTCACTGCAATACTTTATAGTGTGAGGACTCATGTTGCAGTGCATGGTGGATGAATAAAATCCTCAATCCATTGGAGTGAAACTTGCGACTACATGTCCCAACGGACGTTAAGTCATCGGACGAAGAAGAAGAATAATCGGCGTCAAACTGCGACGAAAGACATAAACAACACATTTTTTGCCGCTGGACAGCAGCTGGACTTCGATACGATTGTGGTCTACCTCTTCAGAATTATGAAATGCCAGAAGACAGATTTTACAAACATAGTCACAAAACCTTGGGATCTATCATCTAGGCACTAGATTATATACGAATATATGGTATCTTTTCATTGGAAAATAAATTTGTAAGTGAATGAATAATAATCTAGAATAATGAATGAAATAAACATCAATGCATATTTGATAGATAAATAACAAAGAATAAAGTATATAAAAATTAATAGCTACACATTTAATAATATCCATCACATTTAAATATTCATGAATTATTCTCAAAGGTAAAGAACTTTCAATTCTGATTGAACTTACTTACTTACTCCGTGCGATCTTTGCTACTTGCCTCGCCTTTATGGGCTTACGAGAATATAATAGAAGAGGAATACGGAAAATAATGAGAACTTACTTCGTCAATAGTTTCTCCGACACGTTCAATTTTTCTTCTAGCTCTATACCTTACAGAGTAGTTGATATCTTCGATGCCTTCTAAATACAATTTGCGTCTCTTTACAGCGTTCATTACTTGAATAATTTTTGAAGCACTTGTCTTTAGGTAAACTTGCTGATACGGTTTCGCGGTAGTGTACAAAATGCAAACTCTTCTCTCAAACTCTGCAGACAAACAGGCTTAGTGAGGAGACACCGATGCCACGACGACCGTCGCGCCGGCGGTGTGACGGTAAATTTCAGCTGAAAATTCGAATACACCAATCACGTCAAAGATTGTAACAGACTGTGTTGTAGCTCGCCAATGAACGGGCATCCAAAATAGGCGGCGCGCTACCGGTGGTACGCAACTAGAGTATAAGTTCGCAACAGTTTACCAAATCTCGCATTTACATACTGTTTTGGCACGTGGCGTGACTGTAATAAAACATGGGCCAAGCGACTCACGCGTATATTACATACACAGACGACACCAAAAAGTTTTATACGGTTCCTATAACTGAGATAAAATGTTACAAAAATTCGGAAACACACATCCAGCCAAAAAACGACAGTGATTTTGATAAAAGAAGACGGTACTACGCGAAATGGTCGGAATGCGGTTCCGAGTGCGACATAGACCATGCACATGCTGGATATTATTCGGCCTTCATACTTTATTTAGGAGGTAAGTGAAGAAATGATTCATACAAATCAATCGCATATATATAGAAATATAGCCATGCCGTGCAATAGTCAAGCGAGCTGCCAGTTACAGCCATAGCATACAATATACATAATATACCAGCCACGTTTTCAACCCGTGGCCGATAGTTTTTGTTTTTTTGTAGATTACCTTATGCCATGATTAGAATTGGAAAATTTATTGTTATTGCATATAATAGATATCCGAATTGATCGAATTGATCAAAGCATGCCTCAATCATTCCATGTTCACATTGACAGAAATCGGGAAGCAATTTGTTGACAAATACGCAGCAAACGGGCAGCATATCATCATACCAAGTTGCTTCAAATTTGTGGCCGCGAAAGCCGACAAATATCGAGCTCATTGATAGCATAATCGAAGCAAACTTGTCTCAATAATTCAAGCAATATGCTAGCATAATTGACGCAAATTTTTATTCATAATTGGAGCAAAGTGCTAGCAATATTCCAGTAATTTCCGAGCAATATTTAAGCAGAATGCTGATAACGAGGAAGCTTTTGGGTAGCCACCCTGGAGAAAATGATTTGTGGTGAAGTTGAGAAATGCGAATTAGGAAACATGACATTTTCTGAACGTCTTAATAAACGTTCGGGAAATGTAATGTGTTCCAATTCATATTTCTTACATGCTTCATCACATATCATTTTTGCCAGGGCAATGCGTGTCCTAACGAAGAATGATGTGAAAGTACATATTATACATATATATGTTAATCGTTTATATATTTGTCAGGAGGAGAGTTTTTGTTATAAAAATACAATGGACACATTAAAATTAGTAGAAAATAAATCGTAACAACATTAGACGAAGAGAGATACACGAGAACAGTTATCTTTTTTTTTTTTTTCATACCTCTGTTCCTATTTGTATATAAGAAACAACATTACATAAAGAATTTTTAAATGATATATACTTTTTGAGATAGAAAAAATCTGCTATTATTTTGAAACATTAATGAATAAACTGGAAATTTAGCAAATTTGAACATTTTCATAGAATTAACTGGAGCTGGAGGTTTAAAACTCGCAAAGGTATTTCTGAATTGTCCTTGGTAGCTAAAGTAAATTCGTAGTATCAAACAGCCTGAACATCGTGCGCTGTGGGTCTCTTCGCTCGATTCTTGTTTCTACACCGCTGTTTGGCTACGCGAATGACATTCCGGAAGATCTCGCTGAATTCTAATTTAGTTGGCGCTGCAAAGTTTGGGTTATTTGAAACAGCCTCTGGAATAAAATAATAATCTCAATCAATAATAGTTGGTAGCCTTATAAAGATATCAACATTAACTCTAAATTAAAAAACACAATTCTGCATGCATGTGTGACGGACGGTATGGGTAGAGTGTTATTAATCCCTATGGTTTATTCACAAGAGAACCCGAGAATGGAATTGGTCATCCCGTCACATCCACATATAAAATAATTATAAAAGAGATCTATTATGAAATAGATCGGTAAATAGGATCGTTGCCGCCTAGTCCTATACAGGGCTCAATTGAAATGTTTAAACTATGGTTGAGGCTAATGAATATTAGGGTGATTAAAATAATAAAATAAGAGGTGATTCAATGATCATGAGAATTAACTGGTAAAATCAAATATATATTCTTGAACGATAATGGATATGAAATATATAGTTCAAGCGGCTAACAAATGATTGCCGGTTGAACAAATGAATAACATAAAATATCAATTCACAAAGTAATGAAATAACGAGGTAATATAATGATCTACGACGTGGGGATCGTGAAGGCTTGTTACTATATAAGATTTATTATTAATGAAAAATTAGTAATGAATTTAATAAAGGCTCTTCACGATTCACACGCGTTGATGAAATGAATATAATATGAAATACTGAAATAATATCAAAAAGGAACTACTGGAACTCTCTATGAAAAAGCTTTACTATCTCTCTCTCTTTGGTGATTATACTGGATCGTAATCAATAATAAAAAGAAATCATGTATGGCTTTTATAACAAATGCATATGGTTAATGAATCAAGATCAGTAATTATGTGTTTACTTTATATTGTTCAAAGGAGCCTCGTACTGGGGTTAGGGTGAATCCCGAAATTCTGCGAATTACCCCGCTCGGCTCATCAGGTCAAGAATTGTCCCGATCTTGATTCATTCACTATAATAGTAAATAATGAAATTCCCCGATATAGGAATTTATATTTATAATGTGTATGCCACCAATTTTCGTATGTCTTTAGTTATATATGTTTAAAAATAATATGGTAATATAAATCGAGGTTAATAGTGGAATCTTGATAACTCTTTTATAATAGAAAGGTAACCCAACAGGATTAGGGTGGAACCCGAAATTCTGTGAATTATCCTGTTTGGTCTTGAAAATTTATATTCATACCAATCTCGATATATATTAAAATAGGAAAATAATGCAGTTTGTATGAGTAGCAGTTCAAGCTCGCCGGGTGATCTCGTTACTAGTTAGGGTTTACCCCGAAATACCTCTTGTATTGACTAATTACGATATTCCCGTGGATATACTACTCATGTGATTAAATTATATTATAACATGCAAATAATTAAATTTAAAGAATTCTGGAAAACAGTCTAACGATTTTGAATATATGATATATGATTATAAATGAGCGAATTTGTGTGAGCGATCGTGATTACTTATCTTTGGCTGAGTTGGCGTAGCATGGGGCTACTTTCGATATTTAGGTATAAGCCTCCCTCACCTTGAGAACCTCGAAGCCTTTGATTAGCGTAGAATTTAGATTGGTTTATCACGTATAGTGTTCGGAACTGAAGCTAATAATTAATTGTTAATGTTCACTGATTCGAAATAGTCGATATTGATTGTTAACTTAAAGTTGGAATAGAAAGATTTGTAGTTGTCTTAGATATTACAAATACTCTAAATGAGTATAAGGCGGAAAAATGAAGTTATTCTTGTTAAAAGTCTAAAAGCGGTTATTATAATAATTAAATTGCGTCTCTGCACTGAATTTAGTATTAAATAATCAGACCACCACCCTGTGGATTATGTCACGATTATTATTTAGGGTTGACGAGTACTGAGTCCTTTACACTACCACTTTAATTATGAAAAAGAAAAGATTGAGTGTAACTCTTGGCTCTAGTTAGCACACGGTTCTTTACGTCCACGCACCTCGCGATTTACCAGAAGAAAGAACGTTTATAATTATATGGATTAGATAGTTTAGAATAATGAAGTTAAAGCAAATGCATAAATCTTGAAGAGATTTATGCCTTGAGTTTGTTGACGAGTACTGAGTCCTTTGGGTCGACACTTATAAAAGATTTGAACACCAACTCTTGGCTCTAATTAGCACACGGTTCTTTACATCCACGCACCTCGCGATTTACCAGAAGAAAGACGCTGATTTAAGTTCAAAGGCGACGAGGTCCCCGCGGTTGCAACAATGTATGTATTACTGCGCGCGTGGCTTAGCCAATTAGGGCCTTGCTTAGTGGCTAATTGTCGCCTGATTGGTTTGAGGGACTACTTGCAGTTAGCGTAGGCGTTGGTCGCTTGTGACGTCACGCGGTCCCATGCTACTCCATGCCTCACCTATAGTCTACTCACACTAGCTCATATTTTGAATATCTTCAAACTATGTTAATAATCCGAACTTATATTTAAATTATGAACCGTTAAATGGCTCTTTAGTTTTCCATCATTCTTGCTTTTGAAATCTTATTATTCTACTTCTAGTTAGCTTAATTTCCTTATTTCTTTGGAAATTAGAGAGAGAGCAAAAATTACATCTACGCGCTAACCTATAGTAGTGTGAGATCGAGGGGTCAGCAAGACTGGGGTTCCAGTGTTGCTTCGCCGTTATCTGCACCTACGTGACTTATAGCCGTTTTAAGAAGGGAATAAACATCCGATAGAAATAATATTATATTTCGATGTGGTTACTTTTTATACTCTAAGTCACGTTCGAAAAATGAAACAACAAGTTGTTGAGGTTCAAAGAATTTATAAAATCAAAGAAAGAAAAAGGAATTTAGGATTCCGGGATATATATATATGTATAAAAGAAAGAAGTCAGCAGGATTAGGGTAAACCCGAAGTTCTAGGAACTATCCTGGTTGACTTCCCAAAAGGAAAAATATATACCGAAATCTTTAAAATCTACGCACGTAACATCCTTCCCTTCTTAAAATCTATCAACGTCCTCGTTGATTTAGCTCGCTATGTCCTAGGTTAGGTATAATTATATCTAACTTATGTTCTAATTAGGCGCTAATTCCCCTTAGTCGTGAGTCCATAGCCATGCTGTCGACTCGGATCCAGGATCCACGGGTACGTGGAACTCCGAACGAGCGCGTCAGTTAGGGAAAATCCGAATTGCAGGGTTGCAATACCGAGCGTGTACCTCAGGGTGCTCCACGCACCGTGTCTCCTTTCTCCATGACGTCGCCAGCACCGCTCTGAAAACTCACAATCTATTAATATAATGTACTAGTCTATGCTTAACTTGTTAATGCTGGATTACTATTGGTAATACCTAAGGTATTCCGGAAGGTTATTCTAACCTTGATCTTATACTGTTATGTCAATGTTATCCAACGGGATTAGGGTTTAACCCGAAATTCTAACGAATTATCCCAGTTGGTTTAATAAGTTTGTCTTAACGTTATGTATGTTTTTATAGATACCAATACTTATGAGATCATTATGATCGGCACCCTCGGGACAAGGTACCAGAGGCTCATTCTAATATATACATATCAATCAGGTACGGTCCGACTAGAGAAACCTCGAAGTGTATTGCTACACTGCCGGCCGTGTTACCTGGATTTTAAAACAACAATGGGGTAGTCCTTTGGTAACTTATCCGTAGGTACCGATTCATCCTGTCACGTCGGAACGATCGAGCTCCTGTATCTCCTAGATACAAGCTCAATACTTTTGTGTTGGCCCGTCCCCTGACGACTCCATAGGCACAGTCGACAGTTGGTCTGCCCACGTTTTGACACCCCTCTGCATTGATGAAGGTCACGGATCTAACTTGTCGTAATACTCCACAGATATCCTCGTCTGTGATTCCGGGGTTGTCTCGACATTCTACGTGCTCCAAGGCCCTCATCGATTGCAGGAAGTTTCCTCCCACAGTTGGGTGCATATTACAGATGTATACATGCGTACAGGCCGTCAGTGCTTGTAATGGGTCCAGGGAGAATTGGCCTCTGATGTTAGTACATGCTGATAGGTTTAATAGTGTCAGCTTCTTCAGATGTACGGCGATTCTATCGACGAGCACACAGTCCACCCATCCACAGAATGTTAATTCCAGCTCTTCCACCGCTTTGATCGAGGCTGGAAGGGCTGGTTGTAAAACAATCTCTTCCTCTCTTAATTCTACGAAGTTTCCTCGCTCATCGTCGCTGTCTTCGCTATCTTCGACTGGGCCGTCTTTATCGCTTCCATCTCCATGGATCTTCAATCTTTTGAGTGTCAACTCAATTCTCCCGTTCCTTGTTAGACCAGCCAGGACAGGTTGATGTCTTAGATTTTCGCAATTAATAATCTCCAGGACCTCTAACCATACTTGGTTATCCAAGAATTTTTCCACTGCTTCCCCTGTGATTTTTGGGCAGTTCTTGATTACCATTTGGGTGAAGCCCGTCGCTCCTTCTAGGCACCTTCCCGTCAGTGGATTTCCGTATAGTTCTAAGGTGTTTAAGTCATTGTTGTTGTTGACCAATGTTCGTAGATCAGGGTCCACCGGTCCTAAGACTTCTCCTAGCCTCAGAGTCTTAAGTTTGGTCAGGGAAGATAACTCCCGCAGGGCTGCTTCTCGAATCGTCAAGGGATGGATGTTTATCACCTTGAGATTCGGGCAATGCTTCGCCGCTACCGTCACAATCGTACTCTGTAACGTCGTGTCTCCTCCCGAAAAGTCCAAAGTATGGAAGTAGAAACCTCCTCGCCTGATAGCCCAGTTATATTTCTCCATCGTGATTTTCGTCGCCCAGCTCGCAGGTTGTTTCCACTTCCAGTCTGTCGTTGTCAGTGTCTTGACCCTAATTTGCGCCATACGACATCCTTCCCTCCAGCGTCGGGACACCATCTCCATGCGGGCCTGGTCTACGTATGTTAGGTAGGAGGCTATCCGCGCCACGCACTCTGGTGGTAATAGTGGGGCCGGCTCTGCTTCAAAACCAGGTAAAGCCTGTTGGTGGATCGGCACTAGCGGTTCAGCCACCCTTCTCGATGTAGAGCGATCATTCCACGAGTCGCAGAATGACGCTCTTATTTTCCTCTTCTTGAGGATCAGGCCTTGCGAACCGACTAGAGCCCTCGCTGCGTCTTCCGGGGTATTAAACGTTACAAACGCGGTCACCGCCGCTCCCCATCGCACAATAGCTTCTTTTGGCTTAAATTCCTGATAGGCCTTTAGCAGATCCTTCTTCTTCGTTCCCTTCGCCAGATTCGAAATGTGCAATCTTGATGTTGGTCCATTTTGTCCTTCCATCCCTATTACCTGTCATTTATAACAAAAGAAAATGGTTATCTAGACTAGGGTAAACCCGAAGTGCATTTGCACTGTCTAGTAATTTTCTTGAAACAATAACAGTCATACAAAAATGTCAAGTAAATGTGTCGTGTAAGTCTTAATATTCTGTTTCTGTCTTTGTTAGTCATGTTGTTAGTTTAGCGTCGATCGTCTCGTTGTTTATTTCTTTAATTGGTTAGAGCCTCTTGATCCGGTAACACTCGACTTCCAGCTCTCCCGGGACCTTCAGGTTTTAATGTTTCTTTTATTTCGGAATATGAAACCCTGTTACTCGTATCCGGTTTTAATTGAAATGATGTTTCAGTTTCCTTCTTGTTGATCTTGTTTCTCCGTTCCTTCAGGTCGGTTCCGGTTTTACGCTTGCATTTCTTGCAAAGCCTCTTGCGGCAACAAATAACGATGATTACAGTTACCATGCCAATTTCTAGCAGATAACCTCCATAGACTAGATGTTCTTGATGTTGTTCCCCTCTACGTCGACTGCCTAATTCTTCTAGCTGGTTCTCTACTTCGTATAAAGACTTCCCTAAGTCTATGTCTTCCTTGTGCTGCTTAGGTTTTTCGCTTAAATATTCCAGTAGGTGGTAATTATTTATCACTGGTGAAATTTTACTGAGATTCAAGTTAAGTTCAGGTTGGTATAAGTATTGTTGGTCTTGTGAGAAGACTTCGACTCCAGGCAGGCTTACGTAGTGTGTTTTCCCTGTACATTTTTCTTTTAGGTAAAGAATTCCTGATCCTTCGAGTGAAATTAATTGATCTCTAGTATTTGTACAAATAATTTGGATGTTCTCAGGTTCTTTTAATGAGTAGAGCCAAGCTCCTATAGAATTAAGTCTCGTCCAGAAGGGCTCATGTTCAGATTTCAATCTTATATCGCATTGTCGTAACATGTTTACATCCGGTTTTAATAGTAGTGATACTTCACAAGTTGTTGATGTTGCGGTTTCAAAAAGAGGTAATTGTAGCGGACACATATGGCAATACCAAGTTACTATACATTCTTTTAGGTAGTTCTCGTCCGGGAGGAAATATGTTCGGTGGTCGTTGCTTAACCCGATATGAGATCCTCGTGGTATTATTTGAGCTGAAACCGTTACATTTCCTACCTCTTGTGGGGTCGGCCATGTATGCATTTGGTATAGATGATAGGTTGCTCTTTCTACCAATGGAATGCGTAGGATCACAATGATTTTTCCTTTGTAATACCCCAATTCGGATGTAGCTAATTTCGTAATTTCTTCCCCGCGATATGAATGTTGCGGTAATGGTAGTTCATATATGTTAATTTTTTCGTGAATTTCTCTAATTATTGTTTTAAGTTGTCTGTCAGTGACCAATAATCGATCCACCTTCCCTTCTCGTGCTTTCTGTATCACTTGTATGAATCGTTCTGCACTGTTTTCGTAGTGCTCTAGTGTCTTTTCTATTTGTAGGCTGCAGTTCCATAAGGCCATCTTGTACCTATTCTTCACCAGGTCTATGGTCATTTCGTTGAGAGAGGAGATAATCCTTTCAATGTTGTTTCTATTGTTGACTATTTTCTCTCGATGGTCGTCCATTTCGTCATGTAATTCGTGTAATTTACTTGAAATTAGGTGAGTTTGATTTCTGAGAATTTTAGTTAATTTGCTTTGATCCTGGTACAATTTATCTATTTCAAAGTTAAAATATTCGCCATCTTCTATGGTTAATGTTCCGAATAAAAATTTGCTTGCTGAACCTACAAATTCAAATGGTGCGCCTCTCTTTACTATAGAATGCGGCACATTGTCTATATCTACTATCGAGACATCTACGCTGAGCTCATGTATTTCGTTCCTTAATTCTTCGGCTATTTGAAATTTTTCATCTAGGAATCCCTTACGTAGCAACATTTCACAGGATACATTTAGATATTTAACCGTCTCACAGTTCTTGTATGTACTTAAATATTCATTCATGACCTCTAAGAGTTGTTGTTCTATCCTGTCCACATCCAGGTGCAATACTAGTCTCCATTCAGCTCTTTTGAATCGAATGTTATGAAGTTTTTCGAAGTAAAGTCCCGGGCTCGAGTCAATCGGTGTTATTACGTAATCGTTATCTTCAGTTGTTGCTGAATCGATGATCTTCATGATGAAGAGGATGGTCCAGATGATCTTCATTGTTGTTATTAGCTCGAAAGTGAATTAATCGCGAATAAAAGTCTTTTTTTTTTTTTTTTTATTTATTGTTGTTTACTGGTAAACTATATTTTCCGTATTATGTCGAGAATGTCTAATGTTAGTCTTATGAAGTCATGCTCGCCGTTGTCAATATACGTTGCGTCACCCCAACTAACCTGTGTCGGGTAAGTTCGTTCGTTAGTCTGTCATCGTTGGCAAGTTTTCGTTGGTGAGTTTGGCTCCAAAATAGGACAAATAAGAAAGTGAATGTTATTACAATTTATTACCATCTGAACGTCTAGGGTTGCCCCGAAGTATCTTCAATACTATCGTTCAGTTAGTAACTTATTAGTTCAATAAGCCAGTTCAACCTTATCTATGTGTTTCACGAACCGCTCACCACTCTCTTTCTGTAAAATAATGTTATTGTTTTCCAGAATTCCTACTATTTTATATGGACCTTGGTACCTTTTACCAAACTTACCCTTCCGGACCTCCACCTGTACACGTGCCATATCTCCAATTTTTCCTGTAAATGGGCGAACTTTCCGATCGTAAAATTCTTTAGATTTTTCTTTGGATAATTTGAGTTGTTCTCCGGCTATAGCCTGCATTTCGCTTAACCGTGTTATTAGATCACCCAGGTAGGAGTTGTACGTGACTAACTTCTCATCCGTCGGGAAGGAGCTAGGTGTTCGTGCTATTTTACCAAATACTAATTCGTGTGGTGTGAAATTCGTTCCTTCGTGAACAGAAGTATTGTATGAAAACATCGCAAAGGGTACTATCTCGTCCCAATCGTCGAACTCTTCCTTATAGTGTTTAATGTAGTCAGCTAACACCATGTGGCTTCTTTCTAGAGCTCCGTTTGATTGCGGCCTATAGCTCGATGTAGTTATATGCTTAGTCTTGAATAACTTCCCTAATTCCGCGAATAAACTATTAACGAAACTAGTTCCTCTATCGGTGAGGATTACGCGTGGTGCACCGAACTTTAGTATAAAATTCGTTACTAACGCATGAGCTATAGTCTCTGCCTTGATGTTCGGGACCGGCACTGCTATGCAATATTTCGTAAGGTTGTCTTGAATGGTCAATATGTGTTTATTATTTCTAGTAGTCGTTGGTAAAGGGCCTACAGTATCTAAAGCGATTTTCTCAAACGGTTCGGTTGACGTGTCCGTGATTAACATGGGCTCTCTAGTTTTAACGCGGACTAGCTTGTGTTCTTGACAGCTGTTGCACTTCCTTATGAAGTCCTTTATATCATCACGCATTTTTGGCCAATAAAATCTCTCGCGGACCCTCCGATACGTCTTCGTTACTCCCTTATGTCCTCCTACTAGACTACTGTGCATCTCAGAAATAATTTCGTCCCGAATTTCTAACGGTGGGACTTGTGTTATTCCCGTACATATGATTACACTCGTATCACTATCTTCAAATGTTTCTTTTAATAATTTGGGCCATAATTCAGGAGATAATTCGTCAGTGAAATCTCCTGTTTTTGATATTCTAAATTGTTGTATTTGTAATTGTTCCAAAATTATTTTAAGATTTTCTAAACCGACATTTATATTTTCTACAGAAATTTTGTCAAAGTATTTATTTTTGATGACTATACTGAAAATTTTATTTCTACCTCGGTTTGTAACTATTATCTGCCCGATTTTTGGCTTTGCTTGTTTTTGTTCTTCTATATTTATTATTTCTAAATCTGATAACAACCTACTAATAGGTGTTGCTAATTCTGCGTCTGTTGATGTGAAGTGAACGTAATTATCTTTAAGATAAGTTAAATTTTCTCTGGTTGTTGTTATATTATTTTGAAAAGTAAACTTTCGCTTCGGTAAATTTAAAGGCGAAGTCGGTTCTACATCAGGAAGTATGCCTTCTGTAATCTGTATGCTAGTAGGTACGGGACGCTCGATTAGTGGTGTGAGGCTTGGCTCCAAACGTCTTGGTAATTTACCAGCCTTTGGTCTACCTATAGTATGCTCAGTCCCTGGGTACGGAGTAGAGAGTGCTATAGGTCGTGGAGCTACTATAGGCGTTGGAAGCTCTACTCTCTTGTGGACCGGCTGACTGATAACCGATGCGTCTCGGCTTACGCTAGCTGTAGTCGAGGTATAGGGTGGCCCCGAAGTACCGTTTGTACTGACCTGACTAACAGCTTTTTCAGTCCCTAATTCTTTTGTCTCATACTTCTCTAATAACTTATCTATTCTAGAATTTAAGACTTCGTCTTCAGTTTCATCATTATAAGGGTCGTGTTCACTAATTATTTCGCGTGTTGTTTCGTCAACAATCCTATCCGCGGAGATCGCTCTAGGTAAACCTGCTATCTCCGGGCCATCTGGTTCTTGTTCGACTAAACTTCTTTCATGAATTGACTTATCGAATCGACTAAATGATTCGCGCAATTCCTTGATATCTATAGGCGGTTTGAAAACTAATTTACTGAACTCTTCCTGATATTTACCTTGATTATGGGGAGATTGATTTAAAACTGTGGGTGCTTCGAAAGTAAATACGTCATCGTCCGCGTCACTATCAGTGTTTTGTACTGGTGCTGTTATTCCTATTGCTAACGTGTCTAAGTTGTATTCGATTTCTTTATCTGAGCCTATGTCTGTCTGTACGTCGGTTTGTTCGTCGGTTTGTACGTCTGTCTGTGCGTCTGGCTCAGGTTGCTGCACCGGCTGCGTATCGAAGCCTAAGCTAGGTAGAACACTTTTGCGTTTCCTATACTCTGGTGGTTCTGAGGATTCATCGTCCGAGGAATCTTCGATAGTTCTCTCTACTATTGGCTCTAATACTTTAGTTGGTTTTATCGCAGGCTGTACAGTAACAGCTGGTTTTGATTTAGATCGCGTTCGCATGGATATTGCACTGGTATTCAATGATGGTATCGTATTTAGTCTTTTCCTAGGTTTTGTTACGGTTGATTTCGGCTGTTCTACTGAAACTGACCTACTTATAGTCTTAGGTGGCCCAGGAATTTTTGAAGGCTTAGTTGTTTTACTGCCCTGTTTATTTATTGGGTATAGTGTCGAAACAAGTTTAACGTCTTCGGTTTTGGTCCTAATGTTTGTGCAAACATAAATTTTGATTCCTGTTCCCGAGAAAAGATAACGAAGCATAGTTCGTACTTTCCCCCAAGGTAGTCGATCTAGACCACAGCCAATTATCGGAATCCGGACTGATTTTACTGAATCTTTTATTAATGTTTCTCTAAAATTTATTAGGCTCAAATACATGTCCTCACAAGTTGGTTTATCCCAAAAATTTTGCTTAGTCATGATATAATAAATGTTTTGATCTTCGAGAACTAATTTTCCCACTGAATGTAATTTTGCTTGTTTCTTTAACTCTTCTGGTACCCCGTATCTCTTTTTAAATTCTTCGGCTATTCCTGAGCTCATCTCTAAATCTACTGAAACTGCATGCGCATAATTATCTATTTTCTCAAATAGGTCTTCGTGTACCTCCTCAACATCGTTATCTTCTACAGTGGTTGACTTAGTTAATTTTACAAAATCTTTATATTTTAATGTCTCGATTTCTTCTGATTCGATGTTACTCTGTTCTGAACTATCTGTACCTGTCTCATCTGAATCGCTTGACTCATCGCTGGTTATTGGATTTCTAGATAATGCGTCGGCATTTGTATTTAGCTTACCCGGCTTGTGTACGAAGGTATATTCGTAATTTTGCAATTTTAGTCTCCATCTTACTAGGCGTTGACCTGGATCTTTGATAGAATTGATCCAGCGTAATGGTTCGTGATCACTAACTAGAGTGAATTTACGCCCAAATAAATAAGGTCGAAAATGCAAGACCGCACACAAGACTGCTAGGCATTCTTTTTCGGTTGTAAAGTAATTCTGTTCCGCACTTATCAAAGCTCGCGATAAATAAGCCACAGGCATGTCGTGACCGTCCACCTCCTGGCTCAGGACCGCGCCTATTGCATAGTCTGACGCGTCCGTCGTTAGAGTGAATGGTTTGTTAAAATCTGGGTATTGTAATATAGGTTTTTGGCATAAGGCCTTACGTAAAATTTTGAAACTGTCACGCTGCTCTTTCTTCCAAACGAAAGGCTCATTTTTCTTTAATAAATCAGTTAATGGCTTAGCTTTAGCGGCAAAATTTTTAATGAATCTACGGTAATAACCTACTAGTCCTAAAAATTGTCTAATATTTTTCTGAGTTTTGGGTCTTGGAAATTTCCTTACGGCTACTACCTTTTTGGGATCTGGTTTTACTCCTGCTTTGCTAATTACATGTCCTAAGTATGCTACTTCTGTTTTCAGGAATTCACATTTATCAGGTTGTAGGGTCAAATTTGCCTCAGATAATTTTTTAAATAATCTACGGATTTTCCTTCCGTGTTCTTCTAAGTCTTTTGCAAATACTACTATGTCGTCCAAATACACGAACACTTCGGATCCCTGTAAGCCTCGCAAGACTTGGTCCATGAGCCTTTGGAAAGTGGCCGGTGCATTTTTTAATCCTTCGGGCATTCTCAAACATTCGTAATGTCCGTTTGGTGTTGTAAACGCGGTTTTCGCGCGATCTCGTGGGTCCATCTCGATTTGTTGAAACCCACTAGCAAGATCGAAAGTCGAAAAATACACCGCTCCTCCCAGGTGATCCAATGTATCGGTTATGTTAGGTAATGGATATGCATCACCTATAGTTTTATCATTTAAAGCTCGAAAATCCATTACGATTCTCCACCTCGGATTTCCTTTCGAATCGGGCTTCTTCGGGACTATCCAGAGTGGGGAATTATAAGGAGAGCTAGATGGTGTTATCATCCCGTTTTCTAATTTTGTTTTCATTTGCTTTTCAATTTCTGCTTTATGAACCGGCGGGAAACGATATTGACGTGTGTTGATCGGGATATCATCTACGGTTGGAATTCGATGTTTAACTGCGGATGTTGCTTTTAATTTGCTTCCCGGTAAATGGAAAATATCAGGGTGTTCCTCGATCAAGTCTAACACATGAATTCGTTCCTCGTCGTTCAAATGATCTAATCTTAATTTTGATTCTATTTCGGCAACCCTATCCGTGGACGTGAATTCTTGTTCTGAAAAATCTGAACTCGAATCATATCCTATTTCTTCAGGAAAATTATGGTATTCAAACGGTGTGACTTCCTGGGGAGAGATCTCCACCTCGATATCTTTCTCTAGCGTATTAATGGCCATTACACGGCAGGCGCCATTGCTTACGGTGACGGCAGCCTCGCCTATGTATAACCCTTCCGCGATCGGGATTCTCGGTAGATACCCCTCCGTTAGATCACAATTGATTACTTCCACGGGTATTATTTGCCTAGTGCGTGCTTTTATTGTCCAAACACGTTTGTAAGGTAATTTAGTTTCCGAATCAGAATTTTCTTCGTTAATGAATCTAAACGGCCTAATTGGTTCTGTTTTTGTAACAAGCGTATTATGTGAAAACGATATCTCTGCTTTTTCGCGCCTTAAATAATCTTTTCCTAGGATACCGTCGCTTTTCAGAGGAAAATCCGAGCTTACTACGTGTAATTTGGTGAGTTGATTTTGTAATGTTATTTCGGCTGTACCAAAGGTTTCGATTTTATCTGTAGTTATACCGGTAATTATCGCGGACTCGTCGAGTGCAATTAACTCATTTGGATGTAAAACATTTGCTTTTATCAAACTTATGTCTGCCCCGGTATCGATCAAAAATATTCCAACCCCGGTTTTCAATTCTGGTGCCTTGATTTGAATTAGCGGCGATTCTCTATTTCCCCCGCACGTGAGAACCCTCGACCCGGTTCTTCGAATCGGACGCTCCGACGCTCGCGGCTCGCGTTCCCCGTCGTCGCGTCTGGGCGACGGGACGCGTTCGCGTTTAAAGACTCCGTCGGTCTGGCTCTACTGTTATCCTGCGGTGACGGGGATCGAGATCTTACCGTCGCTCTGTTATTGTTATCTTGGGCTGTATCCAGTTCTTGTCTAAATTGGATAGGAAGAGGCGAGTTTGACCTAAACGAATTATTCGAGGACCTATTTGATGGTGATGGTGACCGTTGTCTATCGTCACGCGGCCTGTGGATACCGGTATCCATTTGCGGAGGGTATCCATAGGGTGGATAGTAAGGGAACCCCATCGGTGGATACATATAAGGGTAAGGCGGGTAATAGGGATACGGACTCCTATTCTGGTGTTGCATAGATCTATCTTGTTGGTGACCTATTGAGGGAGAGAAATCTCGCCATGAGATGTCTCGTTGTTCTGGGATAGAAGACTTGCGTAAAGTACCTGTGCCCTGACGCTCTGTAGTAGGCGACGGACTTTTATCTCTACTTCCATTACCCTCCTTGTTCTCGTTTACAATGAAGGTTGGATGCCTTCGCTCCTGAGCAGTGTAGTAATCAAATATCTTGCCCGAATTAGGTGACGGTGATCTTTGCCTATCATCGCGTGTACCGGAGAGTCTTAACAACTCGCCCGATGGTATAATTCCGCTTTTCATCCGAGTCTCTATTTTAACCGCGCTCTCGTGTGCTTTTTCCAAAGTTTTCGGATCTCGTGCATCTACCGCTCGCGACAGTTCGTCTGGCAAGCCCCGTATAAATGCATCTAACGCGCACTCCTGTACTGGTTTCATCATTTCTATTACGGCTTCTTCTCCATACTTATCTCTCAGGGAAACCTTAGCCCCGCTAATTAGAATATTCAACCGGTCATAAAATCCACTAACCGTCTCATTACGTTTCATACGAATATTCTCTATTTCATGATGATAATATGGGTAATTTTTGCCTGGCGCGAATCTTTGTTTAAGGTGTTTAGTGAATTCATCCATTGTTCTAATGCTTTTCCCGTATGTGCTGTCGCGCGCAGCACCTTGTAACTTACCGAGTACTGCCTTCACATAGGGTCCTTCCGAACCCGGCGGTACATAAACCGATCCATTATGTACATCCTGCAGAAAATCTTTTAAGGGAACGTTTGTCCCATCAAAATATGGAACACCCAGGGTGCTATGCTGCAACGCGAAACACTCAGCCATCGATGCAAGCATCGATTCGCTAGCTGTCAGATTTACATCTGAATTTGGCATTTTTAAGCAGAAATTAAGGAGAACTTTAGTTTGTAATAGAGAAGAATACTTTAAGTGGAAAAAGATTGGTTTTCACCAGTCAACAATTTATCGTGGAAAATGTCAATTACAGTATATCAAGAGATTCGGTAGAATCTCGCGCCGTTCCGTGGCGGGAAATTTCCAATCCCGCTGAGGAAATTTATTAATTAACAAAGAGAGAGAGAGAGCTAGGAATTCTTCGAGTGAACGATTTGTGATTTTTAGAATTTAGAAAAATTGAGAATTTTGAAAAATATTTTTTTTTTTTTTTGTTTAAACAATTCAATTGTTTAACGGCCTAATATCCCACCGCTGCCACCAATTTTCGTATGTGACGGACGGTATGGGTAGAGTGTTATTAATCCCTATGGTTTATTCACAAGAGAACCCGAGAATGGAATTGGTCATCCCGTCACATCCACATATAAAATAATTATAAAAGAGATCTATTATGAAATAGATCGGTAAATAGGATCGTTGCCGCCTAGTCCTATACAGGGCTCAATTGAAATGTTTAAACTATGGTTGAGGCTAATGAATATTAGGGTGATTAAAATAATAAAATAAGAGGTGATTCAATGATCATGAGAATTAACTGGTAAAATCAAATATATATTCTTGAACGATAATGGATATGAAATATATAGTTCAAGCGGCTAACAAATGATTGCCGGTTGAACAAATGAATAACATAAAATATCAATTCACAAAGTAATGAAATAACGAGGTAATATAATGATCTACGACGTGGGGATCGTGAAGGCTTGTTACTATATAAGATTTATTATTAATGAAAAATTAGTAATGAATTTAATAAAGGCTCTTCACGATTCACACGCGTTGATGAAATGAATATAATATGAAATACTGAAATAATATCAAAAAGGAACTACTGGAACTCTCTATGAAAAAGCTTTACTATCTCTCTCTCTTTGGTGATTATACTGGATCGTAATCAATAATAAAAAGAAATCATGTATGGCTTTTATAACAAATGCATATGGTTAATGAATCAAGATCAGTAATTATGTGTTTACTTTATATTGTTCAAAGGAGCCTCGTACTGGGGTTAGGGTGAATCCCGAAATTCTGCGAATTACCCCGCTCGGCTCATCAGGTCAAGAATTGTCCCGATCTTGATTCATTCACTATAATAGTAAATAATGAAATTCCCCGATATAGGAATTTATATTTATAATGTGTATGCCACCAATTTTCGTATGTCTTTAGTTATATATGTTTAAAAATAATATGGTAATATAAATCGAGGTTAATAGTGGAATCTTGATAACTCTTTTATAATAGAAAGGTAACCCAACAGGATTAGGGTGGAACCCGAAATTCTGTGAATTATCCTGTTTGGTCTTGAAAATTTATATTCATACCAATCTCGATATATATTAAAATAGGAAAATAATGCAGTTTGTATGAGTAGCAGTTCAAGCTCGCCGGGTGATCTCGTTACTAGTTAGGGTTTACCCCGAAATACCTCTTGTATTGACTAATTACGATATTCCCGTGGATATACTACTCATGTGATTAAATTATATTATAACATGCAAATAATTAAATTTAAAGAATTCTGGAAAACAGTCTAACGATTTTGAATATATGATATATGATTATAAATGAGCGAATTTGTGTGAGCGATCGTGATTACTTATCTTTGGCTGAGTTGGCGTAGCATGGGGCTACTTTCGATATTTAGGTATAAGCCTCCCTCACCTTGAGAACCTCGAAGCCTTTGATTAGCGTAGAATTTAGATTGGTTTATCACGTATAGTGTTCGGAACTGAAGCTAATAATTAATTGTTAATGTTCACTGATTCGAAATAGTCGATATTGATTGTTAACTTAAAGTTGGAATAGAAAGATTTGTAGTTGTCTTAGATATTACAAATACTCTAAATGAGTATAAGGCGGAAAAATGAAGTTATTCTTGTTAAAAGTCTAAAAGCGGTTATTATAATAATTAAATTGCGTCTCTGCACTGAATTTAGTATTAAATAATCAGACCACCACCCTGTGGATTATGTCACGATTATTATTTAGGGTTGACGAGTACTGAGTCCTTTACACTACCACTTTAATTATGAAAAAGAAAAGATTGAGTGTAACTCTTGGCTCTAGTTAGCACACGGTTCTTTACGTCCACGCACCTCGCGATTTACCAGAAGAAAGAACGTTTATAATTATATGGATTAGATAGTTTAGAATAATGAAGTTAAAGCAAATGCATAAATCTTGAAGAGATTTATGCCTTGAGTTTGTTGACGAGTACTGAGTCCTTTGGGTCGACACTTATAAAAGATTTGAACACCAACTCTTGGCTCTAATTAGCACACGGTTCTTTACATCCACGCACCTCGCGATTTACCAGAAGAAAGACGCTGATTTAAGTTCAAAGGCGACGAGGTCCCCGCGGTTGCAACAATGTATGTATTACTGCGCGCGTGGCTTAGCCAATTAGGGCCTTGCTTAGTGGCTAATTGTCGCCTGATTGGTTTGAGGGACTACTTGCAGTTAGCGTAGGCGTTGGTCGCTTGTGACGTCACGCGGTCCCATGCTACTCCATGCCTCACCTATAGTCTACTCACACTAGCTCATATTTTGAATATCTTCAAACTATGTTAATAATCCGAACTTATATTTAAATTATGAACCGTTAAATGGCTCTTTAGTTTTCCATCATTCTTGCTTTTGAAATCTTATTATTCTACTTCTAGTTAGCTTAATTTCCTTATTTCTTTGGAAATTAGAGAGAGAGCAAAAATTACATCTACGCGCTAACCTATAGTAGTGTGAGATCGAGGGGTCAGCAAGACTGGGGTTCCAGTGTTGCTTCGCCGTTATCTGCACCTACGTGACTTATAGCCGTTTTAAGAAGGGAATAAACATCCGATAGAAATAATATTATATTTCGATGTGGTTACTTTTTATACTCTAAGTCACGTTCGAAAAATGAAACAACAAGTTGTTGAGGTTCAAAGAATTTATAAAATCAAAGAAAGAAAAAGGAATTTAGGATTCCGGGATATATATATATGTATAAAAGAAAGAAGTCAGCAGGATTAGGGTAAACCCGAAGTTCTAGGAACTATCCTGGTTGACTTCCCAAAAGGAAAAATATATACCGAAATCTTTAAAATCTACGCACGTAACACATGAAGCAAAAAAGCTGAGTGAAGCGGGGAAATAGGTGTAGCGAGGCTTCAAAATATTCAATTTTTATCACACATGCACGGAAAACCCGATTTTCCTCGCTGTTATGCGAAAGTAAAATGGCATTTTGTTTCCCGTGGTACACAAGATGAAGTCGCGCATGCGTATGTCATGGAAAATTTATTTTCTTCCTTATGGAGCGGGAAGAAAATAGCGTTTTACTCTCAACAAAGCGCCATCGGATGGAATAAACACGTAAGTACATAAATACGGCTCGAGAAATCAGTGTTTTCGTGCATTTGTGATAAAAAATATCGTGTGCATCGAGGAAAAATAGGTGTTTTCTACCTCGTGCTATTGTGCGGCCCTCGGCTTCGTCTCAGGCTGCAAACTTCATACTCGGTAGAAATCACCTATTTTCTTCCCTTGATGCACAATATACTATTTTTTTTTTCCATAAATCGATAGTAGAACTATTCAAAAATATATTCTGAAAATTTCAAATCAAAATTCCACGACGTTTAAAAGTTATAAGCGCTTGAGTGAGTGTCCCTCGGTCAAACGGTTGGAGCACTTGGCACGTAGTACGGAGTGGTCAAGCAGCTAGACATTCATGAACGACATTCATTTTCTGCAAGCCAAAAATGATGCATATGAAGCTGACGAAGGACTGCAATATGGTGCTGGAATAGCTGATTAACCAGTAAGTTGTTTAAATTGATTTATTACTGTCTTAAATTTACCTTTAATGCCACTCTTATTTTCAAACGCGTTTTTCTCGAAACTACTTTTTTCGAATTTGTGTACACTCTAGCTCCTACAGTTTTTGATCAATCGTTATCAAACTCAGCACATAGTTTCTTTATATAAATACGCTCTATTTGAACCTCAATCCTAAACAATATCTTTGTTTTTATACCTGAAAAATGGTAAAAAATCATACTAAATTTTCACATTCCTCAAAAAAAATTTCATTTTCAATTTTTTTGTGAGGATTGAGGTTCAAATAGAAGAAACACTCATAAAAAAAAAACAGTTTTTTGAAAAATTGATTTCAGATGAAAATTATGACCTCCAGGATGTACACAAATTGCCCAGCCGGATGGCGACTTACATTGCGCGGCAGCTGATATCTCCGTTACTTTTTGAGGAAAATATTTAAAAATTTAAGGATATACTCTTGAATATATGTGTAAAATGACCCCAAAGTATAAATAAAGTATATATGAGGTAGTCCACCCCAACTCGGCGGAATTTTTCCCTGACCCTCTGCGATCTGTTCCATTATTTTTCATCTTATTCGATCTACACAAGAACGTACTCTCAATTTTTTTCAGATTTTTCGGACCAGCCGTTCTCTAAAAGAAAAATTAATGAACCTCGAGTTTTGAAAAAAAAAACGCCCATTTTTAAAATTCTCAAAAAATTCACAAAAATTCTGTGTCACAAAACAAATTTTTTGAGTTATAAATCATAGTGGAAGTATTTTTATTTATTTTTTTATTCAATTTAATAAGTTGGACAAAACTTTTTTCCTGATTTTCGTACATTTTCGTGTATTTCAGTGTATTTAATTTTATCAGTTTATTGTTCATTTCATTTGTTTACACAAATGCCATACGATTCTGAGAAAGGATTGACTTCTCAATGTAACGAAAATCAGGAAAAAAGTTTTGTCCAACTGATTAAATTGAATAAAAAAATAAATAAAAATACTTCCACTATGATTTATAGCTCAAAAAATTTTTTTTGTGTCACAGAATTTTTGTGAATTTTTTGAGAATTTTAAAAATGGGCGTTTTTTTTTTCAAAACTCGAGGTTCATTAATTTTTTTTTGAGAGAACGGCTGGTCCGAAAAATCTGAAAAAAATTGAGAGTACGTTCTTGTGTATATCGAATAAGATGAAAAATAATGAAACAGATCGCAGAGGGTCAGGGAAAAATTCCGCCGAGTTGGGGTGGACTACCTCATATATTCCTCATGTGTTAAACAAATTCATGAAAATCATTAAAAATACGCCGTCCTTCACCTATTTCCCCCCTTAAAGAAGCATTATAGTTATAATTGATGTGTAGAATGAAATTACCATAGCTAGAATATAATTGGCTAGATCCATTGACCATACCTTTGATAGCACGGACGAGTTTGGTATCATGTAATGATGCACACCGCCGAATATGGCCAGTGTCTAGTCCTAACCAGGTGTAGGTGAACGCTAGTTTGTCCGTCACACATACATTGAAGCATAGCTTCACAGCTTCCGATGCATTGAAACCTCCGACATATTTGAGGTATGACACCTGTTACAAACACAATGCATTCAATTCCCAATCAATTTACTCTCACAAGAAATCGGTATGACCATATAGCACTATGTGATGTAAATGCAGAGAATAGAGCTACTGTATTATGTTTTATGTATTCCTTTTCCTCACACTCCTTTGAAAGATACTAACGGAGCGAAACTTTTCTTTTTATTTTTCTTTCCATAAAAACTATTGAAAATATGATGTCCATTCTATAGTAAATGACGAATTCAAACCTATTCATATTATCTGCAATGTTTGTGCGTCTCAATCATGTGCATTAGACTGGCCGTAAAAAAAATGTTTATGCTTCAAGTTGAAAGTAAAAAAAAAAATTGAAAAAAAAGGAAAAGGAAATAAAAAAAAAAATTGCCGGTACCCCTTAATAGTGAGGTAGAGCATTGCAACTTTGAGAATCTTCTTTTTTCAATGTTAACTTGATATTTTTCAACTTGGAGCATAAACATTTTTTTTTCTACGACCAGTCTGATATGTATTCATTTATTCTTGCATTGTTGAAACATTTACCATGTTATCGTAAGTGTCCTGGGTTGAATTCTCAAACGCTTCTACTTCTTGTCACGTCTGGAAAGGCAAGAAGCCTGGCTTTTTGACACAATGGCCACTTTGGCGATTCCGTCTTAAAGACTTCTCGATCTTGAGTAATCTTTTATTCATTTTAGTTATATTATCGTTCATCACCCTGGCAACATAAATATATAAATATGACTCATACGTTTTCAACAATATTTCCAACAACATCATAGTATTAGGAAAATTAGCTTTATATTATATAATAAATAATATAACTATTAGGTCAATTTCGCTTCATTGTTGTACAATTTACTATTTACCGCAAATGATAGACGATCATCTCTGTTGGACTTTCATGAACCACAGGTTGTCTTTCACTGTGTAATTCGCGACCCTCACGTCGAGGGCGATTGATACCGTGCGCATCGTCACTATTCCTCATCGGAAATTGATCTTCAGGATCCAAATCCTCTATAGAACTGTCGTCGTTGTTAGACTCTGAAAATTCATCATAGCTTCGTTCGGAACCTGAACCATCAGATTGTTGATCAGAGTATGCGGAATTATTGCCCTCATCGCCAGAGTTTCCATCACTCTGCTCGATGTCTCTTGTTTCATCAAGAGTCTCTTGAGGTTCGGAACCTATGCCAGATACTGGAACCGTCAAGCTCGAAGGCTGTTCGTTGATGGGAGGATTTTGATTGTTTTGCAATCTAGCTTTAGATTTGTTGAGTATTGGTCTGTCACTAGTAGTTGATTGAGCAGACTGCTCAGGAATCGTTGCGTGAGTTGAACACCCAAGATCAGCTCCCACCACTTGATCACCTTTGGGTAGAGAGTTTGCCTTATCAGGGATCATCGAATTACTTTCCATTACATTGGACACTGCAGCATTTTCTGAATTTTGTTGTAACCATATAGAAGGAGACGTATTTTCTTTATTCAATGATTTATCCAGTGCTCGGCTAGGAGCACGTGGTTTCGGTGAATTCCGATGTGGTTGCGGTAAAACTTTTCTCGTAGCAACAGTTCTGGGTGAAGTTTGACCCTGTTGGCGGTATTTGTTCATCTCACTGCGTAGTTCTTGAATGTTCTCCGCGAAGCTCTTCGATTTCTGAGTACTAACGTTGGGGTTTTGATTTGTATACGAAACTTTACGTCGCTTGTATTTCTCTGATTCTGAGCTCGTTGTCATATAACGCTTCGGTTTTTTGTGCGGTCGTTTGGATCTGTGGTGTACGTTGCTATCTTCCATTGTGTCAGTAGTATACCTGTAGGATCATAACATAATTGTAATACGTCACACAATTCATGTTGCTGTTAGTTTCTCAATGTAATCAATAATTTGTTAATGCAAACAAATGTGTGCTCCGAAACTATGTTAAGTACACCACAACTAGCGAAAAAAAGGAGTAAAATGAAGCAGTTCCAATAAAAATAAAGTCATGCGGGAGGAATACGTGTGTGCACAAATATTGCAAGAATTGAGATGCGAGGGTAGCTGATTTCTTCCTGGGAAAAATAAATAAATACGTAGATTGCACAATCATAGATATAATACACAATAACGAATACATGCCTTGAAGAAATAAATGAATATTAGTAACGTTATTATATAATAGTGAAGTTTGATGATAGTAAGTCGTTTGATTGTAATATAATGTTGGGAATCGCGTGAAATTCAAATAACGAAATTCAAATAACGAAATCCAAAACTTGCCGACTTATCCAAAAATCAACCATGAACAACTGAGTGCAATGAGTTTGTTATCCATTTTAATCACCAAATTATACGGAATAAATAATGAAAATTAACTGAGAAAGCTCTCCATTACTCAGCAGCTACCTGGAATATGATAACGAAATAATGTACGTGATTTGCAATATGTACATGCAATTGTATACGTATACTGTTGTAGAAAATATAATAGATTAGGGCAATCATGAAGTTTGGTTAGACCGTGACATAATTTGTGCCAAATACTTACTTTTACTACCAAAATTATCATAACAGATGTTAAACAACGTTAGGTTACACGAATAAGACACGATATGAATAACATTAATTACATAGCATATATACATCACCATAAACGAGCAAAAAAGTATGACGCAATCTTGCACAAATAAAAAAATAAAACCAAATATATTCTCACAAAGTAGGTTTGATGACGCTTTACTCACCACTGAGTGTCCAATGTATTCTTGCCTCTTCACAGCGTTCTAGATTTGTCATGTTGAATCTGATCGTACACCTATCGATATGATACCGAACCCGATATAACATAGATGAATGCATATAGTGGAATTAATGAGGTCTTGAGCGGTCAATCACTTTTGAAGTATAACACACACCAGTGCCTCTAAATTTCTACCAAAAGTTTTGAAAACCAACAAAACTGTCAAAGTGAGATTCAAATATAAATGTTAATTTAACATTTCAAGTCACTGTGAGAAAGGTCCTGCCGTTATACATATATATATATATATATATATTAGTGATATAACACACAGACGATGTTTGTTCCATCAAGTATTTCTTCGTGGTCATCATCGTCAGAATCTTCATCTGTGCCGCTAGTCCAGCATGGCATTCTATAGCATTTGTAAGCAACTTCGTTTACATGGGTGATACGTAGTTCGGTGGATATATCCGCACATTTAAAAACACGGACTGACGACGATGGAACTCCGACATCGTAAAACGATTCAACAGTTTGAAACTTCTGCGTGACAAAATGATAGGCCCCTTCGAAAAATATGATATTTCGGATTATAGCAATGCAGAAATCGTGCAGAATACAGCAATTATCTTTCTGGGTGATTCCGAAAAACGCTTTTTTCATCTTTAGAGTTCGATACTGTAACGTGTTCCGTGGTGTTTCAGCAGTGATAGGGCCACAGTTGTGTACTTGAGATGATACTACATTATTCTCTGTTTGTGCACACGATGAAGGTTGATTTACAGAAGCTTCTCCCAAACGGCGTAAGATCTGCTGTAGAGGAAGATGTGGTTTCCGTACGGCTCTTCTAAAATACATCATGCTATTTTAGTATGGAAAAGCTGAAATATTGTCGAGAGGTCCGAAATTTTTGACGTCATCCACCAAATGTAAAAGACAATGGACATTGTAACTAAGAAACCGTGGCCCATATAGTGACTCGCTTTCTTCTACAAACTTTCGGAGAGCGATCTTTGCGAAGTACAATAAATCTTCAGTTGGTGTCGGTGAAACAAGAATGCGGATTGCAACATGTAGTAGTAAAAAATGCAAGTAAACTACGTCATCCAAAATATTTTGCAGAACAACCGGTCCTGTGTACAGGAGCAATTGTCGATGTTCTGTTGCTTTGAAGTCCTTATATTCGTTCAAACCTCGTGGAAGTCTGGCGAATTCCCGTGGACAAACTATAGCAACTTTTTGTAGCCTGGCTGATATGACAGCTATGGAGTTTGCTGAAAGCTTCGTCGCAGGGCTGAATTTTCCCTCAACCCATCCGCTTACTATTTTCTTCACAACTCCGAGTGCCCCGTGCATATACTCGTGGGGAGTTCCAGTCACCATCCCAATTGGCAGATCAGCTAATGGACTTTGCCCATCCTTCTGATGGTCTTCGTACATATGTCGGAGATAGCTTTCGTCCGTGCGGGCAGGAAAATCTGTCCCCGGAAATACCATGTGACGACTGTAGCTGACCCCTTCCACTTGACACTTAGAGCATGGATGAGCGCTCATGTGACCATAATGATTTAATATAAATGCCCGTGCCGGGGCGTCCGCTATGAAGCATCTTAATTTCAAAGGAATAGTTCTTCCATTGAAATGCACGCCGCCGCCGACAAGCAAGTTATTAAATTCATTGACAAATGGCCCAAAAAACTCTGTGGAGCTCGCAGGTTTTTTCTTTCCCTTGTAAATACCTATTGTTTGTGGTCTGCTGTCAACAATATTTATAATCCTAAATTGTATTGGCCATATTTGATAATATCCGGAGCGAAATAGGGAAGCACCATCAGTAGAAAAATCAATTTCAAGTGTTGGTGGAAGTAATGCAGATGGTACTGTAGTTAAAATTCTAATAATTTGTTTTTCCAAACCGATATGAACGTATTCACCTGGTGGAACTGATATAATGTCAATGTTATCTTTTGGAGTTCGGAGGAGCGTTTTCATAGATTTTGGTAGTTTGGAGAAACAATTATGTGACCGCAGGACATTTAAAATGGCGTCACCTTGAGTGTGATTGACATCCATACTGTGGAAGCAACGTGCCAAACGTAATTGAAACTCTTGCATCGATGGTTCTGAATCATCATCACTGATTTTAGAATCATCATCACTGATTTTAGAATCATCATCACTGATTTTAGAATCATCATCACTGATTTTAGAATCATCATCACCCCCACTAGTATGACTCGACGTATCGGATCTATCAGTACCATCGATAAAATTCATGGGTCGGGCGGAGAAGACAGAAGTTTCATCAGTTTCCTGATTGTTAATGTCCAAACAACTGTCAACAGCATCATCTACTTTCATTGATAAGTTCGGATTTTCTATTTCTCTTCTATCCGCCGTACTTGTAGATACGCTAACGGATTCATCTCTCGTCCTCTGACGTTGAATATTTGTTTTTTGTTTATTTATGGCTGATTTAATACGTCTGCGCTGTCGACTTGACAGCTCATGAAAGGGCTTGCGACTCTTACTCTGTCTGTTCATTTTAATGATTCAGCTGCAGACTTTTCCTATATCCATCCAATTTAGAATGCAATACCAATATATTCAATTAGTAAGATAATATTCCAATCACAAATTATATGATAAATATTATGACAATACCAGCTATCTACCAACAAAAACGAATAACGTCTGCTTGACAAATGTTGAGTTGAATTTTGCTGTATTCTGCAACTATAGATGATTCTGCTCTATAAATCCGACTGCTCCGATTATATCTTCAAACCTGTAAATGCATGCAGCACTGAAATAGCTGCAGCAAAAGATATTATCCATCGTGTTCCGATGCATGACATTAAAGTCTGCATCGTTGGAACGCAACGAAATCCGGGGAAAAAGATTATTCAAATATATTCAAATATATTAATTTACCAAAAATGATCCTGCTATATGTTTGAAAAGTGAAAACGACTAGAAATAACTTAAAAATGTTAATAAACATAGTAGGATCATTTTCATGCTATGTATATTTGTTTTAAATTTACATTGAATTTCATTGCGTTCCAACGATGCAAACTCTAATGTCATTCCGGTGTAGGTGAATTATCTCAAGTTATTACAGTGAAAACTCATTTATACGTTTAGCACTTGTAATTTTTTATCATTTATAGGTAAAATTGCTTTGATCCGGCGGTATCTGCATATGGATTAATTTATTGCACTTTAACGTTATTTTCACTTGTGCGTTACTATTGTACGCCTTGGTAGACGTATGAATGAGGTTGCACTTAGTCAAAGGAGCATGAAATTAACAATTTATATACATATAGCGATTCTCTGGAAAGTAACGGTTACATTTGCTGAATATAAAAGCAGTAAATCCATTTTTCAGGCATTTTGATTAATTATGGTCTGAAATCACACTTAAATGACTTTTCATAAAGTCATGGAATATATTATTAGTCATTCAATAATTGTTATGAATAAATAATATCATTAATTTAGTTTGAAAATATCAGAAATTTAGATGTCACTTTTCTCACTTTAGTGCCTTTAACCTAAGCACGGCAGTACAGTCCTGAATATTTATAGTAGCTGCCCATCAAAAAAGTTGGTACACTTTTCCAATAAAAAGCTGATCAAGATCGAGAATTTTTATTGAATCATATAACTCCGACTATCAACGAATCTATACTGGGCATTCCACGCCAACTCGACCTGAGTCTGACCCTCGATCCCTTGGATTTGGCTCGTAATTTTTCATACCGTTGTTCCATCTTTCGAAAGCACGCTTAATTTTTTTCAGATTTTTTCCATCAAATCTATTCGAATAGAAAAATTAAATTACTTGAGGAAGAAATCACATCGAATGATATTTGTCAAAAATCAGAAAAAATTCTCAAAAATCCTGTACTTGATTCCAACAATTTTGGCCTGTGGATCAGAGCGGGCCAGCGCCCGCTTCTATCTGTCATTTGCAATTTGCTGGGAAAAAAAAAAATAGACGCAAAGGCCAAACCACTGTGGGCTGTTAAAATAATCTTAGACAATTTAGAAAAATTCGGAGTTACATATCAAAAAGTTTAAGCAACTGCTCACAGTGAACTTACCTTGGCCTTTATTTTTATTTTCTTTTATTTCCCCAGGAAATCGCAGCTGACAAATAGAATCAAGCGTCGGCATACTCTGGCCTATACGCCGAAATTTTTAGAATTGAGTACAGGATTTTGGAGAATTTATTCAGATTTTTAGAAAGTGTCCTTCGATGTGATTTCTTCATCAAGTAATTTTATTTTTATATTTAAAGAAATTTGAAAGAAAAAATCTGAAAAAAATTCAGCGTACTTTTGAAAGATGAAACAAGCATATGAAAAATTACGAACCAAATCCAAGGGGTCAAGGGTCAGACCCAGATCGAGTTAGCGTGGAATGCCCCATATGTATACAGTATACACATATTATTGAAGACGCTCAACGTTGGACCTGACGTAAAATAGTACAAGCCTGTGGAATTGTTATTTTTTTGGGTTAGGTTCGTTCTTCTTCCTTTTTTTTGACTTAACGCCTGTTAGGGCATGTATTAAGCTCAAATATTAAACTTTATTTGCATTACTTACCAAAAATAATTTATAATTCCCTTTTTTTTTTTTTTTTATTCAATTTTTTATCAGCTTTATTTTATATTTTTTTTTTTGGATAGGTTCGTTGAAATCTTTGAGAAAATCTACTACCACGAATCTTGAATCCAATGTTGAACATCAAAGTTGATAAACGTGAGATACAGAATTATACATTACCTGAGAGTAAGATGTTTATCTTTACAACTGTCCTCGTTCGATGCGACACAATTAATTCACGAATCACGTGTTGTAGCCGGCGCGCATATAATCACATGTTCGTTTTCGAATATGAGTTGTACAGAATCAGGTAGATGGCGTTACTGTTGATCCGATTCAATGCTGCACTGTTGCTACGCTATTGCCGCGTTATTGCCACACTATTGCTATGCTATTGCCACAAGTGTGATGACAGATTAAATCTAGCATCACGAATACATCAATATTAGCGCTGCAAGTTTTCCAGCAAAATGCTTAGACCTGAACGTTGTATAATTGAATCAGTTTTGATGAATTCGAAATGTCAAATTAAACCGATGGTATAATCTGGCATCTTGAGCGCATCAATCCGAATGCTGCGAATTTGCCAGTAAAATGCTGCAATTTGAGTGTTGCGTTCTGATTGCAGTGCGTGCACGAACAACTTTTTCTATCAGGGTAGCGTATCTGATTCTGTTGTCCCCGCGGTCTTCTGTCTCGTTTCTTCTCTATGTAATCATGAAATATAGAAAGATACAGAAGACTGCGGGGGCGACAGAATCAGAAACGCTATGTGTTCATGGCGGATCATAATTTTTTTCCTATTGCAGAGAGTGTGGAGCATATCCAAGAAAAAATCTCTAATGGGGGTCAATTAATCATTCCAAGTGGTGTTCCCTCTTCAGAATCGGATGAACCGGTTAAACCATTACGGGTAAGTTTACTCAAGGATTCGTAATTGAATCATCGCACAAAAGAAATTACAAATCAACCAAAGGTCGTCACTTGTACTTTCAAAATTAAATTTTTGCTTTGTTACAGAGACAAAAACACAATACGTTAATACAAGATGTACAGTCAAGGAATTGGATCCTGAAGCGCCGTTTTTTATGAGATTGAGCAATCGTAGCGACACGTCGATTTTAATTGTCCTTAAGTTGGTATGAAATTTAAACATCTGCTCAGGCGATGAATCAGTTTCGTTTGTTTTTTTTTTAAAGATTGATTAATACATTAATCAAAATAAAATTATACAATCTATATTATAATATATTTTTAAATTATTATAATAATAAAATTATATAAATTAATTTTCATATAATTAATATTATATTATATTCAATATCAAATAATATCCTGAAAACGTTTTACATGGATATCTTCTTTATTTTCAAAAAAAAAATACATTTTTTTGGCCGTACGTGTTCGAAATCGTACAAAGAATTGCGCGACGAAGTTTGTTTCATTGATTTCGGTCCCCAGGCAGAGATATTCCGTTTAATAACACCTTTTTTCCCAAATTTTCAGGTCTGTTAGAATTGGGTAGGGAAGCACCTTAAACGACAACGGTCGAGCGAAGACGCTAGCATAGTCTAGAACGTTCGACCATAGCAACGAGCTGAGTGACGTCACGTCTTGTATATAAGACGTGACACCGCTCAGCTCGAGCAGCAATCTACGGCAAAGCGCCAGGTTGGCTCACCTTCGTTATTACTACCAGGGCAATCTAAGGCAAAGCGCCAGGTTGACTCAATGCGCCGCTAACCATATTCAGATTCAAATATTAGATTCAATTACCAAATCACTTAAAATTTAACAGATAAACTTTTGATCAGAGTACATCTAAGTACATCGAGTAAAGCAGGAGTACATCTGCCTAGCCAAACAGTATCAAAATATTCATTATATCGTTTAAAATTCTGAAATTACGAAAATATCAGTATAAAATCATAAGAAAATAACATATAAATTCAACTGTCGACCTTCAGTCGATAAGTTTGTAAATAGAGTATACTGCTGCAGCATAGAATTACTGAATTTAAATAAATGTTCTTCAAATTATCACATTAAAAGTAAAATCATTGATGCAGGTTCCTTTGAACGCATTTCCTGGTCAACAACTTCCTGGGAAGTAAATTCAAGATAGGTACAGCTTTGGAAGGGCTAGAACCTTCCCAAGTCTGATACAGCCTTAGCTTGCCTTGCGAGCTCAGGTCTGAGTTAGGTTTCTGGGGTTTAGAGGGAAGGGTTGGAGGAGTGCAGTCTTGGTGTGCTCAGCGCATCCAGATCTGTGGGGATCTCGAGACGGCTGCGAGTGCTTGCGCTCAAGGTCCGTAATTAGCATCACTAGCGTATACGATAATAGGAGTCCCGAATTTTTTACACCGAGCAAAGAACTCACAATAACCGACCGGTTTGCGATATCGACCGATCACGCAAAACTGCCGTAAAGTTACAACACTAATGCATAAGCTAGTAGGGGCTACAATAAATATTAATGAAGAAATTAGGATATGTTGTTTGCATTAGGTTTATCTTAGACAATGTACTCTTTTACAGAAGTACAAGACGCACCCATCCTTCATTTATTACCTCTGTTAGTTGACGCAGGACGACCAGGAAAAAGAAACAAACATGAAGTAGGAGAAATAAGAAAGTATTCACTTCATGAAAGAAGAGAATTCCTAATACATCACGTTGAGGTACGTCTTGAATTTTAGATCAGTTCGTGATCTCACATGTCTTCATCCTCGGACTAATTATATTCGCGAGGTTCCCCCATCTCATACCCTCCTATTGTCAATTTGAATCAAATATGATTATTCATTTCATTTCATAGACCAGTTGTGATGTCAACAGCAGCCTGGAGCGTTTTAAAGATAGAGTTACAAAACTGAACTTGACTCTGCAGCCTACGTTAATCATTGTGGGAAATTTGATCAAAATTGATCAGGCATTTGTGCAAGTTGAAAGCCAAAAGTATGAAGTAAGCTCGTGTTTAGAAGGGCTGGAATTGGTTTTCAAACTATTCTTCGCTCTAGACTGTCAATATCCAAAGCCATCCGCGACACTCTGGCAATTCATTCAACGTGCTGTATTTGACATACAAATCCCAGGCGATAAATATTTTGCTGGGACTGATAAAAAAAGGGTTTTCGGAGTCTTTATAAATAATCAAGCCTTGAAGATAGCTTCAACTTAAGTACAATGGTGACCTGTTTTGAGTGCAAAATATTATTAGCTGACAATAGTTCATTAATCCATCATGTGCGAACGTTTTATTCTTCAATACATTATTTTCACTGCGCAGAAATTAATTGTCAGAGAGGCTTTGCATTAATAAACTCTTTTGTACGACATAGGAGAAATAAACATGAAGTTGAGCACAAAGTTTTGCCAGGAGAAAGCTTTTTGCCAACTTCATCGAGTGATGTTGGAAATTTTTATATTCCTAAAGATCCCAATCCTGACTCATTCAATTATGACATTCGAGATAGTGTATCTGATTCAAGTGGTTCTGATGCAATGTCAGATTTCGATTTTGGTTTAGATACTGCTGATTCTCACCCTAATTCAATAGGAATAGCTTTCGAATCTCCAACGGCCGTACATGAACGGGCAGTAGCTTTTGCAGCAAAATTATATCATTTTCCTGACATGCCGAGAAAAAGAGTTCAAAGTGTTATTACCAAAGTTTCACATCTATTTGAATCCACTCTAACTTCAGTAAAAAACGAAGTATGCAGTCACTTACGAGAATTGGGTGCAAATGAAATGTACTTATCAGAAATTGAAAATGTTTTTGAATGTTTTTCTGACCCATTCAAGGGTTTGGAAACTGAAAAACAACGTTTCGCTCAATTCCGGCGTTACGATACGTTTGTCGTTCCAAAAAGTTACGAAATCGGAGAGAGATCGGAATATAAAATGAAAGATTTATCTTCTCATCTTAGGTACATACCAGTTGTTGCACAGTTCATTCCAATTCGACTCCTACTTTACTGGAAGTGAAAATTGAAGAATATTTGAGACTGTTGAATGACAAATTTAAGAATAGCATGAAACCCAAGCACCACTTTCTCGTGCATTATCCACGTATAATGCGTTCAGTTGGTCCTCTGTGGAAGATTAGCTGCATGAGATTTGAAGGCAAACATAACGAGGCCAAAAAAAATTTTCACAGTGCTGTTAGTCGAGTTAATGTTTGTAAAACTATATGATATTGCCTTGCTGTTACATTATTTTATTTACGTACGCAAGTTTTTCACTCTTGATGAACTTAACGAAAAAATTAGTGCTTTCAATTATGGTCGAAATTCAGATCTGAATAAACCTCCAGAAATTATGGAGTCACATTTGAAAAACAAGCAGATAATTCTTTCGTCTGCTGAGATGTTGAATCTTGTAAAGAATTTGAGCACTATTATCGGACTTATTGTCGCTGAAAATGATGAGTATTGGCAACTTTTGCTACTGCTAAAAGAGATATTAAATATTGTTTGTAGTACAACAATTACGATTAAAACTCCTACTTTACTGGAAGTGAAAATTGAAGAATATTTGAGACTGTTGAATGACAAATTTAAGAATAGCATGAAACCCAAGCACCACTTTCTCGTGCATTATCCACGTATAATGCGTTCAGTTGGTCCTCTGTGGAAGATTAGCTGCATGAGATTTGAAGGCAAACATAACGAGGCCAAAAAAATTTTTCACACTGCTGTTAGTCGAGTTAATGTTTGTAAAACTATAGCATTACGACATCAGTTGATACTCAACTACAGGTTTCTCTGTAAAAATTCATCCTATCCAATTTACGTTACAGGTGTTTATACATCAACTCCTATTAAAGATCTAGCGAATGTTCCATGCTTCATTCACTTGTTACCTCATAATTTAGATGAAAATGTTTCAGTCACAAGGTCGATACACTATACGGAAATACAATTCACACAGACAGTGTTATAGTAACATTTTCAGAGTTGGCTCCTCATTTTCATTTGGTCCATTCTATAATTTTAATTAGCGAAGATAAATTTCTGATTGTTACCAGAACGATGACGGATTGCTATTTCAACGAGCACACAAGGACTTACAAATTATATGACGTGAACTGCTTTTACTGGGAAATTTTAACGGAAGCAAATCTCAACAACGTTCTTGTTTCATATATAAACAAATTGAGCGACGGAATGCATTACATAGCTAAGAATTGGGTGTAGATATTAGATCAGATGTATATCGTTCAGTGTTACTAGTAGTGTTAAGTATGATGTATAAATTATCCAGAGTAGGCATTAAAATAATCAAAACATAATTTTGCCAAAGAAAATATAATTGCATGCAATACTTCATAAAAACAGTGAAATGTCATTTACTGCGACATGTAACATTTTAAATGAGAAAATAATATTTCAATAAGTAACAATCACAAATAATTGTATCGTATAATATAAAAAGTCAATTAGGATTTCTTATAAGTCATTTGTTTATTCATTAGCATGATGGTAAAAGAACACCGCTACTTTTCCATTTCCTTTAAGAATTGTATACTGTAACACTGCATGTTACGACAGACTCCTTACCCCTTGGACGACCTCAGCGGAATGACTGAGAAAGAGTAAATGAGTAGAGTGACCCCGAGGTCTGACAATAATTCCGAGAGGCGACCGTGACCGACTAAAAACTATAAAGCATATTATTTATTCTTTTGTTTGTTTTACGACTTTTCTCTGACATGTGGGAGACGAGGCTCATACGAAGGCTTACTACTCCGACCGATACGCAACTCGACGGACTCACGACGCCCCGAAATCGACGGATGAGGTCCTGTGCAACGAACGCCGCCTAAAAAGCTACGGGAGATAGTAGTGGCCATGCTACCTCCAACGAGGAGACAGAGAGGACACGGGGGAGTGCCGAGGGCACTCTACAACGCGGGATATCGGTGGTGGAAGAGATTCCCGCCACCCCGAAGAGCCTGCAACCCGTGCTCCTCCAATGCGACGAGCTTTTAACATCGTGGCGAACTTCGAATCTCGCGCGTAGCGACGACAGGTCGCCATATTTACGGATCTTGCGCTCGATATCAAAAATCAATATTCCAGCGCATAATGAGGGCGCTGAGTACCGGCGCCATACGGTCTAGCCACTCTGCGTTAGTCTAGCGTCTAGGTCACTCGGGTGAAAAATTTGATAAAGTTAAGAAATTAAGAGCTTTGTTTTCTTTCTGTTGATTCTTACACGTTCGAACCCCGTGGGTTTTCCAGAAGTTGTGACTGGTATGAGTGAGTGTGTACGCCATGGATTTTGCAGGCGAGCGAGGCCTCTTCGTGAGGTGGCTGGAAAGCGGTAAGCGTCAGCCATCCTTACCCATGTTGATTTGAATTCGACAACGGCCATCTGCCATACTGTCTTGCTGTAGCCACGAGGCTATTTAGTATCTTTGCGAAACAAATTAAGCCGATCTCCGAGAGGTAGGCCGTCACCAGTGTCCCACTGTAGCATATTTCGAATTCGAGTCGTTATTTTATAGAAATTATTCGCGTAAATTGTAAATTATCAAGCCCGTGCTGGTCGTACACGAGTGCGACAAAGATAGCACGTCGGTCACTGTCGCTCTCTCTTCCTCCTGCGGGGAGAGACGTAGAGCGAGGTTCAGCAGAACCTGTGTTGTATTTAGATTTCGGGTTTTAAGTCTAGTAATACCGTTTTATTAATCCCCAATCTTTATCGCGCTAGCCGCAGAGTTAGGTTAGGTTAATTTTAAGTAATTTTGTAAATAACAACTCTTTTCAGTATTCAATAAATTCTATTTTTCTTTGTTAAATTTAAACCACGAGTCGTTAATCAACGCCTAGCTAATCCTTCATTCAATCCCGACCCCTCTCCACGGTACTGTTGCTAGCCGACGCTTCAGTATAGTTTGTTTAGATTTTGTTTAGGTTTTTGAAAGTGGCGATTATTCGCCTGGCGCCCAACTTTTGTTAACACCTTAGTTTTTGGCTAATTGTCGGCTGGATTGACCTCGGAGGCTGGCTATCCGGTCCAGATCCGAGGGTCAGGAAAAATCCACGTCACAGTACCTACAGAAAAATTTCAATAAAGTAATAATACATGTTACAAACTAATTTCATCTGAATGTTTTTAGTGTGTATAACCCTTCCTCTGCCACCATGTTTTATTTTTTCCACGAATCATTTGTAAGTCAGTACTTTTGGTGTGTAATATACCATGCGTATTCATGTATGCAGGTCACTTGCGGTTCACTCGATTCAGCTCGACAGAGATATTTTCATTGCCGTAGATGCAAATATCTGTATCGAGCTGAATCAAGTTTGAATAATTGTCGTCAACTTTTTGCACGTGGTACTTAAATATAATTTCAGGTATATGAAGTAAGATTTCAAAATTAATCAAGCTCGAAAAATTCATGATTACGATATGTCTTCATGAACTAAGATTCAAATGTTATAGACGAAGAACTTTCAATAATGTATTGCTGAAACCTATAAGGAGTATTATTTGAAAATATTCCCTACTGAAAATTTCCAGATGGATTTATCTGGTCGTTCGAAATTCCTATGGAATTTGCTGGTAATCCAGCAAGTTTTATATGGAATTCATTGGATTTTGCTGGGAATGCACTAGATTTTGGATGGAATCCATAGGAATTTCGAACGACCAGATGAATCCATGTGGAAATTTTCAGTAGGGTTATGTCACAAACTATCACACATTTGTGATATAAAACCTAGGAACATTCTACAAATGACAGACAAGTTCATATGAACTTTGATTTTCTTAGAGATTGAAGTTCGGCGGGTCTCACTTCGTCGATAGATGGCGAAACATCAGAATATATCTCTCACTAGTGCCAGAAAATATCCACATTGGTATATAAGAAAAGTTAACCATGATTATGTATGTATCTGCGATGCGTCCAGAATTGCGAGCGAATAGATTAAGTAGCGTGAGGTAGGATACGTTAAGATAGGGTAGGGGATATACCAACAAGCGGACCGTAGGGAACTAAAAAAAACAAATCGTTGGTACCTAGATTGCGGGCGGACTCACACATGTCATAATAATTGTATCCGGACAACTTCGCACGTATGTATAGGAAATAAAACCACAAAATTCCAGCTTTTTTAATTTTTGACATGGAATTTTTCCTAAAATGATTGGTAAAATTTCAAAGTCAGTATGGTAAATTCCGTTGCGCCGAGATCACGACTTTACCATACTGACTTGGAAAAGGTACTGCTCATTTTAGGTATGAGTATAAGGTTTGCTGTACTTATTACCATTGGGTGTAGCAAACCCAAATAGCACACTTTCCTGTCCGCCGACTATCATCGGACTTCAGAAAGTCGACATATAGTCAACCGAAGAAATGTCGACTTAAAGCTGACAGAAATTCGACGAAAAGTTGTCTCTTTTTCAATGACTGTAATAATGTCTGAAGGCAATCCACAAGCTGATGTTCAGTAAGCCTTACGTCCACGAATGTATGAGGCTGAAACTGGCGGCCAGAGCTAGCGGCCATCTCCACGAATGTCCGTTGAGTTGTCAAACAGCAGACATAGTGTTTGATAACTAACTGACGACTGGGGGACATACAGTTGTCATCATATGCTTACAATGGAAAGTTGATTAAAAGTCAACAAAAAGTCAATTGCGGAGTGAAACATATTCGACATAATGGTGACTGGCAGTTACCTAAATATCAAAGTTCAAATTGACGTTCGGTAGAATTACAATTGTCAATTACGTAGTCGACACGTGAAGTTTATATGAGAAGAGAGAAAATAAATTGGTGATCGAAGACAGGTAAGAACAACGGTATTTTTGACGATTCTTTATTATTAATACGTGTAGGTCTGCAGTGTACATAGGTGTGACCAAAATATCAAGCGAAATCGTATTTATTAATAATAATGAACTAGTTAAGACACAGAATTCCGTTGGGGCTACAGGCACCTGTGTAATGTAGAATACAAATCTATCACGCACAAATTAGCGTGCGGTTCGGGCAGATTTTTGTTCAATATGACGCTGTGAACATAAAATGATAATACTAACAATAAATGCTATGAAATAAAATGTTATGTGCGTTAAGAATAATCTGGATCGGAATTCATGGCAGTAAATTAATGATGTCATTCAATCGCAAGAACTGTGAAGCAATGGCATTACGTGAAATTGTGTCTAATTGACTGGAAACATCAACCCTTTTTTCGTTATGTGTGACACAGGCCATATGCTCAGGTTCGACAGATTCCTTGCCAAGTGCATGTCAATCAGTCTGGAATCAAAGGGGTACAAGGGCATGCCCGATAATTTTCTGAACTTTCTACCTAATATAACAGGTTCTTCATTACTATAACCAATGTGTTTTATAACTACGACGCTTCCATCTTTCATGTAACAACAGTTATCAGGCTGGTTGATCGATAAGTAAAAATTTTGAAATCGTATAGCGGTGTGAGGGCGTCTGCATCCGAGAGGCATATTCCCTGTGATGCTCTTCAACAGTAAAGGACCTTGCTGACAAACATTAAATGGTTTTCTGTAGTTCGTCGCTTCAGTCAGTCTACGGTGCAACTGTGGCAAGGGGTTTGCGGATGACCTCAGCAACCTCTTCAAGTGTTGCATAAAATTTTCAAAGGGAAATGCACTATATGAGTCAAGTGGTCCAAACTTTTTAACATCTTCAATTATGTGTATAAGGTTGTGGACGTTCGATACCATTTCATCTGCTCCATACAGAGTCACAAATCTGCGTACAAACCAAACCAACAAGTTTTTTGCCGTACTGTTATTATGTACACAGTCATCCGGATCGCACAAAATTCGGCAGGCACAGGTTAGTGCGATGAAATGTCTCAATTGCGTTTCAGGAAGCAAGTTACGGAGAACGCCAGATCCTGTGTACAAAAGAAAGAGCCTGAACTCCGTTGCTTTCCACATTCTGATTTCATTAATACCTCTAGGTTTTCGGCTAAATTCCCTAGGTATCCATTTTCGAAGATTATTTAATCGTCTAGACAATTTGTTACGAGCAGACGCTACAGCAAAACCTCACCAAAAAGGTACCCTCCATCCAGACAACGAAAAATACTTGTCTACAACAAAGAGCAAGTTCAGACTAAGACTGTACACCAAAACTCGCCGAAAGGAAATAAATGGAACAAGCCCACTACTATGCGAAGTCAAGGTATGCGTAGAAGAGTTCACTTGAATGTAAAGATGAGATAAGGACATCTTCGGTAGAAAATGAAATAATTAAAAATATTCACATCCAGAAGAGATAGATGAAGACATCGAAGATCAGTCACAAGCACCTTCTAGATCGATAAATGATACGAAATTTATACCCAAAAAAAACAAAATTGGTGGTATATGCCCTGACTGTGAAGGAATGTGTTGCCTAAGATTGAGTGAGTACCACATTAGAGTGATATTTTGGGGGTCTGTAAATTTATGATAGACAGCAAAAATAATCTTTTCATAACCTACGTCCACGGTGTAGGGACCATGATGACGATTCTCTTGGAAAAAGTGAATACGTTACTCGAACACCGAATTGACCATACTGAATACAACGATGATGACGACAACGGCAGGTCCTTTCTTCCAGAATTTCCGCTTACAACAATGGATCAAGTAGCATCATTTGATAGAATGCTCCAGCGTGAAGAAAAGGCCAGAACACAATACGTAATTTTTCATATTATTTATACAACGATTGTGGACTTGAATACATTGAATGTTTTCGGGATAATCTACGAAACGTTCAAGAAATTTTATAGATGCTTGCTGCATGTGTATACGTGGGCGTAAAGAAAGATAACCATTTTTCAGTGTAATGCCATTCGTATGATCGGCGGGCGTAACATCAAGAAATTTGTTGGAAGGGTTTTGGCATACGTTTTGGTTGACGATCTTGCACGGCGATACACGTGGACTGGTATACGTAATACAAGAAAAATAAAACATATGAAATTCATCGCTCTCATGGTTGGTATGTAATTTTCATTCATCTCCGATAATACTGAGTACTGACAAGGACAGTATCAGGGTTCTGGATCACGGATTCTGCTCAAACTTGCAGGGGTGTTTCTTGGCGGTTGGCCCAAGAAATGAAACCCATTATGTACCATTCTATCCCATAGGCCCTTGTCCTCTTGGTTAGGCCCCACTTATTAGTAATTTAAATTATTCCATATTGAGACTGAATAAGATCTCGAAAACCAAAGAGTGAGCTTTAAAGTTATCACATTTATTACTATTACTACTACATTATACCATACAGTTATAAACCTTAAAGATTATCCCTGTTGTCTACTTAAGATTTTACGTTCGAAACTTAAATAAAAAAAAAAAAGAAGAGAGTTTAATACTTACCTTATTAAATAGAATCCCCAACCTAGAAATAAGCATAATTCGCTTTCAGCATCACATAGCATTGAGTCGATCACCAGTAGATAACAAACACGTCTCTCATGAGGATGCCGTGTATCGGCCTAAGGAACGCAATGCAAGTGTTTTGAACTACAACAAAACACGTATTGTGTTCCGGAGCCGATACACGGCATCCTGGTAAGAATCTTACTGGATGAGAGCCACTATGAAGAAGACGCGAATCTTCCCGCGCTTGCAGGTGATCAATCGAAAAAGATCGCCAGAGGGCGCAAGAGAGAAAGAAAATTGAGGCGAGTACACAACAGCTTCTCTCAAAATTAATAATAATAATAATTTAATTTAATTACATGGATTAGAGTTCTACTCAAGAGATCGGAAGAGAGAAGAGCAAGGGAGAAACTAGACGAGCTCTTTATCACGATAACGGGACCGGTCAAGGCAGCTTCTAGAACAGTAATCGCAGGCTGGGTTCGCTCAGTGTTAAGGGATGCTGGCTTAGACGCTACACCAGGTAGCATCCGTTCAGCAGTCGCATCCCGAGGCTGGCTAGAGGACATGCCAGTCCAGGATATTTTAGACAGAGGCAACTGGAGATGCAGAGAAACCTTCAGGAAGCATTATTGCAGACAAATCAAGGGCTCAGGCCAGGGACCCTCAAGCTTGCTTTTTAATAATTTCACACCAGTATAAAGTTCCTATTATTCCATATTGAGACTAAATGAGATCTCGAAAACCAAAGAGTGAGCTTTAAAGTTATCACATTTATTACTATTACTACTACATTATACCATACAGTTATAAACCTTAAAGATTATCCCTGTTGTCTACTTAAGATTTTACGTTCGAAACTTAAATAAAAAAAAAAGAAGAGAGTTTAATACTTACCTTATTAAATAGAATCTCCAACCTAGAAATAAGCATAATTCGCTTTCAGCATCACATAGCATTGAGTCGATCACCAGTAGATAACAAACACGTCTCTCATGAGGATACATACATCCAAAAGGAGAAGCTGTTGTGTACTCGCCTTAATTTTCTTTCTCTCTTGCGCCCTCTGGCGATCTTTTTCGATTGATCACCTGCAAGCGCAGGAAGATTCGCGTCTTCTTCATAGTGGCTCTCATCCAGTAAGATTCTTACCAGGATGCCGTGTATCGGCTCCGGAACACAATACGTGTTTTGTTGTAGTTCAAAACACTTGCATTGCGTTCCTTAGGCCGATACACGGCATCCTCATGAGAGACGCGTTTGTTATCTACTGGTGATCGACTCAATGCTATGTGATGCTGAAAGCGAATTATGCTTATTTCTAGGTTGGGGATTCTATTTAATAAGGTAAGTATTAAACTCTCTTCTTTTTTTTTTTTATTTAAGTTTCGAACGTAAAATCTTAAGTAGACAACAGGGATAATCTTTAAGGTTTATAACTGTATGGTATAATGTAGTAGTAATAGTAATAAATGTGATAACTTTAAAGCTCACTCTTTGGTTTTCGAGATCTCATTCAGTCTCAATATGGAATAATAGGAACTTTATACTGGTGTGAAATTATTAAAAAGCAAGCTCGAGGGTCCCTGGCCTGAGCCCTTGATTTGTCTGCAATAATGCTTCCTGAAGGTTTCTCTGCGTCTCCAGTTGCCTCTGTCTAAAATATCCTGGACTGGCATGTCCTCTAGCCAGCCTCGGGATGCGACTGCTGAACGGATGCTACCTGGTGTAGCGTCTAAGCCAGCATCCCTTAACACTGAGCGAACCCAGCCTGCGATTACTGTTCTAGAAGCTGCCTTGACCGGTCCCGTTATCGTGATAAGGAGCTCGTCTAGTTTCTCCCTTGCTCTTCTCTCTTCCGATCTCTTGAGTAGAACTCTAATCCATGTAATTGGGCATACCCATATATTAGGATGTCTTGAGAGCTTCCAACCTGATTGTCTGAAGCTGACACGGTCGGTTTTTGAGCCGAACACTGGCCACAGGATAATTTCGTCCCCTAAGTTGATCAGGAAATCCCTGGATATCCTCAGGAGTGTGAGGTCGTGTATACGACGACCTGAAGCCAGTAACAGTAAGGCTGCCGTTCTTCTTGAGACCTCAAAAAACGACAAGTTGTCTGTCCGGGTGGCCAGCCAGTCATATAATATCTGTGCGTCCCAGATCGGTGGTCTCATCTCTCTTGGTCTTGTGATGGAAACGGCCTTAAGAACCTGTCGAACTAGAAAATCCGAGGACAAATCTACCGCTGCGTTACCTGAACAGAATGTTGCTATCGCTGATTTGTGTACGAGGACGGTGCTGTAAGCCAGCCCCTGGGTGATACTGAGGTTAGCTAGAAATCTTGCCAGATCCTGTCCTCGAGGAGATTTTGGGTTGATTCTTTTCTCGCTGCACCATTCAATCCATCTCCGAATGGGAGCTTTATAAGTCTCTAGAGTGGAACGTCGCCAGCTCGTCCTGACCAACTCCTTCTCCTGAGGTGACCAGTCTGCGACAATGTCTCCCCACAACCAATTCTCCACACCTGTAGTGATAGCCGGTCTACTTGCGGAGGGGGTTGGTTCGTTGTTACATCTATCAGTACCTTCTCCAATCCTGTAATGGATTATTAATAATAATTATTTATAATAATAATTATTATTATTCTGGTCCCATGTAAGCTCTAAATAAACTATTTGTGGGTACGCACTAGTAAAATTAATGAAATTCTATGAGAATGATAAAAAAGTGAATCATAGCAGTCCAAATGGAGCCTAGCTCGAATCTTACTGTCAAATCATGATCATCACACTAGTTTCAGGTAGTTCAATTAGCTTTTAAGCCTCTGACGAGCCTGCAAATGGTCCTCCGCCACAGTGAAATAACCTTCGATGCTCATATCATTGGCTTTGAAAGAATCCCTTTACGGACCAGAGACCTCCAGACTCACAGAACCGGTCCAAAATTAGGTGAAGAAAGTGATAAGGAAGTTCGAATTTTTATTCTTATATCCATGGTTGGATTGAATCTTTCGCTTCTCATTATTCAAAGATTAAATATCCAGAGAATAAATCTTCCATTTTCACTTCCTCTGTACTTCTGTTACCTAATTTTGAACAAGTTCTGTGAATTTGAAGGTCACTGGTCCATGTAGGGATTCTTCAAAAACCAATGACATAAGCACCGAATGCTATTTCTCTGTGGCAAAGAAATTTGCAGGCTCATCGGAGGCTTCAAAGTTGGTTGAACAACCTCCAACTGATATGATGATCATGATTAGACAGTAAGAATCGAGGCAGGCTCCATTTGGACTGCTCTGATTCCCTTTCTCATCATTCTCATAAAATTTCATTCATTTTACTGGCGTGTACCTACAAATAGTGTTTTTCCAGTTTACTGTACCTGTATGAATGAAGACTCAATGCGATGAAGGAGAACAAAGTATTGTCACTCCGTCGAAGATCCATCTACCGCTGGAAATTAATAACTGTTGTATAATCAATCTCAAATAATGGCGCGAAATACCGAAGTCAAATGGTGAGCGATTGTGCTGCCCCGCTCTTCCAGCGTCGCTACCTGTTTGAATAAGTTCAGTTGTAAGTTGTACTCGCCACGCTACACAGGTAGCTAGATGATTGAATAAAGAGAAACATATACATTATATATTCACTCATGATTTCCCTTTTACTGCATGTGCTTCCAATATCCCAAAAATAACAAATGGGGCTTGCCAAGTGAACGAGAGCCTACGGGATGGGATGTATTTCATGAGATTCATTTGTTGGGCCGAGGAAACAGCCCTGCAAGTTTGAGCAGAATCCGTCATCCGGAACCCTGATATTCTCCTTGTGAGTAACAAGTTTAGTGAAACGGTGAAAATGGTTATGAAACCCATGACATCATTAAGCCATAATTCTGTAACACATTATGAAACATCCTATAAAACGCACGTAACTTTGTTTTCTTTTTTATCAACCATATTTTGCCTAATATCTTATTTCAATCTATGAATGCATTATCATATAAATAATTGGAATACTGATGTGATGCCTGAATCATTAAACTGATGACTCTCATTTTTGGTTTTCTAAAACATACCTAATATAATCACTTCTGATTTCGTTTAGCCACACTCGTAGCGAAAGTTAAGGGGTCTACTGTAGCTGAGATCACAGACCACGCACAAGAGTGGTTCAGAAGAGCGGGAGACCGCATTTGCACGACTGGGCGCAATATGTAACATATCGATACCGACGATACCACTCTCAATAAATTGAAAATATAGAACAAACCCTACCATGGTCTATTTGATTGTATCCATTGACTTTATACCAACGAAATTCTTCATACGATTGTAATTTCAGCTATCAGTTGACTGCATGCTGACGTTCGTTCAACCATTTCTTGAATTGCAGTCTGCCTAATGTCAGCTGTGTGTCAATTCAAAGTATTCTCTCCCAATAGTGATATTCCCTGCCTGAATTCAGGTTGACTTTCGGAAACCGTTGCTGATACTAGGTATCGACTTCGAGTTGACAACCAGCTGACTTATTTCACAGTATGTGTCAACTCACAGACACTGTTCACCGGTAACTGCAAGACGCATGACAGTCGAAATCCAGTATTGGCTGTCTTATGACATTTGAAAGGACATTCGTGAACTATTTGTTGGCGTATAGTCAACTTTTGGCTTGTAATACGTCTATTCAGCGATAGTCAAAAAATAGTCAAGTCAAGTCTCCGGCGGCAATAATTCAGCTATGAGTCAACAGTGTGCTACTTGGGAAATACATCTCTGCTGATTTTACCATCCTGACTAGTAAACCTTCCGATTTGTAGGAGAGTTCGTACAAATATCTTAGTTTATATTCCAATGATGATTGTAACTTAAAGAATTACTAGGCAAACTAGTGATTAGTGCAAAAATGCCGATATGTCCCAAAATTGCATCGAAAATAGTAAATTATGGTCAGAATTTTAAGAAATATTACTAGGAAAAGTCTCTCAGTATACGGATCTTATGAAGCTATAAAGCTGTTTTTTTTCTAACAGCTATCCCGCCGTGCTAAGCACAGAAGTGGTTACTTGCCTTTTAGCCATCTTGAGATATTGACAGTTTTCAATTTTCAATTTTCAATTTTGACAGTCACTATAAGAATTATATTCACAGTGAAAAAAATTTCAAATTTGATTTGAATCAAAAAGATTAAAGTTTATTATTCGTTAATTCACGGCTAATTGTTGTCGTAATTGACAACTTTAACGAAGATATGGCAACTTTAATACAGTAATTTTACTATGAAAAAAAAACTAGATCGTTTAATAATATGGTGAAAATATTCATCGATTGTTATTATACTATCTTAGAGTCATAACTCGTTTTTGACAAACAAGTAAGTTACCACATCTGCGCTTAGCACGGCAGTATTATGAGCCTCGAAAACATACTAAATTTTAAGGTCAATCGGTGAAGTTAATCCTAAAGAGAGGAAAAATTCAATTTTTTGATTTTTATTTTCTTATCGAAAATCCATTTAGATGGAGATCTGAAACTCAGGATGTTAGTATCTTAGTATCGCAGTATCTGATCCCAGGATTTTAGTATTTTATTGGTACCTACATAACTTGAAAGGATGATCAAAATATTTTTCCTTTACAGATTATTCTTCAAGAAAAAGAAGAAGAAAAAGAAGAAGTAAAAAAGAGATTGCGAAACAGTGGCAGTGGCTGATGGTAGTCTGACAAAAGTCCACGGTATAGGCGATGGCGAAATAAAGTGCGCGGTAGACAATAGACAAGTGCGAAATGTGACAGTTTAAGACTTACTGTAGGTGCGTTCGGTATATATGCTCTCGATTCACTCGGCGCTTTTATGTCTCTTCTCTACCCATGAATATTGTTGTATATTTAGTTATTTGGTTATTAAAGGTAAGTATACGTTTGATTGCTTTGGATTAGTTATTTCAGGAACTTGCTTTATTGTTCAGCACTCTGCACACTACAGTTGGGCATGAACTAAAACGACAAAAAAAACTACTGTGGCTTGTTAGGTGATAGCTACTTGCTACATTAAGGTATTACTAGATTCTAGTGACTAGCTGTTATGTCTTTCGGTGGGTTGAGAAAAACCTGTTTTATCAACACTCCCACTTTTTCTTGACACAACCTTTTCTTTTTACCTTCAAATTTCTTTCTTAAACTTATATCAAAGAAAACATATCATCTTTAGTAATACTAAAGCCCTTTAACAAGCTTACTTTATACTTATTATCTAACCTGTCATCACACTCATTCAACACTCTCAATATATACAACAATGAAACTGCTGTCTTACTTTATCTCTCTCTCGCTGATCACTAACTCTTTTCTTAGCCTTTCGTAACGCTCTTTGGCTAATGGTTTGGTACAAATATCCGCTATTTGTAACTCTGTGTTTACATACTCAATATCAAACAAATTCCTTTCATACAGAGCTCTCTTAGAAAATAGAATATTACGTCTATATGTTTAGATCTTTGGTGTAACTCAGGGTTTTTGATTAACTCAATTGCGCTTTGCTTGTCCACCAGTAGCAATGGTTTCGAAGCACTCACTGACATTAGGTCTTTCAATAACCGTTCTGGCCACACCACTTCCTTCGTTGTGTCGCTCGCTGCCATAAACTCGGACTCTGTTGTAGAGAAAGCTACTGACTTCTGCTTCCTCGCTGCCCAAGAAACAGCCGCTCCTCCAACAAAGATCACTGAGCCGCTTGTAGACTTCCTTGTAGCTCTGTCTCCGGCGAATTCTGCGTCACCGTAGGCCTTAAGGCTTGGTGTTTTGTCCGGCTTAAACAAAATGCCATAATCTGCCGTTCCCTTTACGTACTTGATGATTCTTTTAACAGCGTTCCATCGTTCCTTGGTTGGCATTTCTGCGTATTGGCTCACTGTGTTTACTGCGTAAGCAATATCTGGTCTTGTTACCATGGCTAGGTATAGTAGACTCCCAACTGCTTCTTTGTACGGAACATTTACTGGTGCATGCTTACTTTCCACGTTTTGAAGGCTCAAGTCTTGATGCTGGTCAGCTGGTATCGCTACTGCGTGCGCTTCATACAGTCTGAATCACTCCACTATTTTGCGAGCATTTTGTTGCTGCTTTACCAACACCGATCCATCTGGTAAGTGTTTGAATTCCATTCCCAGGAACTTGTTCAGTTTTTCAGTCTTAATTTTCAGTTCTCTTGATAGATATGTCAACAAACTTCCTATTTTTTTCTTGTTTGTCGACGCCACCAAACCGTCATCTATGTACACTGCCAGCACTAATGTGTCTTCATCTTCGTGGTTTATGAAAACACACGGGTCCGCACTACTTGCTGTCAAGTTGAACTGTTCAAGACATTGTGTGAATTTGTTATTCCAACACCTGGCTGATTGTTTTAATCCGTAGACTGCTTTGTTCAACTTGCAAACCTTTCCGGATCCATCCTCATACCCTTGTGGCTGTGTCATATAGATGTCTTCATCCAGATCAGCATTGATGAACGCCGTTTCCACGTCAAATTGAGCTAGATCCATCTTCTTTGCGACTGCCACTGCTAGGAGGGTTCTTATTGATAGACCGGGAGATGGTGACACAAACTTTCCGGTCATTTGTACCAGTATGGCGACTCTTCAGGGGGTCTAATTATGTAATGACGAAAACGAAAATGATGGTCATAGCGCTGGTACCGGTGGCCCAATCGCGTGGGCGTTAATCGAACGTGTCGGATAAATTACGCGTGTCGAACGATTTGTTACATAAAAATTCTTGTATTTTCCGATAGTCGATGAAAAAAGAAGTAGGCGGTAGCGTAATGCCACACTTCTCCGGTGTGGCTTACAGCCCGCCATACCGACGAGAACACGTTAATTTAAAAATAACAATTTAACCATATGTACCAGGCTAATTTTTGCACAGCTAATCATCGTCGAGTAGCCATTCACGAAAATCACCATGCCATACTTTTCCGACGGTTCCAAATGGCCGCCATACCGTCGCAATAAAGATCCTGAAAGTTTCAGATCTCTGACCCAATTGGTTTTTGAGAAAAAGTAAAATATATGAAAATCAGAAAAAATGAATATTCTCAGGAACGCGTGAATCGATTGATTTGAATTTCGGATATGTTTTGAGGGCTGATAATAGCTTTTAGGAAAAAAAATATAAGCTATATCGGTTGATAAAAACCTTTAAAAAAATGGAATTTTTGTTTCAATTTTGATTTTTCACTATGATGCGATTCTGGCACGATCATGAAACCATTTTTTTCGAATTCCTCATTCATTTTTTTGTGGATATACGAACTTCTAAAATTTTAAAAAAAGGTGCGGCATATTAGACAAAAATAAAAACCATTTTTTATGCAAATATTTACTTAATTTATGTATTCTAAGGTGAATCTTTATTTTTCTTGCTTACATATGTTTTTTTAATTTATTTAAAATAGTCTGTAACATTCATAGACATATAAGAATAGACCACGCATCCAAGCCGAGAAGCCGGGAGAGCGATAGAAAGAGAAAGTTGCATATGGGCCCTCTGTGTCTCTGTCTAGTCGCGCATGCGCGGGGCACGCGTAACTCTATTGCGCCATTGGTATGGACCATCTCTATTCATTCTCTATTTCATTCTTACTAAAAAAACGCTCAGCGCGCATGCGCGATTAGACAAGGATACAGGGGGCCCATATGCAGCTTTCTCTTTCTATTCCGCTCTCGCATCCACCAACGAGCCACCTCCGTTACATGCGCGGTCTATTCTTATATGTCTATGGTAACATTGCATGTTACGACAGACTCCTTATCCCTTGGACGACCTTAGCGGAATGACTGAGAAAGAGTAAATGAGTAGAGGGACCCCGAGGTCTGACAATAATTCCGAGAGGCGACCGTGACCGACTAAAAACTATAGAGCATATTATTTATTCTTTTGTTTTGTTTTACGACTTTTCTCTAACATGTGGGGGGAGCCGAGACCTATCCGACGGTCAAAACTGAGACCCATACGCCACTCGACGGACACAAGAGACTGCATACCGAGCGTTTGGATCCTTTTGACGAACACCAACGAGAGAGAGAGCACGGCGGAGTGCCAAGGGCACTCTACAACGCGGGATATCGGTGGTGGAAGAGATTCCCGCCACCAAGAAGAGCCTGCAACCCGTGTTCCTCCGATTTACAATCACCGTAGCGAATTTCGAAATTTCGCGCGTTGCGACAATAGGTCGCCATATTTAAGGATCCTGCGCTCGATACGAAAAATCGATATTCGACCGAGTAATGAGGGCCGCTGAGTACCGGCGCCATGCGGTCTACTCACTCTGCGTTAGACTAGCGCCACGACCACTTGTGTGGATTTACTGAGAGTGTACTGTTTGCGGTAGTTAGTTTTTTGCGTTCGAGCCCCGTGGGCCAATTAAAGTACTCTAGTTAGTGTGAGTGAGTGAGGCGATCCTGCGAGGAAATTGAAAAATATCCGAGGATGGAGTTTGGCCTCTTTATGCGATGGCTGGAAAGCGGTGGGCGTTAGCCATTCTCACTCATACTAATTCGAATTCGGCAACGGCCGTCTGCCATCTTGCCTTAATTCAGCCACGAGGCTACTTAGTATTTTTGAGAATCGAATTAAGCCGATCTCCGAAGGGTAGGCCGTCACCAGTGTCCCACTGCATCTGATTTAGAGTTCGAGTCAATATTATATTGTAAATTATCGTATGATCTAGAGTTAACCGGGTCGATACTCGTCGTACCTGAGTACGACAGAGATAGATAGTCGGTCACTGTCGCTCTCTCTTCCTCCTGCGAGGAGAAGACGAAGCTCGAGGCTTAGCTGAGAGCGGTTTGTTTATTTCGCGTTCGAGTCACAATTTCGTATTGTTCGTGTTATTGTTTAAATTATTAATTGCGTTAGGCGCAGAGTTAGGTTAAGTTAGTTTTAGTAAAAATTGTAAATAATAATTTATTCAAGCAGTCTATTAAACGGGAGGTTTCGTCTCTCGGAGGCGAACCAGCCGTCTTCAACGGCTGGTGACGTCATAGACTACGAGTATCATTAGTGCATTGTTGAGATAGGCCGCGAGCCTCCCGAATTTGTTATTCTATTTATTGTTTTGAGTTGAAGACTGTCCTTTCGTTAGTTGTAAGATTGTTGTTAATTATTTGTGAATTTTCCTCGTGGAAGTGATGAGTGTTTTAGCTAATTCATTGTCCCGAGGACCAGATTTGTCGAGTTAGTCTTTTGATCTATTTCTCCTTGTTATTGCTCTCCTACGTGGAAGCTAGTAGTTTATTTATTATTGTAAAACTCGCAAATCGCGGCCAGGTTGCCTTTACACGACCTGTAGCCGTTTTATACCCGCGGGGAAGTACCCCCGGGTACACGATTTGTTAATTATATTTTTCATATTTTGTTTATTGAATAAATTCTATTTTTCCTTTATTAAATTCAAAACTTCGAGTCGTTACTTGACGCCCAGCTGATCCTTCAATTAATCCTGACCCCTCTCCGCGGTACTGTAGCTAGCCGACGCTTCAGTTACCCGTAGGTATTGTTTCGTTTAGATTTTTGAAATAGGCGGTTATCCGCCAGGCGCCCAACATCTTATCTTGTTCGATTTTCAGGTTTTAGCTAATTGTCGACTGGATTGATCTCGGATGCTGGCTATCCGGTCCAGATCCGAGGATTAATAAAAATCCACGTCACAAGTCATTTCTAAATCAAGAGTTAAATCGTTAAATATAAATGAAAATCAACTGAAATATCATAAACATTTCACAGTTATAGAGCGGATCCACGTCACTTCACTCAAAAAAAAACCGTCAAGTTACGGATCTTTGCGCCATTCAAAATATCTTTAGTACTGTGGAAAAAAAAAATACAAGTTGGAGGATTTTGAAATTTTTTTCAAAATGGCGGAGTTAGAGCTACGTGAATTTTTGTAAACTGCTGTTGCACCGCTATGTTTGAAAATTCATATCTCCGAAAGTATTCATAGGAGCGGGCTGATCCTTGAATCATTTTGTTCGTAAAAGAATGCGCTTTTATAGAAAAAAATTTGTTCACAAAAAAAAAAATTCCTTCAATTTTTTTTGTCGTTTTTTTTTTTAATTTCGCTGCCATTTCCGCGGGACTCACAGAAATTCCTGAAGATAAATTTTTTTGGATACCCGAATCCTTCCCCTTCAACCCTAAAAAAAAAAATTCATGGAGAAAATACCCGGGCCGGAGAAAAAAAATGAAACGTCTTGTCGCGCGTCGCCGCGCGGTCGATCTATTGCAATATTTTGGTGGCTCTGGGAAGTGCAGATGTTTTTAGCGATGATTTGCTCGATGACACTTAGTAGGACACCTCTGTTTGAAGTTAATTCATAATTTTCATGAAATCAAATTTTTCTTTCTTTCATCTTTAATTTTGTTTTGACGAGTTTATGAGATATTGGAATGACCGCATGTAATTTCAGAGTGCCACGAACTGTCAAGGCTTTGTCAAATCGATTTTGTGAAATAGATTCTTCTGCTTGATGTTCTGCAGACGTACAGTACGCAGAAGATATGCTTCGAAAATAAGAATATGCCCAATTATATAGAACCAGCGGTGTTTGAATAGGATCGGAATTGCCAATCCGTTGTAAACTCACACGTGAGGCTAATCTCTTAATAGTTCCACCTACCCCATCACACAGCCCTTTTCCATGTGATGTAGCAAAAAAATGGCATTCGGCTGAAATTCTTCTTGTTCTTATATTGGAAAGCTGCTCCATCGGAGAAATAACTTATTTTTTCTACAGGAATTGAATCTTGGAACTTCTCTTCCATAAAGTTGACTAACTTTTTTGAAATAAATGAACCGCAACTGTATTATGTTTCAGATGCTCTGAAATTATCACAAAACTAAAATGTCTCAACTGGTCGTCATCGTAACTTTTATAGTAAACCACGATTGGATGAATAGTCGCCTGATTATCGCTCCAGTGAAACCCTCGCGTAGAATCTCGTACAACGAATACATAATTCTCAGCGAAATCGCATACTACCAAAAATTCGCCAACTGTCAAGGTCTCTTTTGCGTACTGTACGTCTGCAGAACATCAAGCAGAAGAATCTATTTCACAAAATCGATTTGACAAAGCCTTGACAGTTCGTGGCACTCTGAAATTACATGCGGTCATTCCAATATCTCATAAACTCGTCAAAACAAAATTAAAGATGAAAGAAAGAAAAATTTGATTTCATGAAAATTATGAATTAACTTCAAACAGAGGTGTCCTACTAAGTGTCATCGAGCAAATCATCGCTAAAAACATCTGCACTTCCCAGAGCCACCAAAATATTGCAATAGATCGACCGCGCGGCGACGCGCGACAAGACGTTTCATTTTTTTTCTCCGGCCCGGGTATTTTCTCCATGAATTTTTTTTTTTAGGGTTGAAGGGGAAGGATTCGGGTATCCAAAAAAATTTATCTTCAGGAATTTCTGTGAGTCCCGCGGAAATGGCAGCGAAATTAAAAAAAAAAACGACAAAAAAAAATTGAAGGAATTTTTTTTTTTGTGAACAAATTTTTTTCTATAAAAGCGCATTCTTTCACGAACAAAATGATTCAAGGATCAGCCCGCTCCTATGAATACTTTCGGAGATATGAATTTTCAAACATAGCGGTGCAACAGCAGTTTACAAAAATTCACGTAGCTCTAACTCCGCCATTTTGAAAAAAATTTCAAAATCCTCCAACTTGTATTTTTTTTTTCCACAGTACTAAAGATATTTTGAATGGCGCAAAGATCCGTAACTTGACGGTTTTTTTTTGAGTGAAGTGACGTGGATCCGCTCTATAACATAAGAAACAGATTTTTGTTAGTAAATTATAAATAAATAACAACACATGTTTGAAAGATATATTTTGAAAAAAAACTTTATATCATATTTTATCAGTCTTCATCACTATCATCTTCAATCACAGGTGAAACATTGTCTGTATCAAATAATTTGCTTAGTGTTTCAGCAGGCCTCAGAATCTTTAAGTGAATAAAACAAAATATTGAAGTGAATTTATACTATTTTAATATATTATTTATTTTATTTTATTCGAGTAAAACTGCCGAGAAGAGTTGATAGCGCAACGGGACAGTTGGATAGGATAGTTTGGCACTGCGATCGCGAGATGGCGATTAATTAATTAATTAATTAATTGATGATTTTCGATTCAATTAATTTAATTAATCAATTAAATTTTCGATTTTCTCAATGTTTCAGAGTTTATCGATTTTCATTAATCGAAGAAAATATGCGATATTATATGATTAATTAATTAACGTATGTACATAATGTATCATACGTAAAACATAATAATTGATTCATCGATTCGGGAGATTCATTCTATGATCTAATTACATTAATCATACAACCTTATACTACATAATTTTATTAATATTAATTAATTAAATAATTAATTAATATTAATATATGATTAATTAATTTATAATTCATAATGACTTGCACAATACTTTGACACTAACTGCTCTTCATCAATCTCCAAAATTGTGGATATTCACTTATTTGAATTCCCTGTGCGAAGCTTGACTGAAAACACTATTAGTGCTTGAGTTACACTTCGAGGGTCAATACTTCTCATTGACTTCAACATCTTGATTTCGCAATGACTATTTTAAATAAATTAAAAAAACATATGTAAGCAAGAAAAATAAAGATTCACCTTAGAATACATAAATAGAGTAAATATTTGCATAAAAAATGGTTTTTATTTTTTTCTAATATGGCGTACCTTTTTTTAAAATCTTAGAAGTTCGTATATCCACAGAAAAATGGACGAGGAATTCAAAAAAAAAATGGTTTTATGATTGTGTCAGATTCGCATCATAGTGAAAAATCAAAATTAAAACAAAAATGCTATTTTTTTAAAGTTTTTATCAACCGATATAGCTTATATTTTTTTTCCTAAAAGCTATTATAAGCCCTCAAAACATATCCAAAATTCAAATTAATCGATTTACGCGTTCCTGAGAATATTCATTTTTTCTGATTTTCACATACTTTGCTTTTTCTCAAAAACCAATTGGGTTAGAGATCTGAAACTTTCAGGATCCTATTATCCTATTAGTACCTAAAAATCCTCTCACAAGGGAACCCCGCCAAGTGTCCCCCTCCGATTTCAACGAAACTTTGGGAGATTGTAGAGGGGGTGAAAATATTCGACACGTATTTTTTTATATCTGCGGAATTCCACCCCAAGGGGGTGTAATCAACCCCTGAAAATTGCGGATTTCGCTATTCGATAGCTCGTGAAGAACGAATGGCCGAGGATTTTTGGCTGACAAGGTGCTACCGGGGGTTTTCGGGGCCGCTGATTACGAATCTGGCATCAGATTTTCAAAATTCGAAATGGCGCATCCAATATGGCGAACGTCGAAACGAAAAATGGTACCAATTTTCCCAAAATTCTGTACCCTGGGGTTTTCGGGGTCGCTGATTACGAATCTGGCATCAGATTTTCAAAATTCAAAATGGCGCATCCAATATGGCGAACGTCGAAACGAAAAATGGTACCAATTTTCCCAAAATTCTGTACCCTGGGGTTTTCGGGGTCGCTGATTACGAATCTGGCATCAGATTTTCAAAATTCAAAATGGCGCATCCAATATGGCGAACGTCGAAACGAAAAATGGTACCAATTTTCCCAAAATTCTGTACCCTGGGGTTTTCGGGGTCGCTGATTACGAATCTGGCATCAGATTTTCAAAATTCAAAATGGCGCATCCAATATGGCGAACGTCGAAACGAAAAATGGTACCAATTTTCCCAAAATTCTGTACCCGGGGGTTTTCGGGGTCGCTGATTACGATTCTGGTATCAGATTTTCAAAAATGATAAATAAAAGACCCCACAAACTAATAACAGTTTTATGACTGTAGAAAAAAATACGGTGTGGTAAATACCTCGCTAATTCATGATTAAGCTACCTTTGGCAATCGTTTTATTCACTTTTATAATATAATGGTGTTATAGTATACGAATATAATATACGAATATAGTATGCGAATAAAGGTCTTATGTATACGAATATAAATCTTTAGATTGAACCTTACAATATAGCTTACATCATGCGTATTTCGTCACGGGTGATAGTTTTGACAATAGTGATATTCATGAAAAAAGTGTTTTAAACATAGCGACTTTTTACACCACGCACACTTGATAATAGCAACGTCGCCGCATATGTCACACGTTGGAGAACTCTCGGTAAAAGAATATTGAACCGGATTTTCGAATTTCGGTGGTCTATGTATCCACTTTTATACCATGAATATTTAAAAAGAACTGTAAATCTAGGAGACGAAAATTGATTGTGAGTAAGACTTTGCAGCTTGACGATATTGTCTCTCAAATGAAGATTCACGTCGTAATCATACAATATCACGATATCAGAGAAATGTTTGATATAATTCTTCCATATGCGAAATCCGTACACGTCCAGTGGCTGTATCATTCCAGTTGTCCCTGGGGGAATGGTTAGAAGTTCTACTTTTTGTCCATTGAAATTCATCGTTTCAAATACGCCCGGACATTGACCACTCCATGAATCCAATAATATAACCGATTTCGGACTGGTGTGCGGAAGGTATACGTCTTGAAACCAATGTTTAAAATGTTCGGTTGTTAATTTCCCAGATTTCGAAGCCATAAGATATACATTCTGTGGTTTAAACATAGTCTCTTGCACTCGAGGACCAAATCCTCCACTAGATTCTTTTAAAACAATTAATAGAGGTGACAATAATTTGCCATCGGCCGAAATCAAAGGCTGTATGGTGTAGCTGTGCGTTGTTGATGACTTTGATTGTATTATTGATTCCACTGTTTTTTGCCCTCGCAACGCTAAGGTTCGCCCCGCATGTAGCTCCAAATTGAAACCGCTCTGATCGGAATTGTAAACGTTTTCGACTCCGATATCGACGATGTGGGTTTTTACTTTCTGAATGAAGATGGCAGCCGCTCTTTTAAAGATTCCTGTGTTGCTAATGTATTTTTTGTTATATGTTTCGTAATTTTCCGCGACACGATTCCGTGACGTTTCTTAAATTCTAATAGCCAGGTTTTGGATGCCTTAAATTTTGCTGGTGCCATATCAAACAGTTGTCGCGCTCGTATGGCCCAACGTCTAATATCAATATCGTGAATTGGCAATTTCCTATTTAAAGCATCCATTACATTGTTAAGAGTATACTCACAGATCATTTTCAACTTTTCTCTGTATGTTCCACCTTGATTAACTTGATGTGCCCAGCGCCGTAATTGTCGCACAGACTGAACTTTTCTGAATTTTGATTGAACGGACGATACCTTTCTGTTTCCCGTTTTTCCGGACCTCCAAAATTCTGTCGCTTGTTTTTTGTAATCATAATCCAAATCTTCATCATCGATGGTGCAAACTTGGTCCGGTGCATCTATATTGGGATTCAGAAATCTTTGATGATTCCAGTCTTCTGTTCCATCGTTGTCTTCTATAATTTCCGATTCGTGCACTGCATTTGGATGTTCAAAATCCAAACTCCATTCAATTTCAGTTTCCATTGGCTGTATCATTGCATCTTTGATGATGATTTCGAGCTCTTCGCTCAACTGCCTTTCGGATTCCGTGACTGGAGAATCGAGTAATTTAATAGCATTGAATGCTAGAGACAAAAGCTGAATGACGTTCAACGGATTGACGTGCATTTTTCTCCAAGTCTCTTTAGAGGGATGGATGAACTCAACTCCATACGTAAAAATACACTGAACAACAACAGATTAAACCGTCTTATGTAAGTTCGGTTTATAAGATAAAACACGTTTCTTATCACCGAATATTTTTACTTGTGAAATAGAAATCTTACGTAAGAAAAAGAAGTCTTATGTAAGTTCGGTTTATAAGATAAAACGCGTTTCTCATCACCGAATATTTCTACTTCTGGTTATCAGCACAGCATTTCTATCAGAACTATTTATTATCAATCATTCATTACTCATGATATGTCAATAGAAATACATTTACCGTACATATTTATGAACCAATATTTTTACGCAATATTGCATAAATATTTATGGAACATTCAATTTATGAAATTACCAGAATATTGGCAATAATTTTCATGAAAATATTTACACTGTTGTTTAGAAAATACTTGGAAATTACAGTTTTTGAAGATTTGATAGCAATTTCTGGAATTGAAATCATATTTTTATTGAACAAAAAATCATTACGTCATATTCTTGTCATCTCTAACGATACAATGTCCGTCTACTCATCTACTCGTAATTTTCCAATATCAATTTTCCAATTCTAACCTCAGATTTGTAATCAGCGACCCCGAAATCCCGGGGATACCGAATCCGAAGCAATCCACACCATTTTGGAAGAAGTCGGTCCGCCATTTTGTGTCAGTCATGTTGAATTTTCCAATTTCGACTACACATTTTCAATCAGCGACCTAGAAAACCCCCGGGTACAGAATTTTGGGAAAATTGGTACCATTTTTCGTTCCGACGTTCGCCATATTGGATCCGCCATTTTGAATTTTGAAAATCTGATACCAGAATCGTAATCAGCGACCCCGAAAACCCCCGGGTACAGAATTTCAGGAAAATTGGTACCATTTTTCGTTTCGACGTTCGCCATATTGGATCCGCCATTTTGAATTTTGAAAATCTGATACCAGAATCGTAATCAGCGACCCCGAAAACCCCCGGGTACAGAATTTCAGGAAAATTGGTACCATTTTTCGTTTCGACGTTCGCCATATTGGATGCGCCATTTTGAATTTTGAAAATCTGATGCCAGATTCGTAATCAGCGACCCCGAAAACCCCAGGGTACAGAATTTTGGGAAAATTGGTACCATTTTTCGTTTCGACGTTCGCCATATTGGATCCGCCATTTTGAATTTTGAAAATCTGATACCAGATTCGTAATCAGCGACCCCGAAAACCCCAGGGTACAGAATTTTGGGAAAATTGGTACCATTTTTCGTTTCGACGTTCGCCATATTGGATCCGCCATTTTGAATTTTGAAAATCTGATACCAGATTCGTAATCAGCGGCCCCGAAAACCCCCGGTAGCACCTTGTCAGCCAAAAATCCTCGGCCATTCGTTCTTCACGAGCTATCGAATAGCGAAATCCGCAATTTTCAGGGGTTGATTACACCCCCTTGGGGTGGAATTCCGCAGATATAAAAAAATACGTGTCGAATATTTTCACCCCCTCTACAATCTCCCAAAGTTTCGTTGAAATCGGAGGGGGACACTTGGCGGGGTTCCCTTGTCAGTATCGTGCCCATATCTTTCAAGGGAAAATTCACTATGCTTATACCCCTAGGGCCTTTGATGGATTATTTAATTAACTGTCGTTAGTATGGCAGTAGTCTCGATGCCAACACAATTTTTCTGACAACAATGACTTGTGCCACTCAACAACAAATCATCTTCGACAGTTTTAGAAAAGTCATTTTGAAGAAAATACTCCGGATGAACTGGTACTGTTGGAAATGTCTTTACTCTTGGCGGGCATCCTTCGTGTCAGGACGATATTTCATTCAGACTCGGAGTGAGTTTGAACAATTGTCCGCACAAGTAACCGACAGTTACCGCGCATTCCACGAAATAGGTGTTATAAGGAGTGAGGTTGACCGGGAATATGGCGACGAGTGTTTCGGTTCGTAAACGGTATGTATGCTGCGTTATTCCTTTTTTTGAAGAATCTCCAACCATGTTGAAGAAAGTGTTTGTTCCAGCTAAGTCATGACATTCCTGACTGAAGGGAGCACTATCGAAGATAGCTGGAAAAAAAATCTGGTAGAGGCTATCAAAAGCACAAGTGTTCGATAGGGTTACCTTTTTACCTTTCAGATTCGTCGATTTCAGGACTAAACTGCTGCCATTTTTCAGAATTGATACCTTCTTTATTTTGTGGTGCAACACGAACTCATTCGCAGTGTAATTGGTGTTGAGATACCGAGCCTTTTTTTTCCTCGGTTGAGTAGATAAGCCTCGCCAATTTTCTTCTCTTCCAGAGTCAATTATGTGCTCAACATTTTTTGCAGGAATCTTGGAGCACGCCCTACAAAGCCGTTTTTGGCCATAGCCATCTTCTTCGCCTGGTACCGCCGTGGAGCATGAATCGATGCCATGAATCAGTGCTTCACATATAATGCAGGTGTGTGCTCCGGTAGGCACATCACCTCTTGCACAAGCCGGACATTGCTCATCGACGATAGGCGCCTTGATCGTGTCTGTATTTATTGATGTTTCAATCAGATCTTGAGCCTTGATCGTGTCTGTATTTATTGATGTTTCAATCAGATCTGGCGTTACAATAGTCGTAGCTTGTTTTTTTTGCCCCAACGATTGTTAATTGACCATCAATATGATCCACGTTTGTTTTCAGGAACCCGCGACTCTTAGAGGCAATGTAACGTTGGCCAGGAGTCTCGACTTTATATTGTTAAATTCAGCTTCAACTGCTGCACTAGAGGCGGGCATCCTTCCAAACCCGAATTGATCCCGGCAAACACCAGACCATAGAGGTAGCCACTTGATATCTCGCATTATGCGAGTAGCCAATTGTGGTAGGTAGGTAATATGCATTGGCACGGTCCCCTTTTCCGTGGCATGCTGCTGACACTTTTTGGGATATCATTGTAGCCCAATCATACCATCGATTCATCCCATCTTCTAGGTCATCTAATCCACTAGCCTCATCATCGTTGGCAGTATTCTGGTCTAGGTTTTCGAGAGTGTTTGCTAAGAAGAAGTCTTTCTTTTTGCTCTTTTGTATCGAGCAAGATGACAGTTGCCCGTCTTCGAGATAGCCATCTGTCTCGCTTGTGGAGATAACTAATATTGCAAACAAAATCGCTCCTGCATCTTTAATATCACGCGTAAGTATAATTCTTCCCATACATGCCATGTAAAATTTCTTAGTCATCGGATTTTTTGCGATTTTCAAGAAATTGGCATATCCTTTTATGAAATGCGCAACATCGATGCGTTATGTAGCAATCGGGCATATCGGGGCTCGACTCATCATGGATCATACTATCGGCGTAATCATTGTTATATATATGATCAACAGGTACAAAAGAAATGGGCCAGCATTCGTCCGCGTACTCGTCGATTGATGAGCAATTGGTAAAGGCTCTTATCGCAGCTGTTAGGAGAGCCTTCGAAGAATCACATACTACTTCTTTGGGTAGCGGGGCTCCAGATCTGGTCCATTCGATAAGCCACTACATTATTGAATTGGTCGTCTGTGACTCGCTCAACATTTGTGTAATAGGAAATTTTTCACCTTCACTTGAATTAACCACACACGTATATAATGTAACGTTCCGGCTGTGCTGGCTCGCCAGTACAGCCGGACCGCGTCCAATACGTATCACGCCATTCCGCGGATCACATAGATTTTGCTATAAAAGGGGTCCGTTGCGCCGCGCGGTACCGATTGTGTGGCAAAGCGCCCGTTATACCCGTGACAAAGATACTCACGCGGACTAGCACCGTATCTCCAGCCTCCAGCTGAGATATTGGTGCAGTAAGTTACAATACAGAAAATGTGTTTTGATTTGCTTCCCGTCAGGCCTTGCGATTTTATTAACAATGCTACCAGTTGCATCAATCGCTACAGAAGGTATTTCGGAAATAGCATACTGCCTGTACACATTGCTTTGCAGATTCGACCAGTAATGGACGTAAAACGCGTTCAGGCCGAGATTATGAACCACGTATTTCATAGAGCTCAACTGCGCGAGTAAAATGGCGGTCACCGGATTTCTGTGCAAGGTAAGCGATGTCTGGTAATCTGCTTTTGCTTTTCGTAACGTGTCTGCTGTGTATAAATGTGGAAGCTCCGGATCATTTGGTGACATCAATCGACGCGCTTCTGCCGCGCGATGAACCTCGGCTGTTTTATTCAGGTATATTACACTGGCGAGGCCAAAGCTGCGGGCCACAACGGGACCAGGTGGGTAATTTGTAGTCGATTTGTAGCGAATTTGTTGCGAAAGTAAAAAAATTGTAACGCTTACGGTTCAAGAGAAAAGCGCAACACCGTCGGCGTAATATTGACGTAGCGAGGACCCAGAAAAAATTTTACCGAATTATTGAACGGCAGCGTCATACGGATACAAATTTGTAGCGTAGAAGATATAATCGAACCATGATCGTATTCTTCCCGAAAAACAATCATTTGATCCGACCAGAAAGGATTTTGTGTTTTGTGATACTGATATCAAACTTCCTCAATTTTTCTTTTAGGATTTTTTTTCTATTTGTACTCAGTGGCCTTGTTCGTTTCTCGACTCTTCCTTTACCACCCCAATTCTCGATATCATTCAAAACTGTATTTTCATCTTCTATGTGACAATTCGAACAAACTATTTCATTGTCACAATCGAGATTAATACAATCTACGGAGTGCACGGTTTTTCTGCACACGGAGCAAGATAGTATTCTGTTCTCTACGATTTCAGAATTACATACAGTGCAAACAGGGAACTGTTCTGAATCTTCTAGATTGTTATTTGGGATGTTTTTTTCACTTGCATAATGAATCGGTAATTCATCAGAATTATCGTCATCATTATTTATATCAACTGTATGTGAAAAATCTTCAGAAAAGGATAAACCATCGTTTGAGAAGGTACTTTCGATAATGTCTTTTCGATTCAAGCATTTCAAACAAATGAAACCATTATCGTAATTTACAGCACAGTCTACATGAACACTTTTTTTGGCAAACCGTGCATCTTCTTTGTTCTTCATTTGAAATTCGCTTATCGCATACCCAACATACATCCTTTTTGAGAATTGCTTTGGCGTGTTTGTTGATATCCGCACTGATAATATTAAATTTTCCTTTCAAGTAATCGAGATGTTTATCTACTAGTTTATCAACTCTCACACATTTTTGCATATCTTTTATTATAATATGTTTAAATTTGTTCATTTCACTTTCCACAGAAGCACTGCTAGCTGGGTTTCTTCCAAATGAAAAATGTCAACTAAAGGCGCATGACCAAATAGGATATAATTCCATGTCTTTTAATATTTGTTTCTTCAGATCAATGTTATGTAGGAAAAATGCATTTGCAGTGGGTCTATTCTCTCTTTCATCGAAGTATTTTTCGCTTTTTTCATATATATCGAGAGCCCATTTACCCCAGTAATTTGTTTTGTTTTTATTGCTCAATTCAATTTCTTCATTGGGAACCCAAGTAACATTGTGCTTGTGCAAGATTTCTGTAACAGAGCCTTGTACAAATCCCATAGCTACTAGCGTCCCCATCTACGTATGGGGCTTGCGCAAGATTTTTGTGGCAGACACTTGCGCAAGGCTTGTGCAAGATCTGCACAAGATACGCCATACATGCGACTTTGTAGATTTCTAGAGCATTTCTTGTACTAGAAATTTACAGAAGGTACTTGTGCACGGCTTGTGCAAGATTTGCTCAAGATGCATGATACTCAGAATTTTATATTCTTTCTTTCCTTTTACTAGTTGAAAACTGACTAACTCAGTGGTGCTCAATTATCCAACATATTTTACTTAGTCGGTAATGCAGGATTGAAGGAAAGGGGATAAGGTGATGCAAATAAAAATATGAAAAATATCTAAATAATCAATTAAAATTGAACACTCGGAAATTATAATATTTAACAATTTATTGAACAAAGCAGTATGAATTTATAAATATTTATGTATATATAATTGTAATGATACTTTAAGCATAGCAAAGAGAATATTTTGCTTTCAATTGTCGGTTATAATTAATAAATTATATGTCAGGATACAATAAATTGAAAACTGAGAAATTTGTACTCAGTTTGATAATACTGCTTTAATGGACTACAAAAACAAAAAATAATTTAGTGTGAATTCAAGTAATAGTGCTCGATGATCAGTTTTGCTGATCATGATTTTGGTAAAGGTGTATTTCTTGACAGTTTTTCAATAGTTTAATTAACATATACGACATTATTTTTATTTATTTATTTGAGATTTCATCAATACTGATAGGTATTAGTGCATGCAATACATTTGATACATTGAATCTTAATAATAAAATCTACATTACATATCTTCAAACATCCTTTTCAATATAAAAATAAATAATTATTTCAATCGTTGACATAAATTATATATATATATTGTAGTTCAAACAAAAAAGAAGAGAAGAATTTTGTTATTATGCAGTTTAATTTTAAAAAAAGTTAAATTTTTGCATAGTTTTTTTTCACTTCATTTTAAACAAGGAGTTTGAATTTATACTAACCCTCTAATCACTTCAAATAGTCAAGATGAATCAAAAAAATCTTTTCAACGATACATGACTTTTATTTTGAAAAATTGAAAGCTTAAAATTTTAAGGTAGTTGTTCACGTACAGTCCCACCAAACGTGGGTTTCAGACAAGATTTTGAATACTTCTCGATGGGAAAAAAATCTGAAAAAAATCCAGCATGTAGGAGATCCTCGGGAGAATGATTTTGCATAATAATTATTCAAAAAAGTTATTAACAAATCGATGGAAAAAAAAACTGTTCAAGAAATTAGCCGGTGACCCAACTTTTTTTTCAGGTGAAAATGATTTGTCAATTTTACTGAATACGTATGAATTTTTTGAGAATTTTGGTAACTTTTTGAAAATTGCGTTTTTTCATACCTGACAAACCTCAATTTTTAAAAAGTTACCAAAAAGTTGGGTCACCGGCTAATTTCTTGAACAGTTTTTTTTTCCATCGATTTGTTAATAACTTTTTTGAATTATTATTATGCAAAATCATTCTCCCGAGGATCTCCTACATGCTGGATTTTTTTCAGATTTTTTTCCCATCGAGAAGTATTCAAAATTTTGTCTGAAACCCACATTTGGTGGGACTGTACGTGAACAACTACCTTAATATCAGATCTGGCAAATGATTGAATTAGTAGAACTGGAACACTTTATGCTTAAATTTTTGCTATCATGATACGTAGTTAATACAATACGCTCTAACTTATTATAAAAAAAATTATCAAAAGTAATATTTTCATTAACAGAAAAACAATTAAATCAATATTTAATTAAAATGTATAAAACAGACACGAGATCCATAAAATAGAAAAGTATCTCTCTTCAAATAATTAATTAACCTTTCTTGTTTATGTCTTACTGAGTAGACTTTTGTTTTGTTACTTAATCAAAATTACTTGAGTTTTTCTTCTAAAAGATTTAAAAAAAAATCAACCAATCGACCACAGTCATAAGTCATAATCAATATTTTTTCGATAGTAAACTTTGACGACATGGTAGTTTCAGATGTTATTAAAATCATCACAAGTTTAAAGCAACAATATAATAAGGTTTAACAATAGTAATTAAAAATTTGCCAAAAGATAATTCAAGTGAAAAAATTAGTTGATCAGACCATTTTCTACATGTTGATTGAAACCCTCGATTTTGATGAAAATATTGAACACACTGGTCGAGTCGAGCATAGTCAATGGTGTTTTTAAAATGTAAATCTTATATTCATACCTGAAAATAACAAAAATCATTAGAAATTTGAAGTATCGATAATTAAAAACTAATAGTTTTAATTCTAACAAGAATTAGCAGTACAAATCAACTCAAACTATAACATTTTCGTAAAATAACATGGTAGAAAATTGGCGAAAAGTTCATATATCTTATTACAAATGAAAAAAAATTTGAACAATACTACGTTACTACAGCAAATAGAAAACAACTGAACCAGAGTAGCTTACCAAATTATGTAAACTATTTTTATACAAGCAGATATTATTTTTGCTTTTATTACCCTTACGGAAAAAAAATACTGAAAGTACTGCCAGTAGAGCAGTACTTGAAGTACTGCCAAAGTACTGCTGTACTTATTTCGCGAGTACACACAGTACTCATAGTACTTCAAGTACAAAAATTACTGAGAAGGGATATATAAGTAGGTGGCAAGTACTAGTGTAGTATGACTGAAGTATTACTTTAAGTTCTAGCCCTTCGGTATTAGTCCAATAAGTACTAGCTAAAACCGTACAGTACAGCATATGAAGTCCACGTACTGCAATATAATAGTATTTGGACTATCACTGTAGTACAGCAGTAGTATTAATTCTGAACTTGGACTAATGCGGCAGTACTAGTTCGAGTGATGCAGTACTAGTTCGAGAACTGCAGTATTGGTTCGAGTACGAGTACTGGAGTATTAATTCGAGTACTAGTAGTGCAGTATTGGTTCGAGTATTAGTACTGCAGTATTGGTTCGAGTACTAGTACTGCAGTATTGGTTCGAGTACTAGTACTGTAGGATTGGTTCGAGTACAAGTACTGGAGTATTGGTTCGAGTACTAGTACTGCAGTATTATTTCAAGTAATAGTACTGCGGTATTAATCACAGTTAATACTTGTGTACTTATAGTACTGGTACTCTTGTACTGATAGGTCAAAGTGCCACAGTACTGAGTACTGTAGTGCACTTGTACTTAGTAATAGTACTCTTCAACTTAGTACTAGTACTCTCGTACTCGGTACTAGTATTCTTTAAATCCGTACTAGTACTCATGTACTAAGTACTACTAGTTCCCTGTACTAAGTACTAGTAGTCTTGCACTAAGTACTACTAGTAGTCTACACTTGGTACTAGTACTCTGCACTTAGTACTAGTACCCCTGTATTAAGTACTACCAGTTCTCTGTACTTAGTACTGTAGTGTTAGTACTAAGTAGTGAAAATTCGTGTACTTAGTAGTGAGATTTGTGTACTAAGTACTGAGCTCTCAGTATTTTTTTTCCGTAAGGGAAGCATTATTGTAAAAACAAATCAGTCTGTTTCTAGCTCACTACTAGTGCAGACCTATATTACAGAATACATAACTCTTTTGCCCAATTATATAATTTCACCAGATTCACTTTATTTCCCTCGGGAATCCACATTAAATAACTTGAAAACGTAACGAAATATAAAATCGTTACACTGGTGTCAGAAGTGGGATGGGATAGGCTTCCTTCTTTTCGTTCCAGAATGTTATTTTTCATCGTTTTAATCCTAATATCGGAATATCGGAGCTGGAAAAACTTGGGTTAATGTTTGTAAACAAGAACATAACCTATCTTTAAAGTTTTCCGTTCGGATCTCCTATTATGGCGGTATAACCATATTTGAAATATATGGAAGCGACATCTATCGTTACTTTTAGCAACGTTTTTCGGCGGGAATTAACATTGAAATAAATGAATAACTTTCAAACGGCCTATAGCAGCTCTTTTAATGAAACAAAGTTTGTTTAAACAAATAAAGATTCTTGTGAGAACCAATCAGAGTCCTATCATAAAAATGTTGCTTAGTTACCAAACGAAAATTTCTCCGAAAACCAATAGAAAGTCTTCTCAAAAAAATATCTTTTGTTAATAAATGCTACGAAGAAGAAGAAGCTAAAGATAGCGTCATTCGCAATCATGTCTTTTTTGAACGAGGACGCCATTAGATTGGGAATTTTGATTTCCCAATTAAATTGGGAGGGGATTGGGAATAACATAAAACAAACTAAAGAATGGTTTAAGCGTGAGTGGAGTCGAGTTAATTGTGCTAAAGAGCAGATCGTTAAAATCAAAACCTCTCCATTACGAGCTTGCGTAAATTGTTTTCTAACAAGGTTCGTAGACGTGATTCTAAATTATTATTAATTTTTTTTTTTTTTTTAATGTTAAATATATTTAATATTATTATTATATTATTTTTATTTTATTTTCTTATTTTAGGATCCCGATCGAAGAAGCGGAGGGCATTTCTCAACTCCACCGATGTTATATCGGAAATTTAGATAGTGTAGGGAGTTATCCCTTACGGAAAAAAAATACTGAAAGTACTGCCAGTACAGCAGTACTTGAAGTACTGCCAAAGTACTGCTGTACTTATTTCGCGAGTACACACAGTACTCATAGTACTTCGAGTACAAAAATTACTGAGAAGGGATATATAAGTAGGTGGCAAGTACTAGTGTAGTATGACTGAAGTATTACTTTAAGTTCTAGCCCTTCGGTATTAGTCCAATAAGTACTAGCTAAAACCGTACAGTACAGTATATGAAGTCCACGTACTGCAATATAATAGTATTTGGACTATCACTGTAGTACAGCAGTAGTATTAATTCTGAACTTGGACTAATGCGGCAGTACTAGTTCGAGTGCTGCAGTACTAGTTCGAGAACTGCAGTATTGGTTCGAGTACGAGTACTGGAGTATCAATTCGAGTACTAGTAGTGCAGTATTGGTTCGAGTATTAGTACTGCAGTATTGGTTCGAGTACTAGTACTGCAGTATTGGTTCGAGTACTCGTACTGTAGGATTGGTTCGAGTACGAGTACTGGAGTATTGGTTCGAGTACTAGTACTGCAGTATTATTTCAAGTAATAGTACTGCGGTATTAATCACAGTTAATACTTGTGTACTTATAGTACTGGTACTCTTGTACTGATAGGTCAAAGTGCCACAGTACTGAGTACTGTAGTGCACTTGTACTTAGTAATAGTACTCTTCAACTTAGTACTAGTACTCTCGTACTCGGTACTAGTATTCTTTAAATCCGTACTAGTACTCATGTACTAAGTACTACTAGTTCCCTGTACTAAGTACTAGTAGTCTTGCACTAAGTACTACTAGTAGTCTATATTTGGTACTAGTACTCTGCACTTAGTACTAGTACCCCTGTATCAAGTACTACTAGTTCTCTGTACTTAGTACTGTAGTGTTAGTACTAAGTACTGAAAATTCGTGTACTTAGTAGTGAGATTTGTGTACTAAGTACTGAAAATTCGTGTACTTAGTAGTGAGATTTGTGTACTAAGTACTGAGCTCTCAGTATTTTTTTTCCGTAAGGGTATAACAGTCTGTTATCTCTATCTGGATTGAAATTTCTATCTGATAATTGGAATCGTCTTCTTGATGGTGTGATTATGATGAATCAGATGTTTCCTTCTTGGCTCTGATTTAATGCGCCCTAAAAGTTGAAGAAATAAATTAGAAAGTAGAAAACATCGTAACATACTCAAACTGTTTATAACATTATATTGTATATAATAGTGTATATAATATATATGGAAAGAACTATAAACTTGCATTGCAATATCTCTACAAATATAATCATGCTTTGATCAAAGAAAATTGAACATCATTCAAACAACTTATCATTATATTATTAGAGTTTTTTCAATCATATTTATAAAACACGTTATATTTCTAATAAAGTGAACGCTAGCTTCATAAAATTTATTCCTTGATTATAAAATTAAAAACCATGCCTTATCGAAAAGCTATGTACAGTCAAAACAACTGAATAGTTTGGTATTGAGTAAAATGTATACTTACATAAAAAATAATAATTAACAATATTCTAATATTTTTGAATAACTTTCAAAATTGAAAATAAATTGTAAAATGAACTATTTGAAAAGAAAAAGAAATTTTGAATTACTATCTGCTATAATTGATTGAAACTTTTTTTGATCAAATAATTAACAAATAAGTAGATAAATCATCATTCTCTTTAGAAAAAAAATTAAAATTCATAGAGAATAAATAAACAGTCTAAACAGTAGAGTCTCACCATGTCAATGTTAAACAGTTTCTAAGTTTAATCAGTTTAACTTCCAACATCATTATTTTCAGGATTGTCACGTTCATTATCAGCTCCATTATTGCCTTCATGATTATCAGGGAACACAAATCTTTGACGAAGTACTCTCTCATATCTTTGACGTGCACCTGGATTGTTGTTTGCACGTCTTCGTCTACGATCTCGAAAACGCTGTTTAGCATTTCTGATCGCATCGGATATAGCTTTCACAAATTCGTCTAAGTGTGTTATACGAAAATTTTCACATCTTAGTGCTGCTCTCCAAAGTACACCAGCCATTGGCGTATTATATAAAGTTCGCATGTTCGGGAAACCTGGGACAATCTCTCTTTGCTATACAAATTTCCGACACAGTTCACTACTCATAACTTCACTGAGAAAACTATTCATCGCTGCGTGAAGATTGGGGCCACCAATAAATGCAAGATGATCTTCTGCTTGTCTTTGTGCAGCTGCGTCATTACAAAAAGCATCGAACGCAGGAAGTGTGTCCAACGGTAAGCCATTAGGTCTTTCAAATGGATTATTAAGATTATTTGGCTGCTGATTATTATTTCTCAGTATTTCCTGAAGCAAATTCTGAAGTCTGCATTGTGCCTTTCCTCAAGTTCGATAAGCCGAATATTTTGCCTTTCTTCTTGCTGATTCAATATTGGTATTAAAGTTTCAAGCGTAAGTGGTTGAACTTGAGGTTGGGCTCGAAATCCATAATTGTCAAAGCCCATGCTTTCAAATGATTCATGTCGTGCAGTACAGCCAGTATGCGGTCGAGAAAATCGAGAATAATCCGGTGTAGGATCGTTATTCTGGGTGGATGTTGAAGACGTACCAGGACGAGACCCCGATTGATTTCCATTCAGTTCAACGTATGAGTTTGTTGTTGTTGTTGTTACTGTTGTTGTTGTTGTCGCAGGCGCTGAAGTATTAGCAAATGAGAATGTCATGTTTGCTGATGGTGTAATACTTGTAGCAGTAGTGGGGTTCATCGGTTCAGTATTTGAATTATTGACTTCAACATTATTAGAAGATTCATGACGTTCAAGTTCCTGATCATGCTCATCAATGTGTACAGAACTGTCTATCAATGTTGAAATACTTGGGACACCCGATCCAGATGAATGTAACAAATCTATATTATTATCATTGGAACCATCTTGTTGTCCAAATGGTGATCGGTTCCTGACGTGATTTCCTCTATCTGCGGGTGATTGTCTCCCTGAAAATCCTTCATCACTATCTCGTAATTTCCACGGCCGAAGTATAGAGCGCCCGCAGCGTGATTTTTGCGAGGGCATCGAATTTATATCCATGGTCTAAAAAAAAAAATAATGTAAGAAATTTGTCAAAAGAATTTTTAACCTCTACATGGATTTATTATATTATTTTCAAATAGTTTAATAATAACTATTACTTTTTAATGAAGTTATATAACCGTAAAAATTTGTTTTGTAAACTTTAATTTTAATTCTTCACTCAAATAATTAAAACCTAAATAATTGATTTTGATTGCCAAATAACAAATAATTTATAGACAGTAGATTATAGTTATTAATGTTTTTTTTTTTGAAATATTGTATAACAAAAATTAATCGGTATCTGTTACATTACGATCTGTAACGGCTCGGAATAATAAATTGATAAAAAGCAAAAATAATTAATTACTTACGTCTTATTGTTATGTAAAATATTCTAGATAGAATTGAAACTTTGATCCAACGAAGAAACACAAGTACACAGCTTTGGCTGACAACACACGTGACAAATGCTATACTTAAAAAATACTGCAATACATATCGAAGTTACATTAACAATTTTGGTTTACCTGAAAGTTAACCATTCTATTGTTAGGAAATAATGGAGCATATAAATTTTATGTCAATATATGATGAATATGCGTGAAAACTTGGCCAATTGCTTGCGCTCGGAAGTTTTTGGATTGTGCGGACACTACAGCAATATGTATATATTTTTTTAAATAATTAGAATCTCGAACGGAAGCCATTAGTGCAAAAATGTTGGGTCATTTTATTTACTTTCCTTCATACCATCGCGTCAGATTTAAAAAAATATAGTATATATATTGCTGTAGTGTCCGCTCAATCCAAAAACTTCCGAGCGCTTTGTAACGATTCGCACCGGTCGCCGCGCATCGCCGCGGCATAGTGTACGCAGACCTTAAAGCGCCATGGACTCTCAAAACGGCATTCTGGTGATGAAGTACCACTATTTTCTCATTTTCACCATTAATAATTTGATAATTGGTTCAACTACGGTATTTTTATACATTGTTGCGCAAAGAGTTAGTATTTTACCTATTAATTATTCAGGAAGTGCTCAGTAATCTTATTAATCTGTGTATATATACACGTGTATTTATGTATGCAATTACTGCTTGTCAATAATTGAATATACTACTACAACCAAAAACTTAACCTCTGTCAATATTTTGATGAGTCGCTTTGAATTATAATAAAATGAAGTGACTGCGTGATTAAAAACGCATTTTTTGTGGATCAAGTAAGTAATTTGTTGTTTACTTTCCATGAGACTAGGATTAATGGACATCACTTTTTTATACTTTTCTTTTCAAAACAGATAAACTATTTGATGTTGTGTTATTAATTTTCTACATCTACGAATTTCTCGTTTTATAAAAAAATTTATTGTTTAATAAAGTTAAAAAAGTTTTGATGTCTTTTATTTCCAGTATCACAATCAAAAGAAAAAAAATTTTAAAGTTTTTTTTTTTTCAGGTTATTTTCAATTCAATAAAGATTTATAACATCAACATGTATCGAGTCAATCGAAAAAATTTCAAACAGTTGAGTAGACGACAACAGTTGCGCAGGATTCAAAATAAAACTATGCTAAGTTGTCAATCAGCAGATGTCAATAGACCATTAAATTCTGAACGTCGGCTTGTAAATTCAAATTCACTCAATGAAAACAATAATAATGATTCTCTGATTAATTCAAATATCCAATTAACAAATAGTGTCCTAGATAATAATGACAGAGAGAACGTGACAAACAGACTGGTGAATTCGCAAGCTTCTTCTTTAAGTTTAAATGCTTCAAACCGAGAAAATTTTTATAATCAAATAACTTATCAAAATATCGAAGTAAGAAATATTATTCTACACGAAGAGCCTGTTATTCGATACTCAATACATCACCAACCTGTTGCTAATGTGAATAATGCTAATTATAATCATGACGATCATAACAATAATATTAACATCATTAATAATAACGCCGCTACCACTCTCACCACAGACAACAACAAAAACAACGACGATGGCAACAACAATAACAACAACAACATCATCAATAATAACAACAACATCATCAATACTACTTATAATCGAAATAGGGCTCACAATACTTACAATACTCATTATAATACTCGCGAATTTTGTTGTGCTGCTCCTAATAGTCAACTCAATAGTCAAATGAAGTCTGATTTAACAAAATGTTTTATTGAACACAAAATTAATAGTGTTTAAGGTGATAGCATATTAAAAATTCTAAATAGCCACCATTGTTTTCAAAGGCTTCCAAAAACTACACGTACATTATTAGCGACTCCGAAAAATAAAGTTAATGTTTTTCAAATGGATCCTGGGGAATATGTACATATTGGAATTACTAATGCACTTCGTGAAGTACTATTAGATTATTCTTGTAATGAAATTCCTAATCCATTAATATGCGATGTTAGTACAGATGGTGCATCTGCTCATAATAAACAAGTATATCAATATTGGCCACTACAAATTAGAGTTACAAACTTACCTAAAAGTCTGCCGGTAATTGTTGGTTTATATAGAGGTAAAAGTAAACCTAAGGATTGTATCAATTTTTTCCAACATTTAGTTGAAGATTTTGAAAATATCAATAAGGAGGGAGGAATTCAATTTCAAAACAAACTAATTTTAGTTCAGATTCGTAGTTTTATGGGTGATGCGCCTGCTCGGGCTTTTGTGATGAATCATACTGGGCACACGTCGACTTATCCTTGCTCAAAATGCAAAATTTCCGGAGTTTATTTTCAAAATCGAATGTGTTTTCTGGGCACTGATCATCATCCGCGAACTGATGATGAGTATAAAAATCGTCGTACAGATATTACACAAGATAATCATTTCAAACCCGGAACTTCAGCCCTACAAAAATTAAATATTCAAGAAGTATCAAATGTACCTTTTGATTATATGCACCTGGTTCTGTTAGGAATTATGAAAAAGTTGTTTGATGCTTGGATTTCTGGTAAATTTCCGGGTTTTCCTCAATTAAATGACCAACAACAGCATATATTAGATTCAAGATTGAAGTCTTTAGACCAATGGTGTCCACAAGAATTTGCGCGACGGCCTGAGTCTATTTTTGAATATGCAAATTATAAAGCTACTGAATTGAGACACTTTCTTTTATATGCCGGACCTTGCGTATTGTATGGTATTTTACCTAAGGAACACTATTTTCACTTTCTATTATTGCATACGGCGATTCGAATTCTAGCTTCTGCCGTTATTTTCAATAATGAATTAGAATTTGCTGAAAATGCACTTAAATTATATGTAACACAAGCAGAACAGTTGTATGGAAAACCTTTTCTAAGTTATAATGGTCACGGTTTATTACATTTAGCTGATGATGTCCGTAGACATGGACCTTTGGATTCATTTTCAGCGTTTACTTACGAAAACAATATGCCTGTCATTGAAAGGCTTGTTCATAGTCATAATAAGCCGCTACAACAATTCGCGTTAAGATCGGAAGAAAAAATAATAAATAATTATCGACAAAATCGGCGATCGGTTGATGTATTGAAAGCTTGGGGAACACACTATAAAGGCCCGATTCCTATGAATATGCAACACAACGAGTTAGTCCAATATTCTAAAATTACATTTCGTTTTCTAACATTTTCTAACGATCAGCAAAACAACTGTTGTTTGTTGACTGACGGCTCTATCTGTATAATTATTAATATATTATTTTATCAAAATGCATATTATTTACTAGTGCAAACTTACAATAAAAAAGAAATCGCTTACGATTGTGGAATAACTTCCGATAAAGTCGGAGATTATGTTTGCTCCGATTTATCTACGGATTCAAAAATTATTTCTCCACATCAAGTAAAACAGAAATGTTATCAAATGCCATTTTTCCAAAACACTGATCTTTATGACACTTGTTATATATCAACCATATTGCACTCTGATATTTTTTGATATTATTACTTGGATAAAAATACACCTAATATAGATCATATAAAATTATTCGATTTACTACTATTAGACTCCATAACTTTGATTAAAACGAAAAATTTATGATGAAAGGTTTTTCATTCAACTGTCACATTAAGGTAGTTGTTCACGTACAGTCCCACCAAACGTGGGTTTCAGACAAGATTTTGAATACTTCTCGATGGGGAAAAAATCTGAAAAAAATCGAGCATGTAGGAGATCCTCGGGAGAATGATTTTGCATAATAATAATTCAAAAAAGTTGATAACAAATTGATGGAAAAAAAACTGTTCAAGAAATTAGCCGTTGACCCAACTTTTTTTTTCAGGTATGAGATTTGTCAGGTATGAAAAACCTCAATTTTCAAAAATATTACCAAAATTCTCAAAAAATTCATACGTATTCAGTAAAATTGACAAATCATTTTCACCTGAAAAAAAAGTTGGGTCACCGGCTAATTTCTTGAACAGTTTTTTTTCCATCAATTTGTTATTAACTTTTTTGAATTATTATTATGCAAAATCATTCTTCCGAGGATCTCCTACATGCTCGATTTTTTTCAGATTTTTTCCCCATCGAGAAGTATTCAAAATCTTGTCTGAAACCCACGTTTGATGGGACTGTACGTGAACAACTACCTTAAATCAATATTCAAATGGTTAATATTATTAGACTAGAAAAAAAAATTCAAGAATCAATTTGATTTTTTTAGTTCTTTCAACGTTTGCTTGCTATTCGAGTACCTAGCTACCAGCATAAATTTGAACTACATCGTATGTTTTTGAATTTGTATCATATAAAATAGTTGAATCAATCGCCTTCTGTGTTGTCAAAAGTGCCAAATGACAGCTTTCTGTAAACGTTATACCTTTAAATAAATGCCGTCAAAATGCAATGGTTAAGTCGTAAACTAATCTGGTAAAGTCCTGAATAACATCAAACATCACCAAGAACGATAAAAAAACAGCAAAAATAAAATGAAGGAATGGAACGGTATGTACATCTACTTCTACTGGGTGTTAAAGTAAGTTCACACTTATATCGGTGTCTTCCATAGAAGCTTTAAGCATCATGAACAGTTTTGTCAACGATATCTTTGAATGGATTGCCACTGAAGTCTCAAGATTCGTCAACAACTATAAACAATTCATCATCATCGATCACCTTTCGGAAGATCCAAACAACTTATTGTTTTCTAATATCTAGTGAAATGACCGAATACGTCATCAGTGAGGGAACATCAGCTGTCTTCAAAAACACCAGATCCAAGTCAACTTTCAATCCATAACCGAACAAAACCGAATCAATAGAATATTTAAAACTGGGTAATTAAGATAACCATCACTGAAAATCATTGGTTTCATGACTTTTTAAAATTTATCAAGAAGCATACAATAAAAAAAATACTGATTCATGTACACTTTTTATCAGCTAATTATGACAAGTAATCAAAGTTTTCAAGATGCCCGGGAAAAAATGATTTTGTATGATCATATATGATCATATATAATTGCCTATATATGATCAGATCCAAAAATTGGCCAGGTCTGATCATATATAACCATATATGATCATATATATAGTTATATTATAAAAATAGTTTGGTAAATAATCAATGATAAATATCAGCAAAGTTGTGAACCGGATTTTTTCCGTATGTAGTTTGGATTAATAAAAATATTATGCTGAAACATATGTTAAATATATGATACGTATCATTATTTGAAAATGAAATTATAATACTTTCATTTATATAGAAATTGATATTTTTCGAACTCTTGAAAAAAATTCATATTTTTGAGCTAGATAATATACCTTCTGAACCTAGATTTTTTAATAATGAAAATTTCTTTTTCAATCAATCTTCGCAGAAATAAATTCATACATCGCAGCCAGGTCTGATCGGATCCAATCATATATAGATCTATATATGTAACTATGATATGTGTATATTTTAGGGACAGCGACTTTTTGGGAGCCTAGTTGCGGTCCTGCCACAACCACCGGGTGTTAGCTAGCATTTTTTGGTGTGTGGTATGGTCTCCGTAGTTAGCGATCAGTATACAAAGTAATTAGTGGCCCCAGTGCCGTATTTGTTGGGAGCGTCCTCAAACGATACATTAGATATATGGATACTTTGAGGACAGTCCCCAAAGAATACTCATGTCCCTAAAGTATACATTATATACATAAATTTCTATAACCTCTGTCCCGGAAGGATCCAATAGATATGAATATAATTATATATAGGGTTATATCAGCCAGGTCTGATCAGATCCAATCATATATAGACCTATATATAACTATATATAGGATTATATCAGCCAGGTCTAATCAGATCCAATCATATATAGACCCATATATAGCTATACATAGGTCGATATATAGTTCCCTATTGAAAATATCTACGTTGTAAATCAAGTCGCGCTGACGTCGGAATGACGTCAACTTCGACGGCCGAAGGCACGCCCAAAGGCACTCGCCGGGCGAATAATATATGTTCTTCGCAATTTGGGATAATGTATTGCGTCACTTATTTCGCAACGTACGACGTCGTTTACGGCAACGTACGACGTCGTTTATGACAACGTATGACGTCAATTACGACGTATGTCACTATAACGGCGTTTAGACGATTTGGGAAACCCGACTTTAATAGTCCAAGTGTAGGGTCTTATTAAAATATGAATAAATTGAACAGTTGATACATGGATTATTGTTGACGGCCTTTATTGATTGGTCTTTGAAACAATTAAATAGTGGTTATTTACCTATTTTTTTCTTTTTTACATCAGTACAGTATCAATAGATACAAATATCACAAACTCTCAAATTTAATCGTTCCTAAATCGGAGACTTGACGAATCATATAGTTACGTCCGTAGTTCGAGAATATATATGGTAGGAACCAATACATGGGGCGGTATTCATAGACAGGTCTTATTCTCAAGATCGTCTTAAGAACAGCTCTAGACTCGACTCGATTGGCCAAGAGCTGTTCTTAAGACAATCTTGAACATAAGACCTGACTATGAATACGGCCTATAGAATAACATTATACAGGATGGTCCAGAATGCGGTACTTTCCTTACACCGGTGGATTCCTTGTAAAAATCTAAGACCAAAATTATTCATCCTAGGCTCCTACCTGAAAACGGCTTGGCTTTCCACATTTTAGGATGAATAATTTTGGTCTTAGATTTTTATAAGGAATCCACCGGTGTAAGGAAGGTACCGCATTCTGGATCACCCTGTATAGATGCACACCTCAATAGTATTTGTTTTTATATCGGTACAGTATCAGTAGATATACATATCACGAACTCCTAAAGCTATAAAATCGGAAACTTGACCAATCATAGTTACGTCCGGTAGTTCGAGAATGTCGTAGGAACCAACATTATATACAATCAGATGACATCAGGGTGTCCAGTAACGTATGTAAATGAAATTTTATGACAATCGCAGGTTTTTCCTACGCAGTACCCAATTACATGTCAATTTAATGACTACAGAATTTCCATGATAACTGGACACCCTTTTGCATATGAGGTATTCCATATCAACCCGACCAAAGATTTTCCCTCGCCATTTTCGATTTGGTTCATCATTTTTGCAACGGTTACTCCAACTGTAACGCCCACTCATGAATGTTTTCAGATTTTTCACATGAACCGTTATTTATTCATGAATTTTTGAAAATTCAAACAGTGAGACACCTTCGATTTGTTTGAAAAAAATCTCAAAAATTCTGTTTTTCGAAGACGATCATTTTGACCCCCATTCGGAAATGGAAACTCTTTTCCTTATATTTATTTTGCTCATTCAGGAAAAAATTATTTTGTAAACGTGGGTGTTAGAGTTGGAGTAACCGCAGACAAAAATTATAAACCAAATCAAAAATGGTGAGGGAAAATCATTGGTCGGGTTAGTATGGAATACCTCATATATATTGTGACGTGCACTGCCGACGGTCTGGGTTTGAGGCCGGGCAGGCCACGACTACAAAACCAGGCACTCTAGCCACGATTGGCTCACCGAAGAATTTACTAATTAGAGCTGATTTCAAAAATAGTTAATTCCCGATGAAGGTACGATATGTTGGGCGCCAGGTACCTTAAATGATACCGCGGTAACAAAATGACGTTAAAATCAAATTCAAAATAATATTAATAAAGAATTGAATAAAATATAATAAATACAAATATAGCGACGAGATAATTAACTAAAAGTGATACGATAATACACGGTAAGCTCAGCGTGAGGGGAACATGGGGGCGGGATAATGTAGATAAAAAAAAATAAGAAAAAGGATTTTAGGTTTATGGATTTAATCACAAAGAAACCCGTAACACAAAATTATAGGTGATAACAATTAACACGAACAAAACAATAATACACACGATAAAACAATTCAATAGTCAAGGCCGATCACTGATGTCGGCTTAAATACCAATTAAACAAGGTACGGGAAAATAATATCAAGGACAGCTGACTGACTAGGTCACACACATAAGAGTAGGGCAGGGGGTAATACAGAACATAAGGGAATATAGAACACAGAGGTAGGTAAACTAGAACAAGTCACTGAGACAAAAAGAAAGAAAACAATATCTTATGGTATAACAGGAATCAATCATCGAAATATATTAGTTCCTAGGAAATGAGTCGGTAACATAGAGGGATCAAAAAGTCCAGAATCGATGATTTGCGGACTTCTAGTGACTAATGGGACGGGTCGATAACACGGAATATTCCCTAGAGAAACGCACGGCGTCGGAATCGAATTCAAATAAGGTAGTACAAAGATGGCCAAGGCAATGTTACACGATACACGTCACGTGGCTACGCAGTAACCGACTAACACAAGGGACGTTAGAATCTATTACAATTATTAACTTTAAATCACAATAATTATACCAGCTCAAGGTTTCAGGGGAGAATGGGGCACTTTGTTCAGTTAATCAAGGGTTAAATTACTCAGGTGAACATCACAATATAGTTTCTACCGCCTGTAGATCGACTCTTCCAGAAACACGTGGCTCAACAAGCCGTCGAGATCAATTATCGTATTTTTACTACGCAACAAATTCTTCCACGTGGGAAATCCTTATTTCTTGGATTAGATTTTACAACAATTATGAGGGAGATTCAGTTATCAATTAATTATGTAGAAAAAGAGAATTAATAATAAAATATTTAACAAAGGACAGGGGAGTGACGGTATGATAATAAATGACGGTACGGTAATTAATGACGACACGATAAGGAATAACGTTACTTTCTCGAAAAATCGATCAATAAGGTGTTATCATACAATGGGGGAACACAGCGAACAATATTCAATAATCAAATGAAACTACAGCATGACAATTCGATGATATCTGGACGGCGTCACAACGACGCAATTAGAAACGAATTTCTTTTAATCAATCTAAGGTCAATCGAAGGGTCGTTTAGGATTGGAATCTTACCTTAATCGATACACAAAACAACACTAACTGATCTGAATGCAAATCAAGAAAAAAAAAGGTTTACGTTACGAGTTACTGGGACAAATGAAAATAAACTAAAAAATATTTAGTATAGGACTTTTCGATACGTGATCCAAGCAAGAAGTGAGGCTCCTAGGCTTGTCGCTATGCAGTTGCAATTTTGGGGGAGGTATATCATCTACGCATAAAATTAATGGGCGTATTCTTCTTCTGCTGGGTTTCGTCGCAGACCTGGCAGGGCCTTTTGACACTTCGAGCTTTGGCCAGGGGTTTGTTAGATGGCTCGTCATGTTCTCGATATCCTGGAAGGCGGAATTTCTGCATTTGGACCGGTGGACCAAGCCGGTACGGGACAGATGATTAGCAGGAGGAAGCTACTCCTGGTTAGATATTCGTCATGCAGCGCTCTTCCAGGCATATCTCTGGATACGAGGATTCGTTGTCCCCTGGTTACTCACTCGAAAGCCGGCTGGCCCGCCAGGTCGGATTGGATTTAGGGATGATCTCCCTCGATGTCGTCGGGCCGGAACGGAACGGGAATATAAGATAGGGAGGAACGGGAAAAAAGCATTAGTACAAGAACTTATTATTACAACTAGGGACCTTGGACACTTGAGCTGGGACTTCTTGCTTTGGTTCTAATTTTTAAATAAGGTGGTCACTTCGTTCCGAGGAGGAGATGGTTCACTTACGAGGCCTATTATTTTGCCTCGTTACAACACCCCCCCCCAGACGAAGCGTGTGGTCTCCTAGCGAGACCTGCAAAGCTTCCAAAACCATCAACTCTCCTCGATTGATTTCTTTTCTTTGAAAGTTAATCTTAATTAGCAATTCTCTACTCCACCGAATTTTCATGCTTCAGCTCAAGTGTCAAAGATTATATTTTTAAATAACATAACAATTAAATCACTCACCAATAAATAATCAATACAACCGGAAGGGGTTAACTCTAAGGGGAAGGGATTTTTCAGAAACTCCCTGAGACTGGTATTTGGTGTTTTTATTACACCTGGTGACTCTGTGGAGCCAACGGCTCCTTTTCTTTTTACATGATTTTAAGAGGGGCAAACACCCTTTTATATGGCACACCTCATCCTACTCCCTCGGTTCATTATAAGTCGGGGAGGTTAAACTAAAATTGCCCTTTGAGGCTTTTCTCTTATCAATATTAGGAACTATGGTTAATACGGTAATACAAGAAGAAGAAACATTAATAGATTCGAGACGGTAATAACTAAACAGTGGATTAGGATAATATTATGAACAGACAAAAATTACGGTAGAACTAAAACTAGCAATAAAACTAACGGTAACTTACGGGAGTCGGTACGGTAGGGAAGGGAAGTTAGGGTTCTGGGGAGTTAGGTGGGGGTGGGGGAGATCTTTGGGGGGTCCCGCGGAAGTTAATCTCTTTGACATGCTCGGCCCTATAAACTCTAAGTTCTTCGCGTCTTAGACATCTTCCGCAGAGTCGGTTTCCCTGAAGGTAACGATAACCACACTGATAACAGTAGACATCCACCCGCTTGAAGCGGCAGTGAATGTCTTCGTGACCGAACTCTAGGCAATTCCAACATTGGCCTCTGACAGGTACTATGGGCTCGCTTTTTCTAATCCCTTCTGAAGGGTTGTTAATGGTATTTTCGTCTCGTTTTTCAACCCAATACAGGGCAGTGGGGTGGTGGGCTCCGAAGGTAGGGATATCGACGGAACGGCAGAGGGGGGTCAATCTGGGTCTTCGGGAAGGTTCAATATGATTCGAATACAGGGTCGGGTAGTTCTTTACGTAGTATAGAACATGGGTCTTAGCCAACTCTGGGAATGTGGGGGTTCGTCTCTCCATTTTCACAGTAAAACTTGAGGCTGAGTCCTCTGGTGAAGCCTTAGTAAGGTGTTTTATCGATGGCAACCGATTCCAATTCCTTTTCAGTTTTCCCCTTTGTTACTTGGATTTCGGGAGACAACACCTGGGAACAGCCATTGCCGGGAAAGGATATTAGTACAAGGAAATTAGTCATACGAGAAACAATTAAATAAACATAAATATTTTTCATTATAAGGGAACGGAGCGAAAGACATAAAATGAGCGTAGGGATACCTGAGTTGGTTGGGATTTTTCTGTCCTTGAGGTTGGTTGTTTTCCAGTTGATCCCAGGGTTGGGAACGGGAAAGATGCGGGGATTCAGGGAACGGAACGGTAGGGGTCGGTACGGCAAGGGACGATAGTTGTGGGAAGAAGATGAGAGGAAAGAAGAAAACGGAAGTAACGGAAAAGACGAGAGGAAAACGAAAAGGAGAGAACGGAACGGTAGGGTTTAGAGAGCGGAACGGTAGGGGTTAGGGGACGGAACGGTAACAATAAAAACAAAAGGGGAGGGGGGGGGGGGTCGGTACGGTAGGAAAAAAAAAGGTAGTGAAGAAGGTGTGAAGAACGGGAAAAAGATATTTTTATTGGTGTCGAGCCAATATGGCCCCGATTTCGGCCAGCAGCCTTTGGGTCTCGGGGGAGACGTGGGGGAGGACTTGGGCTGGGATCGGTACGGGGATAGGGACTAGGACGGCAGCGGGAACGGTAATGGGACCGGGAACGGCAGGGAGAACGGAAACGGTAATGGGAGCGGGAATGGGAACGGGAACGGGAACGGGAACGGAATGGTCAGGGCGCCCGCCGTCCAACCACGCTGGACTACAGGTACGGCAGGTACGCAGGGTAGTCTCGCTCCTGCCGCACCCGTAACAAAATTTGCCCTGACGCGGCTGGCGACAGGCGGTATATTGGTGTCCCACTGCCCGACAGTTCCAACACTGATCGGACAGCGGAATCACCGGAGCAGGATCGGGGAGAGGGAAGAGAGGACGAACGGTGGGAGAGGAGGGAAGTGAAGGAGCGGGAATTCCGGTCCGGCTGTTGGCCCCTGCCACTCTCCACAACGGACTCAAGGTGGTTTTAGAGCCCGGTATGGCCTTATTAGCCGGAACGGAATAAGGATCGGGATCGGGATGGGTAGTCGGAGTGGGATTAGGGGGTTGTGGGGTTGGGGGGAGTTCGGGGAGACGATAGGAGTTGTTGGTTAACAGACAGGAGGTAGGAGGAAGGTGGTCGGCAGCGGAAGGGAGAGGTTGAGGTTCGGGAAGAGAAAAAGGGGTTTTCGCGGAATGATACCAAACCCGCACCTTCTCATGGGCTTGGCCATGATCGGGTGCGAGATTGACCATACCAGCTGGAGCTGGCTCCATCGGTCTTGGTGCGGGGGAGGCCAAACGCGGGAGATTTGGATATGGCTGCTGGACCGAAACCGCATTAGGTCGGCGTAACGGAGGAAGGAAAACGGGACGAAAGTCAGAAGAAGGAGGTAAGGGCGGTAGGAGAGCGGGAGCGGAAGCGGGAAGAAAGATCGGGAAGGGATTATCGGCATGGGGAAGAGGGGTTGAGGTACGAGAGGAGGTTAGAGGGAAATCAAACTCCAGTTCTGACTCGGAGGTTGTATCCTCCGGGTTTAGGCTGGATACGTCCAGGAGGTCCCTCGGGACGCAACGCTCCTTTACCTGGAGCCTTCGTCGCGGTAACAGGGGGAGCGACTCGCGGCTTTCGCCCACCTCTGGGCTCGGACGAACCTCCCAATCGGGTTCCTCGACCCACGGATGACTCGGTCGTTGACGATCCGACCACTCGCCCCGAGTTCGCTGACTCGATGGGGCCCCCGAACGGTACCGGGGTACAATTTTTCGCGACATTGCGCCTTAAAGGAAGTAAGGGTGCGTTAGTGACATCTAATTCATCCGAGAGAACTTCGTCTAGTTTTAGGGGGACTCCTTCTATTACCAGGGGGACTTCGGTCACAATTGGGGGAGCTTCTTCGATTATTGGGGGGGCTTCTGGGGGTTCGACGGTAGGGAAGGCACGGTAGGGTTTAAGGTCTTTAATGTGTGATTTTCCAACGGGGTTACCCTTACAATCTTCTAATTCATAAACCACAGCTGATAAGACTTTCGATATTACGTAAGGACCTTTAAACTTCGGAGCTAACTTGGAAGCTATGAAGTCGACGGCAGACGATAGGATATGTTGTCTACGCCAGACTAAGTCACCTATGGTGAATTTTAAATCCCTTCTACCACGGTTATAATATTTAGCTTGTCTCTCGGAAGAACTCTCTAAATTTTTCGCTACGAGATCACGCAAGGCAGATAATCTCCTAACTCGATTTTCCCAAACTTCGGGCGGTATGGGTTGGATCTGGGGAGGGCCTTCTTCCTTTCTTTTCAAGGAAGTACCGGGTCTAAGTTCACGTCCAAAATTCAAAAAGGCAGGGGTTACTTGAGTTGAACTGTGAGTCGCGGTATTTATGGCAAAACGGAATTCGGACAAATGGGCATCCCAAGAGCGATGGTCATTTTCTATGAAAGCTACTATCATTGTTTTCAAAACTCTATTGACTCGCTCTACGGGATTGGCTTGGGCATGATAAGGGGGGACGGTAGTGTGATAAATTCCCATTTCTCTACAAGCTTGCTTCATGGCCTTATTAACAAACTCTGTACCATTATCGGTAAGCAAGACTTCAGGGGTTCCCCAACGGAAAAATACTAACTCTTCGAGTGCTTTTATTATTGACTGAGAATTTGCCTTACGTAATGCGATAACTTCTACCCATTTAGTGAACAAATCTTGAATCACCAGTACGTAGGTGAAACCTTGTCTACTGGGAGGAAATGGGCCCATAATATCTGCCGCGATCATCACCCACGGCTGTTCGAGAACGCGATTACCCATTAATCCGCGGGGGCTAGCTTGTTCAACTTTACATTGCTGACAGATTTCACAATTCCTAACGAAGTTAGCTACTTCACGATAGATTCCCGGCCAATAATATAGTAAGGCAACCCTAGCGTATGTCTTTTCTATTCCTAAGTGGCCAGCGGTAGGGAGGGAATGGTTTTCGATAATCGCGGTATTTCGGGATTCTTGGGGGAGAACTAGTTTCCAGGCATCTAAGTCTGGGAGGAGGGGGTCTGCTAGATCGTCAACTCTATGACAGTAGAGTCGCCCCTCTTCTACTTTCCAGTCCGGGTATTGAGCTTGGCGCGTATTTACGTTTTCTACGCGTTTTTTATACCAGGCATCGGAAGTTTCGGAGATCGCGGCTACTTCTTCGTCGGTAGGGTCTTCAAACATACGGGAGAGGGCATCCGGTACGTGATGGAGGGCTCCCTTACGGTGTACTATCTCAAAGTCGTACTCTAACAATTCTAAGGCCCAACGGGCTAATCGGCCCGTGGGGTTTTTCAAGTGATATTACCAACGAAGACTACTATGATCGGTGATTACGGTAAACTTGTATCCTTCTAAATAGGGACGGAACTTTCGGATTGACCAGATCACGGCTAAACACTCTTTCTCGGTAACGGTATATTTCCTCTCCGGAGGGGTCAAGCTTCGACTAGCATATGCTACGACGTATTCCTGGTCATTTACGGTTTGAGTCAGGACGGCTCCTACTCCGGTATCACTGGCATCAGTTTGTAAGAAAAAGGGGACCGAGAAGTTGGGACAATTTAAAGTAGGGGCGGTAATCAACGCGGTTTTCAGGTCTTGGAACGATTGTTCCTGTTCAGTTTCCCAATTCCACCTACGATTCTTTTTCAGTAAGCTGGTTAGGGGTTGAGCTCGGGTCGCAAAGTCATTAATGAATCTCCTATACCATGAGGCCATTCCCAAGAATCGCCGTACTCCTTTTATATTTCTGGGGGCCGGATATTTAATTATTGCCGAGACTTTTTCGGGATCAGCCCGTAGGCCTTGCTCATCTACTAAGAACCCGAGATACTTTACACTGGATCGACAAAAGAAACTCTTCTCCCGATTTATCGTTAGGTGGGCTTGAGCTATTCTATTAAGTACTATCCTCATCCATTTGAGATGTTCATCGAAATCAGAATTTACGATGATTATATCATCCAAATGAACAAAAACATAAGGTTCCATTTCGGGACCGATTAGCTTATCCATTAACCTTTGGAAAGTAGCTGGGGCTCCTGAAAGTCCGTACGGCATTCTTTTAAATTGGAAAAGCCCGCGACCTGGGACTGTGAAAGCGGATACTTCCCGACTCGCGATATCTAGAGGGACTTGGTGATAAGCCTGACTTAAGTCAATGGTCGAGATATACTTGGCCTCACTAAGCTTATCGAGGATAGCACTCATGTAGGGTAAAGGGTACGCATCTTTCTTAGCGACTTCATTAATCTTGCGAAAGTCTAAGCAGAATCTATATTTCCCGTTTGGCTTTTTAATCATGACTACGGGAGTTGACCACTCACTATTAGATGGCTCTATTATGTCTGCTTCTAACATAGCGTTTACCTCTTCATACATGGCTTCCCTTACTATCGGCGAGACTTGATAATACCTCTGTTTAATCGGGGGGTGATTTTGGACGTCGATTTTATGAACGGTTAAATCGGTAAGACCGGGATAACCTAGTGAGGGGGGGATCAATTCGTCCAAAACTTGGGTTACTCTGTCCATCTGGAGCGGAGTTAATTCAGCGATACCGGGATTCGAAAAGTTAGGCCCAATTGGTGGGGTATCGGGGTTCAGTTGGTCGCGCGGGACTTCGGTAGGCTCGGTATTCATTAAAGATTCGGCAAAGTTGACGGTTCTCTTGGGAGAATCCTTCTCGCAAGATAGAGAGGGTTTCGTACGACGTCGTAAGTCGTTCAACACCGGACTGGAATTTTGCGAAGTCTTGGCCGAATTTTTTAAGATCGGAGGACGTACTTTTAAGACTTGCGCGTAAGTCTTCGAGACGGTAGGTAAGTCCTCCCCAAAACGAAAATCCTGCGGAACGGTAGGAGTTGAACTGGGTACGTTATTCTTAGGAATCGGTATTGGTGATTTTCTAGGTGGCACGATAGGGGTTCGAGACGGTACGGTAGGGGCTCGAGACGGTACGGTAATGGTTTGGGACGGTACGGTAGGGGGTCGAGACGGAACGGTAGTGAGTCGAGACGGTACGATAAGGGTTCGAGACGGTACGATAAGGGTTCGAGACGGTACGATATTGGTTCGAGACGGTACGATAGCGGAGCGAGACGGTACGATAGGGGTTCGAGACGGTACGGTAGGGGCTCGAGACGGTACGATAGGGGTTCGAGACGGTACGGTAAGGGTTTGGGACGGTACGGTAGGGGGTCGAGACGGAACGGTAGTGAGTCGAGACGGTACGATAAGGGTTCGAGACGGTACGATAAGGTTGGGAGACGACGATTGTTGGCCCTCTTTGGAGGAACCCGGTTTCTCCGGCTTTACCTCAGCAATTCCCAGAGATGCGGTACCAAAAGGTTGTCCGGATCGGGTTAGAAACGGCATTCCTTTAGAAGTGGGACTACTCCAACAATGAGTTTGGAAATTCGCGGTGATATTGAAGGCATTGGCGAAATCCATCCCTAGGATACCCTCATACTCGAAGGAGGGAGCGAAACGCATGACAAGATCTCTCCGATAGTCTTCAAAATAGACAGGGAGAGCTATCTCTCCCTGAGTCTTCTCGACGCTCCCATTTGGATAAATTATGTCGGATCGGTGATTTCGAGAGGCTATTTCCCGGGCCTTTGCGAAACGATTAAGGGATAACCGACCGATATACGATACGCACGCGCCTGGATCGAATAAGGCTCGAACCAGTTGATTGTCTATTACTACCTCCAAATAATATCGATTATCCTGGGAAAGAGCAGCTACCATAGGACTATAATTTATCAATGGGTGTTTCGTCGGGGGCGTTACGGTAATCGGGGAACAAGAGGTAACCCCAGTCCTTAGTTCCCGATAGGGTTTTCCGTAGCGGGGTCGGTACAACGCGGGCAATCATTTACGGTTACTCCTGGTCTTCCACATCTAAAACAGTGACGAGATAATGGTTGAGGACACTCGCGGCGCATGTGTCCTGATTGGCGGCAATTCCAACAATGGATTTCGCTGATGACCGCTGGACGGGAATTTAGGGACATCAGGGCGGGTATGGGTCGGGTAGGGGGTCTTACGCCACTAGTGGACGCAACGGAAGGGTTTACCCAGTCTACTATAGCTGGACGTGCAGGGGGGGGGATGACTATTGAGTTTGGAGCTGACGTCAGTGATTCGCGTTCGGTCACGAAGGGTTGCTGGGTTATCGCGGGTCTTACTACCTTAGGTGACACTCTTCTTAGGTTCGGGGTCGGCTTTGGGGCTTCTGAGGGGACTTCGAGGACCCCGGGGGTGGCCAACGCGGCTAATCGCGGCTGAGGTACGATACGGCGACCTACATACGCATGTTCGGGTAATATGGAATCTTCAGCGGTAGGGGGAGGGATATATAGCTTCCCTAGGGATCGGGATGACTCCACCTGTTCACCGGCGCGCTCTAGCTCCTCCAATGTGAAGAAACTATCCCTTGGAAGAAGGGTACGATAATCGGGGTGTAGATTGGAGTAAGCCAACTCTAATTGTTCTCTCTCCGGTAAGGAAGGCGTTAGATAATCCATGATCATCCTCAAACTCAGTAGGTAATCGGCAATGGGCTCGTCTATGCCCTGGGTTCGTCTACGCGCTTCTTCTTTTAATCGGAACTGGAAATTGATTCCTCCAAACCGAACGCGGAAGGCAGCGACAAAGGGTTGCCAACCTGCCCAACTGGATTTATTCATTCGGAACCAGTACAAGGCTTTATCGGACAAGATATGGGAGAGGGACTCAAACAAGTCCTGGTCATTCAGGTGACTACTACCGCGGCATTCTTCTACCCGCTTCAAAAATTCTTCCACACTTGCTCCACGCGTTCCCGAGAAGTCAAGGCGCCAACGGCTAACAATATTGTGTAAGTCGCGAGTTGTATCGGATTTATGTTGGACTTGGGTCCTCTCAGTACGATATTGTCGATCGGTAGGATATAGATCGGCCAAGGGGGCTCGAGTTTCAGGGACGGGGATCTCTATCGAGAGATTCGAGAATCGGGGAGAGGGTTGAGGCGGCACGGCAGGGTACGGAGTTCTAACGGGGAGACGGTTCTGCGGCACGTTAGGGAAGTCCAATACGGATCTGGGAATCAATCGGGGGGAGGTAATCACCGTGTCTACGTACGGGTTTATTCCTACCGTTTCAAAATGGGGGTTCGGAGATACTACATACGTCGCGCTTCTTCCAGGGTGAACATTTTGCGGAGTTCTGGTCGGGGTGAAATAATCCGGGACTAATCCCCGCCTTGAAGGGACTTGCTTCTCTATCGGGCTTCCCGCGAAACTCACTCGCGGTTGTTCAACGTGGCTCGCGTACTTGGTGGTCGACTGACCATTGGGTATTGGCTGAAAGAGCGGTAGTTCTGGGGGAGGGGTGGTTACCCCTTTCGGTATGACAGTTATGTCTTGAGGCCCCGAGGCTTCATCTTCCCTAACAGTCTCTATCTGGGGACACTCGTCATTTTCGGGGACCCATGTGGTGTTGTACCCGCTGCACCTTTGATGATACCTTAATAGTCGATACAGGCGTTTTTCTAAATCGCCGGTAATTGTGAGGGACGCTTGTCGGAGCAAGTCATTTATCTCTGATTCGGGGAGTACGCTTAATTGTTCTATTAACAAGCTAGTGGTGTCTTGCCACGAGAACTCTGGGGTCGGTGAGACAATTGGAGGGGGGTTAAGAGGGCGACTTGGGGTCGGATCCATTGTTAATATATAAGATAAGTTACCTAGTTACAAAAGACAAACACAATAGCGAGAAAGAAATGGAAAATGAAACGGGAATAGGGAAACAAACTACAAAGTTGTGACTAGTCAGGTACGTAACGAGATAGGGGATCTAATTATCGTGGGCCCCACGTTGGGCGCCAAATTTGTGACGTGCACTGCCGACGGTCTGGGTTTGAGGCCGGGCAGGCCACGACTACAAAACCAGGCACTCTAGCCACGATTGGCTCACCGAAGAATTTACTAATTAGAGCTGATTTCAAAAATAGTTAATTCCCGATGAAGGTACGATATGTTGGGCGCCAGGTACCTTAAATGATACCGCGGTAACAAAATGACGTTAAAATCAAATTCAAAATAATATTAATAAAGAATTGAATAAAATATAATAAATACAAATATAGCGACGAGATAATTAACTAAAAGTGATACGATAATACACGGTAAGCTCAGCGTGAGGGGAACATGGGGGCGGGATAATGTAGATAAAAAAAAATAAGAAAAAGGATTTTAGGTTTATGGATTTAATCACAAAGAAACCCGTAACACAAAATTATAGGTGATAACAATTAACACGAACAAAACAATAATACACACGATAAAACAATTCAATAGTCAAGGCCGATCACTGATGTCGGCTTAAATACCAATTAAACAAGGTACGGGAAAATAATATCAAGGACAGCTGACTGACTAGGTCACACACATAAGAGTAGGGCAGGGGGTAATACAGAACATAAGGGAATATAGAACACAGAGGTAGGTAAACTAGAACAAGTCACTGAGACAAAAAGAAAGAAAACAATATCTTATGGTATAACAGGAATCAATCATCGAAATATATTAGTTCCTAGGAAATGAGTCGGTAACATAGAGGGATCAAAAAGTCCAGAATCGATGATTTGCGGACTTCTAGTGACTAATGGGACGGGTCGATAACACGGAATATTCCCTAGAGAAACGCACGGCGTCGGAATCGAATTCAAATAAGGTAGTACAAAGATGGCCAAGGCAATGTTACACGATACACGTCACGTGGCTACGCAGTAACCGACTAACACAAGGGACGTTAGAATCTATTACAATTATTAACTTTAAATCACAATAATTATACCAGCTCAAGGTTTCAGGGGAGAATGGGGCACTTTGTTCAGTTAATCAAGGGTTAAATTACTCAGGTGAACATCACAATATAGTTTCTACCGCCTGTAGATCGACTCTTCCAGAAACACGTGGCTCAACAAGCCGTCGAGATCAATTATCGTATTTTTACTACGCAACAAATTCTTCCACGTGGGAAATCCTTATTTCTTGGATTAGATTTTACAACAATTATGAGGGAGATTCAGTTATCAATTAATTATGTAGAAAAAGAGAATTAATAATAAAATATTTAACAAAGGACAGGGGAGTGACGGTATGATAATAAATGACGGTACGGTAATTAATGACGACACGATAAGGAATAACGTTACTTTCTCGAAAAATCGATCAATAAGGTGTTATCATACAATGGGGGAACACAGCGAACAATATTCAATAATCAAATGAAACTACAGCATGACAATTCGATGATATCTGGACGGCGTCACAACGACGCAATTAGAAACGAATTTCTTTTAATCAATCTAAGGTCAATCGAAGGGTCGTTTAGGATTGGAATCTTACCTTAATCGATACACAAAACAACACTAACTGATCTGAATGCAAATCAAGAAAAAAAAAGGTTTACGTTACGAGTTACTGGGACAAATGAAAATAAACTAAAAAATATTTAGTATAGGACTTTTCGATACGTGATCCAAGCAAGAAGTGAGGCTCCTAGGCTTGTCGCTATGCAGTTGCAATTTTGGGGGAGGTATATCATCTACGCATAAAATTAATGGGCGTATTCTTCTTCTGCTGGGTTTCGTCGCAGACCTGGCAGGGCCTTTTGACACTTCGAGCTTTGGCCAGGGGTTTGTTAGATGGCTCGTCATGTTCTCGATATCCTGGAAGGCGGAATTTCTGCATTTGGACCGGTGGACCAAGCCGGTACGGGACAGATGATTAGCAGGAGGAAGCTACTCCTGGTTAGATATTCGTCATGCAGCGCTCTTCCAGGCATATCTCTGGATACGAGGATTCGTTGTCCCCTGGTTACTCACTCGAAAGCCGGCTGGCCCGCCAGGTCGGATTGGATTTAGGGATGATCTCCCTCGATGTCGTCGGGCCGGAACGGAACGGGAATATAAGATAGGGAGGAACGGGAAAAAAGCATTAGTACAAGAACTTATTATTACAACTAGGGACCTTGGACACTTGAGCTGGGACTTCTTGCTTTGGTTCTAATTTTTAAATAAGGTGGTCACTTCGTTCCGAGGAGGAGATGGTTCACTTACGAGGCCTATTATTTTGCCTCGTTACAATATATAGATTCACACATATCTAGTTTTATTTTTCTAATAATAGCATAGGTTCGGGACTGCGCAAAGGTATTCTGTATTGTTGTTTTGCATATGAACGCATATTTTCGTGATGTCGCTCGTCAGGATAGCTGTTTTCTCATCCTCAACGGCAACAATTTCTTTCAACATATCAGTACATGCGTGGTAGGCATTTGTTGTCCGTACAGCTTGAACGATAGTGTATTCCTTTTGGTTCGCAGAGTCTATTATAAAGTGAAGTATTTTTACATAAGACCTGTTCCTTATTATGGCGTATGAGTTGTTGGAACGTTTGTTGGATCGTTGCGCGGAAAGATACAAACAACCGTTTTTCACAATTTTACTATAACAAAAAGACTGTTCTCCGAGATTTAATATGCGTGACCAATTTTCACCAGGTCTTGATACCGAACCAAAATAGCGAGTTTTCATCGAACGAAACGTCTGTTTTGCCGTCGAGGTACCAAGGGTTTCGCAATAACGTTTCACACCGTATGCTGCAAATGTGAAAACGTGCTCTTTCAACGTGATGAAGCTATACTTGAATTGGATTCGGCGGCCTATCTGCTGGTACACCCCCTTCGCTGCATGAATAACTTTGAGTAAATATCCATTCCCGGCCTCGAATGCATAAGCATTGTGGGACCACAGTGGTCCCCAATCTGCCACAGTCTTTGCTAAGTGCACGAGTGAATGGACATTGAATGTCATGGCGGGTTTACCGTACAGAATTTCGCACTTGCCAACGAATTCACGTAGCAAATGTTCTGCCCTAGACACCTCGCACAACGTTGATTCGCCTTTCGACAATAGGTAAAACCCTTCCACAAACAAAGCCCAATGCATCAGTAGGTCATCTGGTAATATACCTCGGAGAAACACCATACTGTAAAACATAATCCAGTTCTCCCATTCCCTGGCTTTCCAGAATTCCCTTTCACAAAAAGGACGAGCAAGTCTGACGAGCTGGTTTGGCGCTTTAACAGACCTCATCAAAAGATCGATTTTTTGCATCGCAGATCGAGATAGCAAACCCCCCTTTTTTTTTGTGCCGAACCACATTGTCGCGAATTGTTTTGCGATACCAGAGCTACAGTGCAAAGAGTCTACCACGTTGCCATGAATAATATCGTAGCCTATCAAATTGATTAATTGCGACGGGAATTTAATGCCGAAAATAGTTCTACCACTCCGTACGGCTTCGGTCATGTGTTTAACCGTGTCCTCAACATTCCTATCCTTTGGCACTATGTTCAAAAGCGGATATTTAATATTTCCGGATCTCGGATTAGTAGGACAATTTCTCACCCATTCGCCTGGGTGGAGACACTGACCGCAGCCGTAAGATCCGTTGAACTGTGTGAAACCATGAACCGGAGCGCGCGCAACAGCGTCCACGCAGCAAACTAGTGTGAAAACTTTGATTAATTTCTTCTCATTATTAAGAGTACACTCGACACCGTTATTCGAAAGGTCGTTCATGTGTTCAACAAACGGTTCAAGGAATACTGTCATCGTCGGTTTATCTTTGCCAAACCACAGCCCTGCGAGTATTAATTCTGTGGTACGGACTCTAAATGGAATCTCGTTTAGCATAAGAAAAAGCGGCCAAATAGAGTAAGTCGAGCTTTCAAATAAAGGAGCTCCGTCTGTGTTAAACGTTACCGTTGCGTAACTGTATCTGTCTGCATCGCTTAAACTGTCGACAAACGCCCGGTACCTCCTACCGTCGTAAATGTCACGTATGAAACCGTCAGTATGGAATCTGTTATGCAAAACGTCATTGTAATAATCAGTATTTGATTCAATTAATTTCGCGAGTGGAGACGCGACATCTAGCGTGAGGAAAAAGTCTTTGAACGCGTTATCGTTTACATCAACAACAGTATTGCAACGTTGACATTTCAAATGACGATCTTTGCGGTCGAAGCTGCCCAAATAGGAACCGCACTTGGAGCACGTTGCGTTCAATGTCATGTCACTTATCGGGAAAAACAATTTGTCTATCAAATACCGGCTATCTGGTAATAGGGGTTCAGAAAAAATAGAATTTATCAGTACAAACAAATCCGTTGCTTGTGTCAGAGATAGTGCATGCACAAGAATATACTTGAGGACCATTAAAACCACTTCGCCAATTGTTTTGTCGACAGGCTTCGTAATACAGTTTCGGAGTGTATCGCTTTGTATCGCTTCGGTGAGTGAAGAATAACGTTTCCAAAATGCGTTTTGTTCCGGTACGTCTTCTTCGTGCGATACAGGGTCGTTTTCGTCGTCTGTGACTTCCGTTAGAGATTCCGCGTCGTCCGATTCATGCAGACTTCCGTGGAGAATGTTGGTGTTTTGTCTCTGCAATATATTCCCTGAATTAAAAATCCCGAACAAAGCGTCGACGACATAGTACATGTGAATACTGAAAGTTCATTGCTCAGCTAGATCGCTGCACTTTGACATAATACTGATCAGGTTAGAAGTAAGTCATAAACGACACAATAACATTGACCCATGGGTAGTACCGCATCAAGTAGGTTAAAGCCTTCGTTTTCCATAGAATCGATGTCTTCAGTCAAACTGCAGATCACGTTAAAAACAGCTGGATTTTGTGCCCATTGTAGTTCACAAGATGGGTCGACCTATATACAGAGCAATAGCATAAAGGGAGTAGTCGATACATGGAGCAACTCAACGAATTTCTGGTGATAATATGCACGTAATATCAACATCGAGAATAACTCGTGCATTACCTTCAATAATTCGTTCGCCCGATCAGCATCTTCCACGACAGGAGGATCCGCAGCGGTAGCGTTGTTGTCCGCTACATGCAAGTTGCACGGGTGGCTGCAGTTAAAGCGATCACTGCCCGCTTCCTAAATACAATGCGAGCAAAAGGTTTGCAGCTATTAATATAATATCCTGTCATAAAGTCAGACGTATGCATCTTCATATGTACCATTGCATCTCGACGTTGTTTCCGATAACGATACCAGGATGACGCAGGCACTTCTTGATCCGGCAAATCTCTGTCTAGGTATCTCTTGTACTTTTTCCTAGTTTCGCGCCCGGCAGTCATCGCGAAATGAAAAGTGTAATGCCAAGTACTTACACAACTCGCTACTCGCGAATGGAACTGAAATTTTAGACATTTATTACTGAGCATTCAGACTTTAAAAAGTAATTGGGGCATTCCATGACGTCTGGATCAAGACCCGATGGCGATGTCTGAGATCTGCTCTTTTACTTCTTATACGAAAGTACTTCTAGGAAAACACCCAAATTTTTTCAATTTTAATCAACCTTCCATTTTTGAGATATCATTTGTCCAAATTTGTAAAAAATTTACTATTGTCTGAAATCTGAAAAAACTCAGAGTAATGTGATGAAATCTAACCAAAATTTGGTTTACTATTGGAGCATAGAGGTTTCATCACAGCAAAAGTTGGATTTCAAAGAAAATGACATATTGCACATAATATTAAGTCCAATATCGTCAACATTATGGGTCGAAAAAAAAATAATCATGAAAATTACAGGATGATAAATATATTACAACAATATTGACAGATATAATTACTGTCTGAATCATTATTGTATTTATACGTATACAGGATGAATTTCTAACGTCTAAACACTTAAGGTGGTTCTTCCCCTACAGTCCCACCAAGTTTTTTCCCCATCGAGAAGTATTCAAAATCTTGTCTGAAACCCACGTTTGGTGGGACTGTAGGGGAAGAACCACCTTAAAGTAGCATTGAGGTGGCAAAGAGTCCAGCGCCGGCAATTGTTTTCCAATTTCACCGAATAAGAGTGCCCGAAACCAATATAACAATTGATCATTTTTACTGGTGGCAACCTTAACGATGCTCCGAGTGTTCGGACGTTAGATATTCAACATGTATATTGATATGTTGATACGTATGATATGTATAGGTAAGAATATAATAATAGTTCACACAATAATCATATCTGTTCATAATATTGTGATATATTTATCACCCTGTAATTCTCATAATACATTTATTTCTATCCATAATGTTGACTATTTTATTCATTTTATATCAAGAATAGATTAAAATAATTACATAATACGTGCATTTTCATTTTATTTGAAATTAAACGTTCGCTGTGATGCAAGCTGTATCCTCCAATAGTGATCCAAATTTTGATTAGATATTATCAGATTACTCCGAGTTTTTTTCTCAGATTGCAGGAAATGGTAAATTTTTTACAAATTTGGACAAATGATATCTCAAAAACGAAAGGTTGATTAAAATTATAAAAATTTGGGTGTTCTTCGAGAAGTACTTTCATATAAGAAATTAAGGAGCTGATCTTAAACATCGCAGTCAGATCTTCATCGAGACAACATGGAGTACCCCAATTATTTCATTTTCATTTTACTGTAATTGCATCTTGATCACAATTGTGCGATGAGACTTCCCGTGATGATATAAAATAAAACAATTTACAGGTTGCTGCGATATTGATCAATTTTTCTATGTTTTTCATTAGCATTAATTTTGTGGCCAATTTGTCGACAGTAATTTTTACGCAAAATAAAATAATTGAATTTTACATAAATCGTGCGGAGCATTGTATGTACCTACAGGCTAATGAGTTGTGAACATTTTTATAGAAATTTCCTTACCCATTTTTCTATAATACGCATTAGGGTGGGCCAAAGAAAAAGACTAATTTTTTTTTCTTAGTTACCGTGAAAATATTGTTCAGGATGACGAAAAAAAAATCCTGTACAAATTTGAGCTCTTAATATTATTATTAAGAGGTCGCTCATCGTGATTTTTGATTTCCCATTTAAATAACACAGGAATTTTTTTTTTTTTTATTCGGAATATTATTCCGTTCCAACGAATCAGCGTGTTGTAAAAATCAATATATATTCTTGTAGGAAATTGAACGATCTCCAAAAAAGGTCCCATTTGATTTTTCGCTAAGTCGACTCGTTTGAGAGTTATTAACGGTCAAAATTCACTTTTAACCCTGAATAACTTTCAAACGAGTCGACTTATATTAGCGAAAAATCATATAGGACCTTTTTTGGAGATCGTTTGATTTCCTACAAGAATATGTATTGATTTTTACAACACGATGATTCGTTGGAACGGAATAATATTCCAAATAAAAAAAAAAAACATTTCCCGTGTTATTTAAGGGGGGCCTATACTGAAAACGAAAACTTCTACAATTCTAATTCAAATGAATTGCTATTTACACAGAATGTTCACTATTGTAATCGGAAATATTGTACCAAATATAAACTCATTCCAAATGATAATGCCAAAGTTACGCTGGCTTACTCATATTTATCGAGCGAAGAATACCAAATTTCAAAATGCTCCTTGCGTTACAAATATGAAGTTATCCAACTCAAACTTCCTTGGCTTATTGATGGACACTACCTCAAGAAAATAACGTAGGGTTTTTGAAATCCGATTACTATTAGTCATAGTACACAATTTTTTTTTTTTTATATTTATTTTCTCAGGGATTTGGTCAATTTTGTGCGAAAAATAGACTACAGTTCCAGTTTCTCTCGCTCTAGAGTAAAAACCCTACGTTATTTTGTGGGTAAGGTATCTGTGAATGTGCTCACCAAATTCCAAGTCAATCCGACTCAAGTTGTAACGCAAGGGACTTTTTCAAGAAGTAAAAATGTAGTTTTGAGATAACAGCACTTTTGTGAAAACTTGAAAAATATTTAGTTCTGCATGTTTGAATAACTTCTGGATGGTTCAGGAAGTGATGGAAAAGTGGAGGAAGGGGGGGCCACCCACTTCCCCCTTTCCTCCAAGGGTCTGCTCGATGCGTGGTCGTCTCGTCATTACTTGTCGAGTCAGTTAGGATACAGTTGGATATTATTATGAAATACCATTATAATTTCAGGATGTCAAGATAGTTTAATATTCTACAACAAGGTCAATTTGCATCATATACATTGAATTAAAAATAAATTACAAAAACACAAGGTAACAAATATTGACTGTAAAAATAATTTCCTTGTCTGTAGCTTTGGCTATCGTTGCCAGCATCTTCAAGTATGCGTTATGTGTTTTAGGAGTTATCAAATTGACCCCCATAGTCATGCAGAAATTTTCCATCGCAGCGTGTCCTGTTCCGATACCAATAAATGAATCCACTATTCTTCGGTTGACCTGAAATGGAGACTTGTTACTTTTTTAATCCGTATGTGGACTGCTGTAAGCTTCACCATATCAGAGGTCGCAGCACTCGCATTCCAAAACTAATTTGACAGCGAACCCTTTCCTGTTTCTCATCTGGACCCGAATAGCCTTTTCACCGCAGTCACTACAGGACAAATTTTTCATTAAATCTTGCATCGCTTTGCAATGTATCAAAATATAATCCGGATCATAGTTTGCATTACTCGGGGACATTGGTACCTGAAAAGCACTGAACTTTCTATCAGTGGCTGATGATGGTCGCTCCGGGACATCCATAGGGAGTGGCAATGCTCGTTGTAGTCTGGATGGACCTTTTCTTTAGGGGCCGCCAACGACCAGAAAATTTATCCATGACTTACCTGTATCAAGTAGCAAACTGAAACACAATCGAAAACTAACCTCTAAATGCAGATACTAGTATTTTACATAAAGTTACACAGACGCACTTGTTGACACTACTCTCAGATTTTGTTCTGAAAAATACGAGTCCGTCAGATTTCTGCGAAAATGAATACTACTCAGGAGCTCCGAGCTCCAAGCTCCGAAGCTGTGGCCACGTAAAAATATTCGCAAACAGGCTAGAATAAAAACAAACGTATAAACAACAGTATTGTTCTGATAAGAACAGGTATTTTTTTAAATGAAGCTTTTTAGATATAGTAATAAAGTGTTCTAATAAGAACAGGTTTTCAAACTCAAGAAAAAAGTGTGCACAGGCAAAGTTTTGATCTTCCGTAAGCCAAGCGTCAAAGCAATTGTCGTTTGATGTGATTTGTCGTCTGCTAACATGTGTGCGTAAAGTTGATGGCGCGGTTTGCATATGCCGGCATAGATAGCGCTGCCAAACCTCCAAAAATGATCAGACGGGCAAATCACTTCACCAAAAGTTGCGGAACTTTTTGAAGTATTATTTAAGACAAAAAACCAAAAATCGATTTATTTTATGTTTTTGATTAAATCATCTGTATAGGCCCCCCTTAAATGGGAAATCAAAAATCACGATGAGCGACCTCTAAATATTAATATTAAGAGCTCAAATTTTCACAGGATTTTTTTTTCGTCGTCCTGAACAATATTTTCACGGTAACTAAGAAAAAAAAAATTAATCTTTTTTTTTGGCCCACCCTAATACGCATACTTTTCTCGTCAACATTATTTGATTCTCAGGCATCATGACCGGTTTACAAACTGGCGCGTATCGATGAAAGGTGCGCTTGCCGTGTGCTTGGCACACACAGCTAAAGCCGATGGCACAAGAAAAGCCGTGCGCCGTAAGACGCATCACCTACAGGCCGGTCGGTCACCTACACGCGCATGTGATTGGTCGGCGCTTGGTGTACGTGACCGACCGGCCTGTAGGTGATGTGTCTTACGGCGCACGGATTTTCTTGTGTCATGGGCTTGAGCGCGCCTTGCAACGACACGTGCTCGTTCAGGACCCTGATTGTAGAAACGTATCCAACTGTATCACAGGCGTATCGGCCGACTTTCCGTTTAACGCTGTTCTCCGATTGGTCCAAACAGTGTATACCGCCCGTGAAACGATTCGATAAATTTCTAGAACCAGGGTCCAGGAACCGGTTCTGATTGCCTGATATTACGATAATAACAACGAAGTATACCTATACGTTTCATATAAAATCGGCTAAGCTAATTTTTCAATCATTTTTAACAACGAATTACTATGTCAAGTGCTGATTATGAGTTGTTAATCGCATGCTGCGTATATATCATTGTACTATCATAACCTCGCGTAGAGCTGAGGATTGCGTGTACTTACGTTTTCATCGATTCTGCAAATATCTGTACTGCTCACCACGTCCGAATAGCCCCTCACGTTGCACAGACTTATGGGTGTTTCTTACAGCAAACTCAGCGACGACAGACTCTTCAGAATCTTCGTTTTACTCACGTAATAGCCGCACAACGAAAACGTACGCAAGATAGTATGGCCGCCTAGCTCGAAGCGTGTCACACATTTCCGTTCGTGTGATGTATATATATGTATATATACCCAAGTTTTTCGACTGTTTCTCGCAGGCTGGCCATCCCCTTTTCAATTTTGAACTGTCAAAGGCCGTAAAATGATTGAATAAATGTATGAATAAATTAATGAATAGATTAATAAATAATTAAATAAATGAATAAAAAAATAAATGTATAAATAAATAATCAAATGAACATATGAATGGTGACTGAATAATTGGATAAATAAATGTATAAATCAATAAATCAATAATTAAATTTATTTATTTATTTATTTAATTATTTATACACTTATTTGTTCAATTATTTATTCACACATTTATTTAATTATTCATTCACACATTTATTTAATTATTCATGTAATTAATCATTTCTTACTAGTTATTATTCATACATTTATTTAATCATTCTCGAGTTGGCAGTGACCGCTTATTCTTCTTCCCCTTTATTTGGCGCCTTACAGTGCCATGTGCCACTTCTTAAAAGTATATAATATGCATATATATATATTTATGGCGCGGTATCGACGCCGGTTGACGTTACCACTTTCAAACTGTGTCCGTGTTCCTGAACGCATTGAAGCCGATGCATACTGTCGGCGTGACGTCACTTCTCCGCATATACTCATACCCGGGCGAGGCGCACACGCATGCGCCCCGTGAGACGAGCGTAATTTCGGCAACGGTAGCTCTCGGATCCCACATGGCGAAGCACACCGAGGCACACGTGAGTACGGGCAGCGGTTCAACGGTCGACGGGACCTCGGTTCGCTATCATACAATGGCTTCGATAGCTTCTCAGAAAATAACCCACGCTCTCGTTTATTTTACGAGTAATCGTGTCAAAAAAATTGTACCCGTAGAGTTGGTGGTAGATTTTCACCCGAAAAGTGAAACGGATTTCGAGAAGAAACTAAGGTATAAAGTGTGGTTTAGTGGGCAGGGGCCTGACACGAACGACTTGTTGCTGAAAGCATACGTGCTATTGCTGGGTGGTAAGTACATAATTATAATTTGTACAGATTCCGGACTCATTACTGGCCGGTTTCATCAACGTCGAATAACGTCTCATTCATAGAAGAACTTTATTCGTCGAATTAAAGTCGCAAATAGAATGTAACATAGTCTCTTGTTTTCAATGAATAAGAGATAAAGTTATTCTTCGTTGGTAAAACCGGCTATACGTCATTCGCAATGAACAAATATTATAATTACTATAGTATATACAGCGCACGAGTATACATACGTGTATACATCATACACGTGCCGGCGTGTCGTGTATGCAAGTCTGTGCCTGTGTGGAATGTATACAGTCAAAGGGAATCTCGGGGGGGGGGGGGGGGGGGGGGGGGTACGGCGCGAGACAACAAATTGTATACAGTACAGGTATTCTATAATAATGAGGTAGAAAAACCATCTGAATTTCCTCTTCTCTCCTCCTTAGCTCTCTCTCTTTTCATTTATTGTTATTTGGTGGCTTTTTTCAACCGCTTCCTTTCCTTTCAGCACGTCCTCCTTCTCTTCCTCACTCCACAGATTTACTATCACTACCCAGCTTCGTTGCCGTCTCCGCTCGTTCCGCTCTCCCACTTTCTATCTCACTCTCATAAACATCTATCTATCTGTCTATCTCTCTCTATATGTATCTTCTTTCCTGCCGCCTCCTCCACTGTTTCTTTCACCACTACTTTCCAATCCATTACCCCGATAATCCCTTTTATCACCACATTTTTTTATTCCTTTCCTTTGCTGTTTTCTCACTCTTCTAGACTCTCTACCTTTAGTCTCTTTATTTCCCTCGTTCCTTCTTCTTTTCCTTTGGCTTTATTTACTACTGTTGAATCCTTTTCCTTTTCATCATTCCTTTCTTTCATTTCTTCTGTTTCCCTTCTTTCGATCTCTCTCCTTTCCTCGTACTTCCTTCTACTCTCTTTTTCTTCCTTCGGTATACTTCTTACTTTTAGCCTTATACTCTTAAACTCATCCATTATTTCTCCTACCATTACTTTTTATCTCTTCCATTCTTTGCCTTTTTTTTTTCACCTTCTCTTTCAGTTCTCTTCGTTACTTACAGAAGTTACTTCCTATTGTTACTTCCAGAAGTGCAAATAAGTTCAGAATTTTTTTGTCGAGTAACCTGAGACGAAAAACAAAAAAACGTCCCGCCATAGTCGATGCCATGTAGTATATGAGTATCTATTTTTTTTCATCTAACTAACTGTATTTGTGAAATCATGTACACCGACTGATTACGCACAGGAAACATCAGCCGAGGTGAAGAAGAATAACGTGTGGGAATTTCTGTGATTATAGTCCTTATATTTCTTTCAGTTTAGATAGCCTATATCTCTGTGGATATAGTCTTATATTGTAATGTTTGTTACCTGACAAGTAAGGTGTCGCATGAAATTACCAAAGTTTACATATAATATACTATATATTACCTGCAAAAAGATTGTATGAAATACCACCGCCCTAATTCTTCCACGATGCAAAACATGCTGATATTCTGTGTATTACAGATAGCGAGTTCGCAGTGCAGCAGAAACAAGGAACCTGCCGCGTGAAATTACCCAACTTGAAATATATGAGCCGTTCGTCAGAGGGGGACAGTTCGCCGGCCGGCCGCAAACGAAGATCAAAAGCTCGGAGTACAGCGAATACAACGAGTCAGGTGAGACGGACCCAAGAATAGGATACGTAACCGTTTGACTCGTATTTTGGAGTCGATATTTAAATAGCTATCGCATCAGTTCGTAAAGCTATATAAATGGTGACTGAATATGTGGCTGAAATGAACTGAAATTTATTTGCGTCCCTCGATCCTCGTAGCATTCTAGAACGGTTAAACATAACTTAGTTAAGGGGGTACATACACCTTTAGAATAATTTTTTTCAAATCACTGCTACGCTCTGAAAAGACATTCTACTGACTCAGTTTTTCTACAGTTGATGAGTGCTATTTCGATACTAGTTCATGATTTTGCCAGATTGTATTTCCTCCGTTAAACATAAATTCAGTCCACCGAAGAGAAAGCAGTTGTCGTAGGGTACAGGTTGCTGCGTTGGATGAAATTCTTTAAACTAGGGAGGATGTATTCTGTATGAATGTAATTTAGGGCCAAACCAATAATATTTCATGAGTTTAAGTTTTAGACATAGAAATTTTTGATTGTCAGACTTTTTTTCCATCGTTTTGGAAAAAATGTTTGAAAACCAGAAATTCAAACAGGAATATTCCAACCACGTGTAACGCTGATTTCTATTGTATATTTAGGTAAATTGATTGATTATGAAGGCCCATTCCGGAGGGTTATTTAGTGGGTACTTCATATTTTCGCACAAGAAGACACCCCCTCCCAGTTTGGTCAAGATCTATGACTGGAGGTGCGATACTCTCCTAGCAGTTGTGTTTGATCTTTTCACAATGTTCCAAAATTATTTCCATGCTACCCTCTTCGTACTTATGCAATAGACTAAGGAGCCCACGAATCCACTTTCCTGATCTTTCAAGAACGCGCATAGAGCGTTTCGAGCGTAATTATGGAAATTGTTTTACTCGTATTGTGACGTTGCTACAGGTGATCAGGCGGAAGATTAATCCTGGGCCCAAAGATGTCGCGATGCGGGAAGCACACTTGGACGTCATTAATAAATACAAGAAGTTCGTGCATGCCAGGCCAGACTTCGCGGAAACATCCGAAGGGGATGAAAACGCTGACGGTCAGAATCTGTGAACTGTATTTCTTGTATTGCATGACATCGTGTACTCGATTGGCTCTCGCAGAATATTACTATACCTATCGCAATGTTCAATAAGAGGTTTTCGTGAAACATTTATTCTATTTAAGCAATCATTTTACAGCCTTTGAAACTTCAAAATTTAAAAGAGGATGGCCAGCCTCGGTCGAAAAACTTGGGTAGTGTCGAGTAGGCGGTGACTGACTTCGATTGTTTCACGGGAACGTTTTAGTATCTAGTACACTAAACGTGTTTCATGTTGACCGGTTCAAGGCCACACATGTTTTCGACGAATGCGAATCTGGATGAGAGCCGCTTGATTCGTCGATAGCGCACCTAGTGGCCTCTGAACGAATCTCGTCCTGATAAAGATATCGATAGCTGTTTTTCTTTTTTTTTTAGCTGAATTTAGCGATGTCTAGCCCTTCAAAATCAATATCGATAATACAGCGAGTCAAAATCTTTATCGGGGCGAGATACACTAGGGGTGCTTCCGACGAATCAAGCGGTTCTTATCTAGATTCGCATTTGTCGAAAATATGCGTGGCCTTGAACCGGTCAACATCAAACACGTTCAGTTTACGTCACATGTGTTCTCTATGCCTAGCAGATCCACTTTCGATGCAACGATCTGATTCCGAGGAGACGGTCATCAATAAGAAAATATGTAATGCGGTCGTCCAAAAATCGCCTGCAATTGTCAGGAGACGATTGTTCGACGACCGTAGCGGCGAACGTCAGGGAAACTCTTGTAAAAATAAAAGTTCACGCGGGGACGACGTACCGATCGACAGCTTGCGACGTGTGCCAACTCCCGAGACGCCTCGTACGCTTCGTAGTCACACGTCATCGCGACGTGTGCCAACTCCCGAGACGCCTCGTACGCTTAGTAGTCGCACGTCATCGCGACGTGTGCCAACTCCAGAGACGCCCGGTATGCCTCGTAGCCACACGTCATCGGGAAGTACCCGGTGTCATACACCTGTGTGCAACAAGTCTCGACTGGGTCATCGGTCTAGACGCCATTCCCCGGTAACGACGAAAAATCAGTTGCCCGCCATTGCCCATCACCGCCGTGCCATAGCCGCATTGACGCCTCGGATGGCTGCTCATGGTAGGCAACAAGAGCGTTCCTGTCGACTGTATAACCCAACGGAGACGGTCCGTAGGCGTGCGAACATTCCACAGGAAATGGCAAGTACCATGTTTTAGAATCGACTAACTTTAACATCAAATCGTATTTGCCTGCGTAATATCAATGGTAACCGCACTGGTTAACTGGTTATGAAATAATTGATGCATGTAATTAATTTCGCAGGTAGAGATTTACAAAGGCGTCGAAATTAATCGTGACACATGGGAAGTCATGTTACACAGACCAGACTCCAGGTTCGTGAAGGACGTCGCTGTGATCCTGTGGGGGGAAGACGAGCTGGCAAAACGTTGCTTAAACGCTCGGCAAGCCAGCCGTCATTTACAAGACGGAGAACCACCACGTACGGAATTAACGCCCGAAAAACACGAAAGAGTTAAAGGTTAGGTGCAGAGGTTTGCAAACTTCATATCGACGCCCGATACGAATAAGAGCACATTTCAGATTCCGGGTAAAAAAGAGCACGTTTCAAATTCAGGATGAAAAAGAGCACGTTTCAGATTGAGAATGAAAAAGAGCACATTTCAGGTTGACCTGAATATTAGCACGTTCCAGGTTGACTCGAATACTAGCACGTTTCAGATTCACTCGAAAACCAGCACGATTCAAGTCGAAGCGAATATTAGCAAGTGTTATGGAGGTTCATTATAAAATTAGGAGTTCACAATTATACACAAGAACTCGATTCCATTTTATCATTCACGCTTGTACTGATTTATTAACTGCATGCTCAAACATCGACGATTGGGTTTTATTTCCCACGTAATAAATATAAAACCCTCTCGTCGATGTGTGAGCTGCTCAATGCAGGCGTCAACAGAGCTGTCAACAGTTTTGTAATCATTCAGTTCATGAATCAGTACAAGCGTAAATGATAAAATGGAATCGAGTTTTTGTGTATAATTGTGAACTCTTAATTTTATAATGAACCTCGCTAACACTTGCTAATATTCGCTGCGACTTGAATCGTACTGGTTTTCGAGTGAATCTGAAACGTGCTAACGTATTCGAGTCAACCTGAAATGTGCTAATATTCGGGTCAACCTGAAATATGCTCTTTTTCATTCTCAATCTGAAACGTGCTCTTTTTCACCCGGAATCTGAAATGTGCTCTTATTCGTACCGGGCGTCGAATTGTTCTGTGCGAACAATGCTCGAGAAAAGACAAAGATTCGATATTTTATTATAAACTCTATCTCTTTCCATGTTTTCTCACGGTATGCACGCTTCATTGATTCGCCGGATAGTACAGCATATCGAGTCGGAAGCAGCGTTACATGCGTCACCATTTGCTTATTTGCAGACTGCCTGTTCCACAAACTAACGGAAGCGGGGGTGACCGGTAGACAGCGGGCCATCCGAATGTCAAAAATGTGGCGATACTTATCTTACAAGATTTATGACCTACGCAAAAGCAGGTACCTTCGACTGCGAAGAAACCCATTGGCTGCCGTAAATCGGGAATGTTGAAGCTCCGCAATCGCTATATATTGCAGTGAAGTAGACTGGGTACGGTTGAAACACGGGGTGCGTTGATACAACGCTAATATCTCAAAAACTAATGGCGATAGTGGGGGGGGGGGGGGGGGGGGGGGGGGGGGTACAAGGACAAAAAGAAGCGGCTTTATTTACTTTACTATCTCTATTAGTTTTTGAGTTATTAGCGTTGTCTCAACCGACCCTGTGTCTTAACCGTACCCAGCCTACCCTACACACCTTAAACCAAAGACGATGTACTATATATGTACACATAGTCATATGCTATAGTTTATTTTCTGTCGCTCACGTTTTTGAGTAATTTTTTTTAGTTTCATTTATTATACGTATTTAGATTTCGGTACTTTCGTACGTAACTTACCAAAAATGCTGGTATATGAGCTTCAGTTCTGTTTTTCCTTTTAGATTCGTAAGTACAGTATATATCCTATTTCTACATTCATACCTGCAAAGTATTTATCTGTATCACTCACGAGATTACATAATTTTTAAGTTTTATTTTCTATATGTTTTGTACTCTTCGAGATTTGGCAATTATTATACTCGCCGACAAAAAAGAGTGATCATGTACGCTCTACCTTTTTTTTGTTTGTTTTGACTTGTAACAGAATTTGTGACCAATCTCTTCAGAGGTTGATCCATTTCAAAATTGTGAAAGTTTTTCAACCATTTTTCCGACAAATGTTTCTTATTTTCGAAACATTTTATGTATTTATTTTTCCTTCATCATTTGTCAATTATTTTTGTCGATTTTCTGGTTCTACATCAGAAAAATTTTCAGGTCAAGATTTAGGAAAAATGGTTGAAGAACTTTCGATCGCGATTTTTACAAGAATCAATATTCGTCACGGATTCTGTTACACCCTGTATACGTGTACAGAAAAAAGAAGAAGAGACCAACACGTCAACGTAGAACTATGATATTTCAAATTGTGGTAGAAAAACATGATATCTCAAATTCTGGTTGGAAAACATGATATCTATCTCCCATACCTTTAACATAGGAGATACCATGTTCTTCAACCAGAATTTTGCATATCATGTTTTTCAACCCGAATTTGACGTATCATGTTTTTCTTCTACAATTTGAGATATCCTAGTTCTACGTTGAGGCGTCGAGATCATCGCGGATAGATGACAAGTTTTAACTATAAGATAAGACACTAGATTTAAGTATATCCATATCCATTTATTGAGGGTGATCCAGAATGCGGTACCTTCCTTACACCGGTGGATTCCTTATAAAAATCTAAGACCAAAATTATTCATCCTAAAATGTGGAAAGCCAAGCCGTTTTCAGGTAGGAGCCTAGGATGAATAATTTTGGTCTTAGATTTTTACAAGGAATCCACCGGTGTAAGGAAAGTACCGCATTCTGGACCATCCTGTATAATGTTATTCTATAGGCCGTATTCATAGTCAGGTCTTATGTTCAAGATTGTCTTAAGAACAGCTCTTGGCCAATCGAGTCGAGTCTAGAGCTGTTCTTAAGACGATCTTGAGAATAAGACCTGTCTATGAATACCGCCCCATGTATTGGTTCCTACCATATATATTCTCGAACTACGGACGTAACTATATGATTCGTCAAGTCTCCGATTTAGGAACGATTAAATTTGAGAGTTTGTGATATTTGTATCTATTGATACTGTACTGATGTAAAAAAGAAAAAAATAGGTAAATAACCACTATTTAATTGTTTCAAAGACCAATCAATAAAGGCCGTCAACAATAATCCATGTATCAACTGTTCAATTTATTCATATTTTAATAAGACCCTACACTTGGACTATTAAAGTCGGGTTTCCCAAATCGTCTAAACGCCGTTATAGTGACATACGTCGTAATTGACGTCATACGTTGTCATAAACGACGTCGTACGTTGCCGTAAACGACGTCGTACGTTGCGAAATAAGTGACGCAATACATTATCCCAAATTGCGAAGAACATATATTATTCGCCCGGCGAGTGCCTTTGGGCGTGCCTTCGGCCGTCGAAGTTGACGTCATTCCGACGTCAGCGCGACTTGATTTACAACGTAGATATTTTCAATAGGGTTATATATAGTTATATATAGAATCATATATAACTTTATATATAGCTTCAGACATGAATGTACAGCCAGACATGATCATATATAATTACATATGAAGTTATATATAATTTGTAACAGCGATTCCCGCAGGCTCGGGTAGTTACCCACGGGAACTACGTTCTATTAACAAATAAGGTACCAACGCTTCCACCTCCTCCGACTAGCAGCGATGTTGTTGGGCGCCAGACTTCGGAGAGAAGTCCTCTCTCTCTCTCTCGCTCTCGCTCCGACTAGCTAGTGGTAGAGGGATAGTTCGTGAGGGCGGTGAAATAAAAACACTTGAAACACGACTGGTATAGATTTGAAAAAGTATTTATTAATTAAAAAGAAAAAAAGAAAAAGATAGCATTATTTTGGCAGCCTGCTATCTGGCTTCGGCCTTTGTCACCGCTACTTTGTGTTTTAAACTTAATTATAAAAGAAGGAAAATTAAACTAAAAGAAATAAATTAAATGGACTCTAATACAATATTTTATATGACTCTACTCTACTAATTATATTAAATCTGAAAATAAAACAAATGTAATTGACTATTATCACAGGCTCGGTATAGCTAACCTTCCTCGCTGCAACCAGCTGGAGGTTCGGCTGTCAGCGATTTCGAAGCCGATGCTTCTAATCTCTACTGACAGCTGATCGCTCAACAGCTGGGAGGGGAAGGGTATCGGTACTTGGTGACTCGGTACTCTGCCACGAGGCTGCTCTGACACGCAGCAGACGATCTGCGACGCGTGACGTCAGAAGCCTCGAGCAATATGGCCGCTTACTCGACTCGAGCGAAGGCTGCGCCGCGACGACTCAATTCGTACGCGACTGCGCAGGCTCGGCAGCCGAGGAGAACAACAACCGATTCAAATCAGCCGGTTCTCAACGACCATGCGGTACTCTATGCAAGACTCGGAATTAGAACGGCACAGGGGAAACGAAAAGCTTTACCGGACTAATAACTCGAGACTCTATAGGTGTTCCGGGACTCTAGGAGAAATTAGGGTTGACGGGACTGTATTATTCGGATAGATCCTACCTGATCGCGACGATGGCTCGGCCTCGTGGTCGGTGCGTTGTCCGTGGGCAGGCGAGAGTCGTATAATAACCAAATCAGCAGTAGTCAAATCCAATAATCCAATCAAGTCCAAAAGAATAAGCAAGGGGTCACAAGAAACAGTTCTCACAATAAACAAAACTCTCCAAACACCTCAAAACTCTTCAAAAACTACAAAACTCTCTCTCGGCTCACTGAAATAATGGCACGCGTTTAACGGCTAGACAATGAGTGGCTCTTCGTTTCCGGTATGCTAATTCGTTATCCTCGCCGTTTGTCCTGTGAGCGCTGGCCGTAATCGATAGACCAATCCGATGATCTACGATCGATGGCCGCGCTAGGACAAAGGCGCCAGATATTTAAATTAGCTATCCTGACTCGGTACTCTCAGGGGATACATACGCTCGTTTAGGCTGGTACGGAGGAGGTCCAAACGTTTGCCACGTTACAAATTATATATAAAGTTATATATAATTATATATGATTATATATAGTTCCATATAGTAGTATTGGTTTTATTGTTGTCTTTCGACCTTACAATTATTTACATTCTCTGTATTATATACATAACTTATCTTTACTTTCATTTCTTTTTATTTCTTAAGCTGTGTTAAACAGTATGATATTTTGTTTCTTCTCATCCTGTTCTGTTCGTTCCGCTATGTGTGCCGGTTGTCTGCTTCGTTTTCTTGTCTTCCTTCGTCTTCTTACTCTGGCTCTCTTTTCTACCTCCCCGTGTCCCGTGCGGGGGGGTCGACCCCTCGGCCCCGTACGCGATTTGAGGTGCTCTTTATTCGCTGCTCTGCCTAGATTGCCTCTTACTCTTTGTCCTCGTCTTTTGGTCCCTCTCTTTGTGTCTTTGCTTCTGCTCTGGTTCCTTCTATCCCTCGCATCCATTCTGTCCCGCTCCCGTCGTCTCGCAGTATTTCTTTTATTCTGTCGTGGTCCCCTCGGCCACCTCCTCCTGTGCACCTTTCTAGGACGTGCTCCCAGCTTTCTATCTCTGCTTCACATACTCTGCATACTCTTTTCTCTTCTTCGTCCCAGTATCTGCCTTCTCTCATTTCGTTTCCCAGCCTGAATCTTGCGGTTCTTATCATTTCTTTCTCGTTCTTCTTTGACTTTAGATATCTGGGCCCCCTTCTCTTCTAGCTTTTTTGTCCTTATCTTCGTCTGTATTTTCTTGTGCTGTTGCTGCTACCTGCCTCTTCGTTGTCCCCTGTAGAAGCTTCATGAAGTGCTCTTCCCATTGGGTTATTGTTATCTCTTTGCACACTTCTCTTTTGCTTTTTCTGTCTTTGTTTATGAACTTCCATATCTCCGCTTCTGTCCTCGCGTTTCTTATCTCTGCGATGATCCTTTCTGCTTCCTCTTCTTTTTTCTTGCTGCATGTATTCCTGAAGCTTTTTCTTTGCTTTTTGTATGTTTCTGGTGATCCAGTCCCTTTTTTCCAATCGCGGAGTGCTTTTTTGGCTTTCTCCTTTTCTTCTGTGCACTCTTCATCCCACCATCTGCTTCTTCTTCTTACTGAGCCGTCTCCTCCTGCTCTTTTCCATTTCGCTGCGTCCTTTATTGCTTCCGTTATGCTTCTCATTATGGTTTCTGGGTCTTCTCCTGTTATTATTTTGTTTTTTATTTTGTCTCTGTAGTGGATTATTCCTTCACTCGACCAGTCCATCTTGCTTACTTTGGTCTTAGCTCTGTCTTCGTTTTCGTCTTTCCTCTCCCCTTTTATTTTTACTATTAACGGTAGGTGGTCTGATTCTACTCTTTCTTTGATCCTTATTTCTTCTATGTTTTCCCATGCTTCGGTGTTCCCGATGACGTAGTCTATCACTGACTCTCCTGCTGCTCCTATGTACGTCATTTCGCCATCATTGTCTCCTTCGCAGTCCCGTTCATGATTCCGAGTCCTTCTTCTTCTATCCATTCTATGAGGGTTTTGCCTTCCTTGTTTATCGTTTTGTCTTTGGAATTTCTTGTGTTGGGCGGATCTTCCTTTTCGTCTGTTGCTATTGCTAGGCCTCCCTCCTCCGCCGTTCTTGCGTTTAGATCTCCACCTATTAGTATTGGTCCATCTCTTCCGCCTCTTCTTAGACTGTCACTTATTGACTGTGTTATCTCTTTGATTTTCTGGTTTGAATAGACTGTAAATATTCTCCATTCTTTTCCTTCTATCGTGATTCTCCTTTCTTGAACGCCTTCTGTTTCCTCAGGTTCTTTTTGGTTCTGTCTTCTCTCCTCTACGCATAGTCTCACTCCTGTGGCGATCCCGCCACTGGCTCTTCCTTTCCTATGTTTTCTTGTGGCTTTCTGCATTCCCCATCGATGGGTTCCTGGTAGCATATCTTTTGTCTTATCTTTCTCACTCTCTTCGCTCCATGTCTCTACTAGGCCTATAAAGTCCCAGCTTCCTATTTCTTCCCAGAACTCGTGGCATTTATTCTTTAGGCCTGCTATGTTCCAAAAGCCTACTATAGTTTCGTTTCTATCCGTTGCTGCTCCTGTTTTTTCTGCGTGTACTCTTCAGTTTCTGTGACCTCTGCTTCCGCTTCCCCTTCCTCTCTTGCTTCCCTCCCCTCTTCTGCTTTCTTCATATGTTCTGGTTTCTTCTTCTTCCTCTGCTTCTTCCCATTTCTCTTTTTCTTTATTCCACTTGATTAATGCGCCGTCCACTTCTATTTTTTGGTAAAATACTCTTACCCTTTTTCCTTCTTCTCTTTCTCTCCTCGCTCTGTCTGCTACTCTTCTCTGTATGGTCCTCTCTTTCCACGTTCGGTCATTGTCTATGTATATTTTGCTGGTCCCCAGCTTTCTTTTATTGTTCATTATCTCCATCTTCTCTTCCCAGGATCCAATCTCCGCCACTATCATGCTCCTTTCATTGTCGCCCTCTGTCCAGGCGGTCTTTACTTCGATGTCTACTCCTGTTATTTCTCTGCATATGTTCTTTGTCTGTTCTACTTCTTTGCCTCTATCTCCTTTCATGCCTTTGATTACTATTCTGTTTCTTCTTTCTTGACGTTCTTTCGCTTCTACTTTCTTTTGCAGGTCTTTCAGCTCCTCTTTCATCTGCCTTTCTATGTTCTCTATTTTTCTTTTCATCTTACCATCTTCTTCTTTTTCTTCATCTTTTTTCTTGCGTTCCTCTTCTTTTTGCGCTTCTGCTCTTTCCTTGGCTCTTTCTTCTTTCTCTGCGCGCATCCTTTGTTCCCATCTGTTCCGCTCCTCTTCGTCTTTGCTCGCTCTTTCTCTTTCCATCTCTTCTATTCTTTCTTCCAGTTTTCTTCTTTCTCTCTTTGCTTCTTCTCTTACTGCTTCTATTGCATTGTTTAGCGATCCGAAGTCCTTTTTTGCTTCTTTTCTGCCGTTTTCAACCTCCCCCACCAGGTTTGTTAGTGTTTTCATTATCGCGTTCGTTCCATTTCTCATTTCTTCTCTGAGTGCTTGCATGTTGTCCTCCTGAACATTCCTGGCTGGCGGAGTTTTGTCATTCGCAGGTGATCTCGCTGTTATGTTGCTCTTTTTGAATCCCCTCTCTTCGTTTTCCTCCTGTTCTTTGTCTTTCTTCTCCTTTTCTTCGCTTGCTTCTCTCTTTCTTTTCCAAAGGTCGCTCAGTGTTTCCATAGAACAGGATTTTATTTTTGAGAGCAATTCAACATTTGTCGGTCTTCCCGGTTTCCTCGAAGACTGCTCTAATTTCCCGTTCGGTGTGCACCAGTCTTCCTTTTGCTCGTTGTTCTCTTCTTCGCTGTCCGCGACTTCTAGCACATTTTCTGCTTGTGCGCTCTGGCATTCCTTTTCCTTGTCATCTCCTTTTTTCATCTTCTCTGTTCTCTCCGTGTATGATTTCTGTTTTCTGACTCTTTTTGCGCTTCTCGCGCGTTGTCTGGCTGAGTTTCGTTCCCTGTGGCGCCTTGGTTCTGACGTCACCAGCGGTGCTGTCGCGAACTCGCTCCTGGCTTTCTGTCGCTTCTTGCAGGTTCGCACTCTCACTACTGTCGCTACTTTCTCCTCTTGGGTCACGTGACTCTCTGTTGTTGTGACCTTTTATTGCACTTTTCTGCACTCGCGCACTTCGTGCTGCACATTCACTGTTGCCCTCAGTGGCCTGGATCTCGCCTCCTCACTTTTCTCACTTGGGGTATTTTCTTTTGCCTCCTTTTCTCACACTTTTTGCTTCTAATCGCACCGCGTTAAAGACTAACTGTCACTTCTCGCCATGTCTTCAATGTCATCTATAGTTCCATATATAATCATATATAATCATACATGATCATACAAAATCATTTTTTCCCGGGTGTCCTTTGTTTGAAAATTCAACTTCACTTTATTATTATTAAAATTTATAAATTACTGTTGACAAAACAAATAATTAATTTTTTTGACCTGAGAGAAGAATTTTAAATAGTTCAAATAATTAAAAATTACTTTATTTAACTATTTTTATATCAAAATTTATTATATTATATTAAAAAACAAAAAGTATCATTCATTTACTATTGTTCATAATTTCTAGTAAGAGCTAAATAATCGTTATTTATTGTAACTTACTGCACCAATATCTCAGCTGAAGGCTGGAGATACGGTGCTAGTCCGCGTGAGTATCTTTGTCACGGGTGTGATAATTTTGGAGCTCCTCTTGTGGAAAAAGTGAAAAACCACGAAAACCCTAATACAGACTCGGATCGGGTGTTAGCCGACCAGAGCTGCCTCCCTACAGAGCTGGGATATGCCTCGCTAACCGAGCCTGCGCGACAGACTTGGATTAAACTCACAGATAAAGAATTTTCAGACACGGGTGTTTAGCCAGTGCTGCCAATCAGTGAATCAACCGAAGCTGTCTTTGCAGAGCTAGGGATCGCAAAGCGCACCGAGCCTGTCTATCAGACTAGGGATTGGATTAATAATCCGCACCGTAGCTGTCCATAGCTAACGACGATGAATTTTTGAAAGCTGAAAGATTTTAGAAGAATAATTAAAAGAAAAGGAAATTGAAAGAAAAAGATGTAGTTTTACAATAGATTAGGTTTAATCAAACTGGTTAAATTAGGTAGAATTTAACAAAGAAAAGAAAGAAAATATTGCTCATTGAGCTACGAGATTTTACAATAGAAAATTATAAAGAATAGAAAATTACATTAAAGAATAGAAAATGAAATACAAGAAAAGATAAGATAGAGTAAAGTTTTAAATCTAAATTTCTTAACGTTTAGTCAATGTTTCCGATTAAAGGATATGTTATGTCCGGGTATTAGTTATATTTGATGAATCGCGGTTTTCCGCCGCGATTCGTTTAAATTGCGTCGTTAAATTAATTAAGACGTCTTTTACGCTTGCAGTCTAATTTTTCAAGTAAATTCAAAATTAGTAAAACTTTAAAGAGTGAGATTGTGAGATTTTATTAGACTTATTATTTCAATATCAAAATTCGCGATTCTATCTACTTCAATTTTAGCAAGTGAAGAAATACGAATTAAGAGCAAGAAAGGTCACGCACTATTTTAGCTACGTGCCTAATAGAGAAATAAACAGAAGTGACTCGACGGGCGCTTTGCCACACAATCGGTACCGCACGGCGCAGCGGCTCCCCTTTTATAGCGAAATCTGCGTGATCCGCGGAATCGCGTGATGCGCGTCGCGGGATGCGCTATGTACGCGATCCGACTGTACTGGCTAGGCCAGCACAGCCGGAACGTTACATTATATTCAGGATCTGTATTTATAAATATGTATGTATAAATATGTAAGAATTATACAAATTTGTTTTGAATTATTTATAATTCCTAAATATAAAATAAATATTTTTGTAATCTAAAATTATGCTCATTATTGTTTCTTCATTCAAAAAATTTTGCTATCTTAAGCTGTTTATGATGAGTTGGATATAAATTTAATGTTTTTCAATGTTTTCATTAAATTATTTTTTTATGTTTCAAAATTTTAAACTTAGAAAAACATGTGCATTCGTAATTACTAACTTTTTCCTAATTGGCATGAAAAATTAAAAAAAAGTTGAACTTTTTATAACAATTGATTTTTTCTATAAAAATTAAAAATTCAAATTGCTTTACTCCGCCGATTTGCAGAATAAATTATAAAATATGTTAGAAATTCAACTTCTTTATGGACACCATACTAGCCTCTAATTTCAAAAATATAATAGTTGGGCTTCTTATAAATTTTAAAGCTTATTTTAATTTATAATCAATAGAAACTATGTGGTTAATAAGAATATTATCTTACATGTATGTATGTATGTATGTCTAAGCTCGGTGGGTCGAGCGGCTGACCGGGCGCTCAGTCCATCTGGACCATTGTGCCCGGGCCCATTAGGGCTTAGCTTGTAGGCGCTGGGGTCAGGCATGCCACTTGAGCAAATCGTAGCAGCCTGCCTACCCCCATGTCCTCGATTTTCATACCTGCGTCGTAGGTTTCCCCGAGGGTCTCCTTGCGGGGTCCCTTTAGGCCCCTACAGCGTGATATTAGGTGTAGTGGGGTTTCGTCTTCTTCCCCGCTTCTTCCCCCTATCTTACATATTTACCTTGTTCACAGAATTTAACGAAAATATCATTTATAGGTCTATATCATTAGCAATTTACATTCAAGATCCAGTGAATCTGAACACCGAGGAAAATGATTGCCTTTTTTATCTATTACCTATATTTAATTAAAAAAGTAACAGCTTACATTTTTTAAATATGGTAAAAAATTGTTTTGAAATCAAACATACTCGTTCTATTCATTCAAATAATTAAGAGAAAGTCCAAGTTAAAATAATTTTATGTTGTAATTCCTATTTATTTGCTTAAATACTTCAAATATATCATAATGCACTACATAAATCTTTGAGAAATTGTTTGCCAAGTAACAATATTTTTGAAAGAACTCAGAGGGTAAATCTGTTTTATCTACAGTTTTAACTCGTCGACTTCAGTTATAGTTGAGATCCACTGAGCAACAATGAATCGAAAGCCGATAGAGGGGAAGCCGAGTGACAGAGACAGTTGCTCGAAGAATGTTATCTTGAGCAGATCTTGTGCAAGCCTTGTGCAAGTGTATTCGACATGCTTCTGGCGCCAGTCTTCCTCCAAAACTGAATAAATAACTGTACCAATAGACATGTGTAAGCCTTACACAAGGCTTGCAATTTGAGTCTGCTATAACGATCTGCAGGAAGACCCATAGGTAGAAAGTGACGCTAACAACTATCGAACTTGAGAACAGGCTTGTGCAAGTCTTGCAAAAGATTGTTATATGGGGAATCTTTCCCGTTTCTTCATACTGTTCTTCGATGTTGTCGATCAAATTACGATGTTCTTCTGAAAAATTAGTAGCATCTTGAATGCATAATAAGATTTTGTAAAAGTTTATTTGAAATTGTGGAGATCAATGAATTATTGTGGCATTTGAAACGTTCGTTAAGTATATGTGGCCGCCGCATGAAAAGGGCCCACTTGGTCGATCCTAGTTTCCGAGATATTCGCATTCTCCCGGTATTGCTCGAATTATCTTTTTTTTTTTCTATTGTCTTAAATTGTCTCAATTCTTTCCATCTTTATGATACCCTTGATCAATTAGAATCGTCATGTCATTAACTTCCCACCAGAACTGCATCGAACCTCAGCTCCAACTTCAATTTGATTTCACTCAAAACTCTGTTTTTCGAATTATACTTCATAACTCCGCCAGTTTTCAACTCAGAGGGTTCTATCTAGTCTCAAAAGATGGGTAAATTTACCTGCGCAGGCGCATAGTGCTCACCCCATATCGACAATGTGGGTCCTTATCATGTGGAAGGCCACATTATTGTTTTCTCATTTATCAATCTGCTAGAAATCACTGGTATGTTATACATACAGGGTGAGTCTGTTCAAGTATCGAGAATAAAAGGAGCTTAGTTGGTCAATACACATTAAGGTGACCCTCATTCGGGGGTCAGTAGAACTTTGACCATGATACCCTCTAGCTCAGTTCCAAATAAATAAATAATAATCTGGGTGAAATTTGAGCTCTGTAGCTCATTGGGAAAGGGTGCCTGTAAACCCGTATTTTCGCCCATTCGATTAACATAGGATTTCTCATCGAAAAAATTCATTTTTTTTCACGTACCTGTAGTGCGCTGGCAAAATCCACTACTCCGTCACTTCAGAGTGTCATAGTCATAGTTGTTGAGCATGTACACATTTTTTCAGTCATCTAGAACCATATTTCACAGAGCAGCCGCTGCCGACAGATTCCAGTTTTGGAAAAGAATCCAATTTCTTATAACAATGAAGAGATAATATCATATACCTAAGCCTTTTGGGATAAAAAGAAGTGTAGTTTTTCCAAAACTAGAATCTGTCGGCAGCGGCTGCTCCGTGAAATATGATTGTAGATGACTGAAAAAATGTGTACGTACTCACTAAATATGACACTCGAAAGTGACGGAATAATGGATTTTTTCAACGCACTACAGGCACGTGAAAAAAAATGAATTTTTTCAATGAGAAATTCTATGTTAAGTGAACGCGCGAAATCACGGGCTTATAGAGCAAGAGCCCGCGAGGGCCAGGCCTTAGTTAAATAATAAAATGCAAAAATTTCTCTGTGTATGTCCACTATACAGGTAAGAACGATCCCAGGCTATGAAACTTGGGTCGCGGTGGCTTTGGCAGGTAACAGGTAGTAAAGGTGTGTAAAATTGTGTCTCAAAGTTAGTATAGTATAAAGCTTAGTTTTCATATATTTTATTAGTGATAATCTTAGAAATCACCTCGTCCACAGCCAGACACTTAGTACAGTTGCAACCCCCTGCCAGGCACCCTTGAAGTAGGGTTAATTTTATTTATACTTAAGTTATAGTATAAAAGCTGAATTTTATATATGTTACTTGGAGAACTATAAAATGATGTTTCCTCAGTAGCCAGGCAGTTTAGATAGTTCCCCCATATTGCCAGACACATTAAAGATCTATTGTTGGTGCGACCGCGAGGGATATATGCGTAAGCGGGTGCGAGTGAGATAGTGCGTTCGGCCCACGGCGATCTTTTATTGAGCATCAGCTGTCTTTTATTCTGTATTCTGTGGTAAACAATTTTAGATTTATCAAGAAAATTTAATACATAAAATTATCAGAGACTAAAAATTAAGTTTTCAAAAAATTATTTAGTAAAATTTTACGCAAATAAATCTTTAAATCAACAATTCAAAAATGTAATAAATTACGTTTTCGAGTTTTGTAAGCTTCATTAAATATTCAATTCAATAAAAATTTTAATATTTTGCAAAAAATTTTTTTACTATGTATAAGGAGGGAATAATTATTGTGATAGTAAAACATTTAATGAAAAAGGAGTTTACTTATAATTATAGCCATTGTATACAAAGTAAAAAAAATAATATTTCAAACATTTTATTATTTTTATTAAATTCAAAAAAAATTTCAATTATTTTCATCGTTCTCGTCGATATCTCCATCATCCTCATCACTGCTACTTCTGTCTGTGGAGTGGTCATCGTCAATATCTCCTTCTTCGTCATTTTCTGTAATAATTAAACCAAGTTAAGGGGGTATTCTGGTCTAGAAGCCTAAATTTTAAGCATTTTTCAAACTAAGATTAAAAAAAAATGAAGAATAATTTTACCATCCATTTTTTTATATGTTATTTATTGGTATTTCAACAATATAAAAAAAAATTATGAAAAAAAAAATCCAAAATTCGCCAAATTACAGGCCGGTGAAGTGGGGGCCTCAAAAAAAACGGTGCACCCTGGTTGACATGATTCCACCCCTTTCAGTGATCTGAAACAAAGAATTCTGAGAAATTGTCAATCAGTAAAGATGTCGCTACCGAGTAGACCTTAGCCAAAAAAAAAAATCACAAAATGGCGCCGACTTGAAAAAAAAAAATTTTTTTTACCCTCTTTTTTTGACCTTTTCGAATTTTTTAAAAATACTCAAAATTGAAATTTTTCAAAATCCAGGGCTCACTCGATAGAGAGATATATAAAGAAGATTTACACCAAATTACAAAGAAATCGGTCGGGTAGAACTTGAGATATCATGACAACCACTTCGAAAAAAGTAGTTTCGAGAAAAACGCGTTTGAAATTTGAGAAACAATTCCAGTAGAATAACTCGGATAATAATATTTAATACTTACTTTAGACTTAAAATCTTCTGTATCTCCGAAAATAATTCGAATTTTGAAAAATCCTTTTAAGGGCATATTCTTAAAGGTCTAAACTTTGAAAATATGCAAAAAAAAAAAACCATTTTTTCGAATTTCTAGACCAGAATACCCCCTTAAGGTGGTTCTTCCCCTACAGTCCCACCAAACGTGGGTTTCAGACAAGATTTTGAATACTTCTCGATGGGGAAAAAATCTGAAAAAAATCAAGCATGTAGGAGATCCTCGGGAGATTGATTTTGCATAATAATTATTCAAAAAAGTTATTAACAAATCGATGGAAAAAAAAACTGTTCAAGAAATTAGCCGGTGACCCAACTTTTTGGTAACTTTTTAAAAATTGAGGTTTGTCAGGTATGAAAAAACGCAATTTTCAAAAAGTTACCAAAATTCTCAAAAAATTCATACGTATTCAGTAAAATTGACAAATCATTTTCACCTGAAAAAAAAGTTGGGTCACCGGCTAATTTCTTGAACAGTTTTTTTTTCCATCGATTTGTTAATAACTTTTTTGAATAATTATTATGCAAAATCAATCTCCCGAGGATCTCCTACATGCTTGATTTTTTTCAGATTTTTTCCCCATCGAGAAGTATTCAAAATCTTGTCTGAAACCCACGTTTGGTGGGACTGTAGGGAAAGAACCACCTTAACTTGGTTTAATTATTACAGAAAATGACGAAGAAGGAGATATTGACGATGACCACTCCACAGACAGAAGTAGCAGTGATGAGGATGATGAAGATATCGACGAGAACGATGAAAATAATTGAAAATTTTTTTGAATTTAATAAAAATAATAAAATGTTTGAAATATTATTTTTTTTACTTTGTATACAATGGCTATAATTATAAGTAAACTCCTTTTTCATTAAATGTTTTACTATCACAATAATTATTCCCTCCTTATACATAGTAAAAAATTTTTTTGCAAAATATTGAAATTTTTATTGAATTGAATATTTAATGAAGCTTACAAAACTCGAAAACGTAATTTATTACATTTTTGAATTGTTGATTTAAAGATTTATTTGCGTAAAATTTTACTAAATAATTTTTTGAAAACTTAATTTTTAGTCTCTGATAATTTTATGTATTAAATTTTCTTGATAAATCTAAAATTGTTTACCACAGAATACAGAATAAAAGACAGCTGATGCTCAATAAAAGATCGCCGTGGGCCGAACGCACTATCTCACTCGCACCCGCTTACGCATATATCCCTCGCGGTCGCACCAACAATAGATCTTTAATGTGTCTGGCAATATGGGGGAACTATCTAAACTGCCTGGCTACTGATGAAACATCATTTTATAGTTCTCCAAGTAACATATATAAAATTCAGCTTTTATACTATAACTTAAGTATAAATAAAATTAACCCTACTTCAAGGGTGCCTGGCAGGGGGTTGCAACTGTACTAAGTGTCTGGCTGTGGACGAGGTGATTTCTAAGATTATCACTAATAAAATATATGAAAACTAAGCTTTATACTATACTAACTTTGAGACACAATTTTACACACCTTTACTACCTGTTACCTGCCAAAGCCACCGCGACCCAAATTTCATAGCCTGGGATCGTTCTTACCTGTATAGTGGACATACACAGAGAAACTTTTGCATTTTATTATTTAACTAAGGCCTGGCCCTCGCGGGCTCTTAGACTTACAGGCACCCTTTCCTATTGAGCTACAAAGCTCAAATTTCACCCAGATTATCATTCATTCATTTGAAACTGATGTAGGGGGTGTTATAGTCAAAGTTCCACCGACCTTCAAATAAGGGTCACCCTATGTGTATTACACATTGACAAGGGTCACCCATGTGTATTACACATTGACAATTCTCATTGTAATTTCTTATTACCTCGGTTCTCACACAGTCAAGGATATATGGCTTATAAGAAAAGCCAATTCATCAACTAGGCTCCTCCCATTCTCGATACTTGAACAGACTCACCCTGTATACACGAAACTGAGGCTAACACAAAATTGTGATCATTACAGAAATCAGCCTATGTAATGAGCAAGAGAACTTTCGGCCGACAGTGTCTGAATTCTGAACTATATATAAATGAACAATCGTGATGAAATCTAACAATGATATTGAACTGTTGCAATAAGAAATATACTTATATTGAAGTACAAAGGTTAAATTCAAATGAATTTCAAAATAAGCCCTAAGTATCCATCTTTGGATGTTTATAAAATCAGTCAAAACAGCAAGATACATCGGTCACAAAAAATCAAAAATCTATTCAAGTTGGGAATTTCGTATAGGTTATCTCTATGATGAGCCGATAGATCAGATGTATTTTTCAAATTTCAGCGTTTTATGAGTACAAAAATTGATAAAACTTCTGAGTTTTGGTTTTATATTTCAATTCAGGTCAAAATTTCAGATGGCAAAGGATAGAATGCGGTCGAATAATCGAATTCTCATGTTTAAATAATTACCTGTGATCAATTCTTCCAACATATTATATTTGATTGAACATTCGTTCGTGTTAAATTCGCAATTACTTATTATGAAAATGGTGTTCAAAATTTTCTTTGTATCTTCCAGATGTTCACAAAGAATAAGTTGGCCTATTGACGCCAGATAAAAAACTTTCATTGTTCTTGGTAGTCCACCTAGTAGTTTACTATATTTCTTCATAAAGTGTGCTACATCAATACGAATACGTACAAGTATTCTTTGGATATTTGTATGGAATGCACCAGCGTATTCTTCTACGTTGGAAAAGTCACTAAATACTTTGACACATGCATTTAGAAGCGCTCGAGACTCGTCACAAATTATTTCTTCCGGTAATAAGACAGAATTACTCAACCAGTCATTTAAAAATGCCATGATGTCCCTAGTAGTGTGCCTCTCCGAAAGCATTTGTGCTAAGGAAAACTGACCTTATGAAGTATGAGTGACTATTAGGTATAAGAAAATAGATTTCTTCGAATTACTGTACGGCCTATCAATCTTTTGAATTGAAAATCCTGTAGCATCTACACATAGAGTTGCACCATACATCCTACAAATTTTTTTATAAGTTTGAATTTGTTCATTAGTCCAATAATGAACAAAAAAAGGTTTCCGTCCAATGTCATGGATAGCATGTACATGTTTTGTATGTGACAAAATATGTAACGCCGTAATCGGATCTTCGTGTATACGTTGCTTAGCTATTTGTCGCGATTGGGCAGCATGAAGAACATTAGCTGAATATCACATGGATGGATTAGAGTCACCTCGATTCATAAGTTCGGTGGCAATTTTTGATCTATACATTTCTACTCCGATCGCCTGAACGTCTTCAACAACTGCTTCTCGAATATTTCCACGAAGCCAATTTTTTCCACAGTTCTTACCTGAACCTGGTTGAAGCACCAAGTTTGCCACAACATCTTTATCTTTACTGTCTCTTGATAGGGTACATTTCAAGTCTGACCCACATTTGCAATAAGCTAAAACAGCGGAAAAATAATATTATGATAGGTATTGAAATAAAATAAGCTTCGGCCAATAACTATATCTATGAGTGACTATACCCGGGAAAAAATTACATACTTAGATCTAACTACATAGATCTAAGTTTAAGAAATAGGATCTAATTTTCTAGCAATTCAGATCTACAAGGAACTTCGTAGATCTACTTTGATTTTTCTGTGTTTCCTATAGTAATTTTGTATTAACTATCACATACCGTATAAATAGTTTCTTTGTCAGGAACAATTTTTTTGTTGGATATCATTTTTGAAACGCTCAATGTTCAAATAACAATGTTAGTCTAATTTCAACTATAGTTACAACTCTAGAATTCTTACATGGTGAAGTACAATTCGGGTTCATTCACAATCAAGTAACCAGTTATAAGGTGATACCATTTTACTCGTAAATTAATGGTGAATCAAATATTGAAATTTTTTTAATGACAATACACCGAGGTAATTAAAATTAGGCAAAAGATGATTTTGTTCTAGATAGAGTCTACAATGGATATCCAAATTCATTTGCGCTGTTACTATAATTATATATCTATGAAAAATTACAAAGATATACTTATTAGGGTGTGTCAAAAATGAACTTGGTTTTTTTTTATTCATCCTCAAAACTATCACAAGTCCTCGATCAAGGAGGGTGCTGTAGCTTGAAATGCAGAGGTCGCTCAACGAGGATTTAGGATTCTCATCTATTTAACATGTGAAAAATATTATTTTTCGTTCAAAGAGATGTCAGCCAACTAAAAAGCTGGGTATGGCTGTCTCTCTTGGTTCGTTTGAAAGAATAGACTAATCCTTTGAACACTGATAGGTCATTTTTGGATTAACCGTGTTTCAATTTTTATTTTTTGACCACGTAGTCCCTTTTTTCACGTTTACAAAGTCTCGTAGGTAGAAATTGGAATAAGTCAACTCCAAAAACGACCCTTCAGTGTTCAAGGTATTAGTCTATGCTTTCAAATGAGCAAAAAGAGACAGCCATACCTAGTTTTTTAGTTGACTGACATCTCTTTGAACAAAAAACAATATTTTTTACGTGTTAAATAGATGAGAATCCTAAATCCTCGTTGAGCGACCTCTACATTTCAAGCTATAGCGCTCTCCTTGAACGAGGACTTCTTTGATGTCAAAAACTAAAGTTTTGAGTGATAGGAGCGGAAAAAGAATAACAAAGTTCATTTTCGACACACCCTAATACTTCTACAGTGCGATTCCGTGGAAAATTACGCGTCTAATGGTAGGCTCACGGAAAACGCCTGAATTGAGCAGATTAAACATCGACGATTGGTTTTTATTTCCCACGAAATAAATAAAACCCAATCGTCGATGTTTGATCTGCTCAATTCAGGCGTTTACCGTGAGCCTACCTTTAGGCGCGTGATTTTCCACAGAATCGCATTATATATGTATATGGATGATTATTCTCTCACCTTTAAACGTTCCTGATGTCGCTTCCTTAGATAATGAATGATAGTCCAGTCATTTGGTGCTCAAATGGAGGTTTGCCCGGAAAGTTTAGCGGAAGTTTTGAAAATTGGTGGTCTTATAGATTTTGAGGTGCTCTTTTCGGATTTTCACTCTGCAACCTCGTACCGATATGGGAAATGGCACTATTTTGGGGAAAATGGCATAAAAAACTAATTTTTTGCAAATATCTCTTTATCGGTTCATTTTTCGACAAAAATAGTTATGTACAAAATTATTCTATAGACGATTTTCAACAATTTATGTTTCATTGATTTTTTTGTCAGACGAGTAGTTTCGGTCTACGAGCGCCGCAAATGTAACCGCAATTGGTGGAAAACTCATTTCCACACCACCATGAGGTAGAGTAATGGTGCGTTTTTTTTTTGGTGGTATCCCCAGTAGGCCTAATCCACCTGATGCATTTATTGTGCAATCTAGCGCATCCTTCTTCGTTTTGCTGTCCCTGATGGACCGGGTTCAGCAGGTCGAGCAGATTCCTCGATGTTGGTAGTGCGCAAATCTTCGGTTATTTCTTGTACTACGGAATTCGCTTCCGCCTCATGAATTTCGTCCTGAAATTTTTCCATTATGTTCTCCGTCTCGTCCTCGTGGTCGCTGTCCTGTACTCTAGTCTGTACATCGGAACACGCCTTATTACAATTGATGCACATCGTTGAGCACTTTAACCCAGCTTTTCTGCATCCACATGCTCCTCGGCACCCTTTTTTGCATTTGCAAGAAATGAGTTTTAATAAAGTTTCTGGAGCAGGAGGCCGCAGTGTGGTGACAGGAATCAGTCCGTTGACGCTTCTTTTCCAGCCCCATTGTTCGGGGTTCTTTTCTACCCCACACCACTGTTGGACTTGATGATAAGTGCGGAATGAATGCTGCCTTGCTGCTGCTTGTGTTGGAGGTAGTGACGCGATGTTGAATTTATTTTTATACGCTGATTTTGTAAAACACTGATACGTATAGTCATTTAGCGATATAGTTTTCTTGCCACTGTAACCGTATACAGCTGTTACGAGAAATTTTTCTCCTACTTCGGCGATGGTCTCCGGGTCGGCATCTTCGTTTTTGAATATTTCGACAAGCTGGGCCAATTGCGGATTCTTTTTTAATACAGTCATGTATTTAATTTTCCCTTGATTAAAGAGAGCCGACGTCGTATCACAGCCACTAAAAGCGTGCAAAAACAGTATATTGTTAGCGGTTGATTTTTCTGTGATGCTTTGCGTTGAGTAGATTTGTTGCAACGTTTTTCCTCTTCCGGGTTTCAGAAGATATGTGTTTGGGCGTGTGGATAGTCCAATCAAAAGAATTAGAAGATCCGTGTCTTCGCCAACAACTATTGCGGAATCATACGCAGATGAAACGCTGTTTGCCGTTGCTACTATTAACATATCTGCATCTTCTGTGACTTGCTTCGTCGTGAAGTTGGCAGCTTCAAATTTTGATTTTAAAATTGAAATCAGGCGATTTTTATTTTTGTCACTGGCCAGAAATTTCTCTTGCGACACACTCGGGATCATGGTTTCGTCGAAAAATATGTCCACCGAACCATGTATCCGTGATCTTCGCAAACGCTCCATGTATTTTGTACCACGATCCTCAGCATTTTCGGGATATCCGTCGAATACGATGATAGCTCTCGATGTGTAATTTGACTGGACGAAAGTGACGTAATTATCACAAATGGACGAAAATGTATCGCCACGAGTCCAGACGACTCTGTGTAATAAGTAGCCTCCATCGATGATATACATAGCGGATCCGAAAGTGATATCATTAGGACATTGCTCGAATACCTTGTACAGTGCAGGTTTAACGGACTTGCGCATAATTCCTTGTTCACTGAAAAGCGACAGTGGGAATGGAGCAAGTTCGAACGTGAGGAAGTTTTGAAGTTCCTCATCAGATTTCTTTGTGATACACATTCTTTGGAAAATTGCTAAAGGATCAATCGTAACTATGTCTTCTTCTATCCGAATGCTAGCATTCATGACGCTAAGTGGATTTACTCTGTCATTTCGTTTAAATTTAACGGTGTTGAAGTCTCCACCGATGATTTTTAGAATACCAACTCTACCAAGTTCTTGAGCCATATGAGGATTAATTCTCTCATTTCCAGAAATCCCGGTGCTGATTGAAATGATTTCCTGTATTTCAGGAAAAGGAGAATGTTGGGCGAACCAATCTGTTAATTTTCTAACGTCGTTATTGTCACGACTGATTCGCGAGCTTCTCAGATCAACATGTTGCTCGGAACTGGCAAAAGCTACGTTGCAGAATCGTTCAATCCCTTCGCAAACGTTATGTAGGAATACCACCCCTAAGGCCCACATTGTAAGCACGCTGTCTTTGACTCCTCGGCCATGAGTTAGGCCACCGATGGACTTCATTGTCCTCATCAGTGATTGTTCGATCGTCATATCCGACCACGTACCACACCAAAACTTATCGGATCGTCGGATTGTAAACCATCCTTTGGTACCCTCACGGAAAAAAAACCCGAAAAATTGGGGGTGTACCCTGAAAGTTGGGTGTTTACTGTCAAATTTCAAGGTAAACACTGAAGTTTGAGGGTGAACCCCGTGATTTGAGGATTTTACCCCTTCAAGTTTGAGGTAAACCCTCAGCGATCGAGGGTAACCCCCGTGAGTTGAAGGTTAATCATCAGCGATCGAGGGTTACCCCCAAGAGTTGAAGGTTAACCTTCAGCGATCGAGGGTTACCTCCAAGAGTTGAAGGTTAACCTTCAGCGATCGAGGGTAAACCCCCATGAGTTGAAGGCTAACCTTCAGCGATCGAGGGTAACCCCCATGAGTTAAAGGTTAACCTTCAGCGATCGAGGGTAACCCCCATGAGTTGAAGGTTAACCTTCAGCGATCGAGGGTAACCCCCATGAGTTGAAGGTTAACCATCAGCGATCGAGGGTTTGATAGGAATGTTAGTACATTTATTATCTGAAAAAAGGAAACCTGTTTTTTTTTTTATTGATGCTCGATAAAATTGATCATTTATTATTATTTATTGTTGATTAATAATATTGTTAAATCAACATTTAGTTAAAAATTTACAGATTATTGTTTTTAAGTCGATAATATTGATTATTTGAGTGATATAAGTCAATTTTGCTGCATTTATAAATGAATAACAATATTATTTTAAACAGTCCAGCGATTGAGGCTTGATTACTCCAAAGCGGCTCGCTTTTACGCAAATTTATTATTAATTTATTATTCGAAGGTATAAAGCCTATATGCGGGGGTTAACCCTGAACTTGTAGGTGAACCCTGAAAACGGGGGTTAACCCTGAACTTGGAGGTGAACCCTGAAAATGGGGGTTAACCCTGAACTTGGAGGTAAACCCTCGATCAAGGGGTACGAATTTACCCCATCCCGGTTGGGTGTAATTTTGAGGTTGAATTTGGGGGTAAATTTCGGGGTAAATCTCGGGGTTTTTTCCGTGAGGGTAGTAAATGACTCATATTCATTAGCAGTCATTTTTTCTTGCAGCCCATACATATCTTGCAGATACAAATGACAAGACTTGGCGTACAAAAAGTGACCGCTGGCATGGAAGTAAGGCAACATTTTATGGATGGTGTCAAGATGTAGATGCCAATTACCTATTCTTTCTGCCTCGATGAATTGTTTTACCAGCGTAACCATCCGGAAGTATTGTACCCATAACTTTGCTGTGGCACCGCGTTGTTCGAATTTCACCAGCTGCTCTTCGAATTTTTTAGCAAGTTGCTTGTAGCATTCCTCCTGACCTGCCTCGAGTACTACTGTCCTGTCTAAGTTGTATAAAATGTCTTCTAGATCTTGATGCTCAGTTCGTGTCAAAGCAACTGACTGCATTACAATTTTTGAAATCGCAAGATGCGCCAACGTATGAGCTCTGACTGCGCGTGCATATGCGTGTCCAGCTATCATCTTATCGATGGAATTGAGGGCGTAGATCGTGTTGAAAAGCTCTCTTAAACCGCTACCAGCCATTATGTACCCGATGGATCCCATGAACGACATCAATCAATGAAATCCACCGAGTCTCACAACGACCTGACTTAATTTTGTATCCTAGGCACTCGTTGAAACAATGTCTCGCGCTTTAATATACAACGGCTGGTCAAATGTGACGAAGCAAGTTTGCTGTTTTAAGTACTCAGATTTCTCCGCAGCAGAACAAAGAACAGTGTAAACTGTATCGTGATTTCCCGGAGGAGAATTGATAAAGGGTAGACATTAGGGTGTTTCAAAAAAAAAAAAAATTTTTTTTTCCTTTCACTAACAGGCTCAAAAGTTTCATTTAGGTTAAAAAGTATGCCTGTTAAAATATGAGCTCTTAATATTAATATTAAGAGTGGGCGCATCGCACTTTTCAATTTTCCATAAGAACAACATGGGATAAATCATTTTTGCTTCTTCTGATTTTTAAAACTAGCAAATGATATGTCATACAGAGAATCTACAGACATATTTCCGTAGCGAATTGAACGCTCTACAAAAAAGTTCCGAGTCATTTTCTAATAAGTCCTGTAACGGGTTTTTCCTGGGCTCGGGTAACCGAGGAAGTAAGCCGACTACAAACCTGGTCCAACGGGTAGGTAGGGGATGCTGTTGGGCGCCAGACTTCCGTAGAAGTCCTCTCTCTCTCTCTCTGGGACCCTCCGACTAACTACTTTTGGGTAGAGGGATTTCGTAGGGGCGATGAATAAAGACACTAGTGGATACGATTTAAAATACTTATTTATTTTAAAAAAAGAAAAAAAAGAAAAAGGTGGCGAATTTGGGTTTACGCCCGCTACCTGGCGTTAGTACGCAATTATATAAATACTAAACGTGACTCTACTCTACTCTACGATTATAAGGTGTTAAATAAATTATTAAAAGAACAAGCAAACAAAATTATCTAAGAATAATAAAAGAAGAAAAAAAACTACAATCTAATAGTTTGCACTACCGTGCTCTGATCGGATAGACGGTAAGGAGGACCGAGTCGACTCGACCTACGATCTATACCAATCGTTCTGGCTACGTGACAATCAGCTGTCACTGTAGCGAGATCGCGTGCCTCGCTCGACGTCTCCTATAAGACTGTCGCGGCGCGCTGTCAAGCGGCGGCGGAGAAGTGGAGGGGTAGGCGGCGGCTCAGGGGAAGCGACAGAGCTCTGACACGCCGCAGCTGACAATGAGTGCGAAGCGTGACGTCAGCAGGTCTGGGGCTAATATGGCGTCGAACTGAATTCGAGTGCGATCGGCGCAGCGGTGACCACTTTGGCACGGCTACGCGCAACGAAAACAGACTTGACCGGTGCGCTGTACTTTTGAACCCAACGGTTCGCGGGGAACGATTGCGATTCAGCCACGCGGTTTCGAGGCTCAGGGGATTACTACGGCGTGCGGGTGCTACTAGGCGAGATTACTATTGGGTATCGGATTGATCCTACCTGGTTTCAACTCCTTTCTGGCCTCGGGTGCGACGGTATAGTCTAGATACGGTCGGATAGCTGGGGTTATGCAGGGTCGTCAACGTGGTATGCGGTAATCCAGTAGTCCAATAGCCAAATCAGTAATTCCAAAAGCACGCCGGGTCGATATCTCACACTCACACAACAGAAAAATCACGTCAAACCAACTCTGAACTCACGCCTACACTCCACAAACTCTCTCTCTCTCTCTCTCTCTCAATATCTTTCGCTTTGAAAAATTTGTAACAATATGCACGAGGCGAACGCTAAAAGTTTCAAAACGGAAGTGAGTTCTTTTTCGTTGTTAGTACCAACCGGCATCACCCGGCCTGCGAGCGCTGGCGGCGACTCCTTCGCCATGAGCGAGGTCGGCGGCCAATAGGCTCCGCAGGGAAGTCGGGCGGCAGAATTTGAGTCGTGCGGCCGGACTTCAAGCACGACCGTAGGCCGGTTCGGCGGAGGTCTCAACGTTGCCACGTTACAGTCCATTCGTTCAAAGTTATTCAAGGTCAAAGTTTAATTTATTTTGATTGATTTTAATTTTAATTTTTTCAATTTTTGGTTTTTTATTTTTTTTTATCGATATCGATTTTCTATCACATGTTTTAACAATGTTTTTAATTTAGAGCATTTAGGACACTGCTCTTTATCGGCGGTCCTCCAAAGTTCGGCTTGGCAAATGGAACAGCTCACGAAAGCCCCCTTTAGATTTAGTCCGTCGACGAAGCATCGATGAAGGCTCACGGTCCCTTTTGCTATTTCCATAGGGATACTACGAGATATACAGGGCGACCCAGGTTGGACGCACCAAATTAGGTGAGTGTACTCCTCCCGAAAATCTAAGACTAAAGTTCCTTTACCAAAACTTCCAGGTACTAATATCTTAGGAGCTACAGGGGATCTTAGACGACCAATCAGAGGGCTTATAAGGGATCAAGACAGGGCCGGTTCAAAAGTGTAAGTCGAGCAGTGCCCGCGTCGGATCGATTTTTATCGTCCGACGTTTCAGTCCTATTCCTGGATTATTATGATGGCGTCATCTCCTGGAGATGTCTTTGTACGGCATACGCATCCGTTTTCGTAGTCCAGGTCCTCGGCTTCGTGGTTCTCGTAGTCCAGGTCCTCGGCTTCGTAGTTCTCGTAGTCCAGGTGCTGCACTACGTATTTTTCGTAGTCCAGGTCCTCGGCTTCGTAGTTTTCGTAGTCCAGGTCGTTCGCTAAGTATTTCTCGTAGTCCAGGTCCTTCACTACGTATTTCTCGTAGTCCAGGTCCTCGGCTTCGTAGTTCTCGTAGTCCAGGTCTTTCGCTACGTATTTCTCGTAGTCCAGGTCTTTCGCTACGTATTTCTCGTAGTCCAGGTCCTTCGCTACGTATTTCTCGTAGTCCAGGTCCTTCGCTACGTATTTTTCGTGCCTGCGTGCCATTCGAACAGTACGCAGAGAGAACGCGAGCACCTGGATTAGTGATTTTTTTTCAAATCTAATAATAAGAATTATTGCTTATTGCGTATAATAAATGTAATTGCAATATCATACAAGTCGCTATTGAAAATTACTTGTCAGTTAATGCCAGATGAGAATAAACGAGTCTACATTCGAACGTTAATTCAACAGCTGTTACAGTGATCATCGGATTAATTTGTTGAAAGTATTATAAAGGCTGATAAATGTACAACATCAATGAGAACAACAACATAATGACCAATAACCAATAATTATTTATTAATGATGATGGAAATAATTATGGTAACATCATATTTATTTATTTATTTATTTTTTTTTTTTCAACGCAGGAGGGGAAAATGCATTATGCACCGTCGCGCGTCAGGGGGATACCCTGGTGTGTGGGACTCGCACCCACTAAAAAACCGCCTCCTCGGTAGCCATGGACTGCTAAACTGCATTCGGTTGACGCTGCAACATTTCAAACAAAATCCTATTTATAATGTGAGTCACAACCATCGCAGAAATAATAAATTACGAAGACCAATGATAATTAATAGACAATAAATTAGGAATTGTATGACTCGCCAGCTTGAGCAAGTGTTCAAAATGGCCTCCTTGCATTCAAATACACAAGTTCGCGCGTTTGATCGAGTTTGACTGTGCCCTGTCGAGCATTTCCGGCGTCAACGTCGCAAGGGCCTCGTTGATTGCATCGCGCAGTTCATCTATGTTATGAATCTCGCTCCGATAAACATGCTCTTTTATATGGCCCCATAAGAAGAAATCCAGAATTGTCAGGTCTGGAGATCTTGGCGACCAGGCAATTGGTCCACCACGGCCAATCCACGCGTTCGGGAATTCTCTGTCCAGCACATGACGCGCGCGTGCCGAAAAATGTGCAGGCGCGCCGTCGTGCTGGAAGAAGGTGTTTGGATCGAGGATGATTCCTGCGTCCAAGAGTAATTCCGGTAGGTCGTTTTCTAGGAAATCGGAAGTAATTTACTCCGTTCAGGCGTCTTGGTAGTTCAATTGGGCCGATCTGAAAGTAATTAATGACCTGTTATCTTTTCACTCGAGGTGCATGATGCAGCCAAACTGATTATTTTTACTGATATGGTGTAATCTAATAACGTTCATCATTGATGTTTAAATGTATTCTTCGTAAAAAATTACAAGAATAATGAACTTACTAAAACGTTGCCTCTTATGCCTGCCCATAAATTAACCCCGAATCTATTTTGGAATCCTCGTGGCATCGTGGCGTGCGGATTTTCTGAATCCCATAAGTGATAGTTATGGGCATTAAATGTGCCTTCTCGTCCAAAAGCGGATTCGTCGGTAAAATAATTTTTTTCGTGAACGTCGGGTCCTCAAGATTCCTCGCCACCAGCCATCTACAAAAATTGAGACGTTGTTCGTGATCGCCCGGGTTGAGGCTCTGCACTCGCGTATAATGAAATGCGTGCAATTTGTTTTCGCTAAGGATTCTTTGCGCCGTGGAGTAACTGGTCTCGCACATCCTTGCGACTGCTCGGATTCCCAGTGTAGCATCGTTATCTATTGCATCAAGGACCATTTCTTCAGTTGCCGGCAAACGTGCGTTTACACGGCCTCCTATGGCATTTCCGTCATTCCTATTAACGAGGAGAGATCCTGTCTCCCTGGATCGATGGACTAGTCGTGTGATGACGTTTTTATCTGGATGGCGACGATTTGGGTACCTCACAGAGTATTCCCTCGAAGTAGCCAGCGCACTTTGCCCGCACTCGCCATATAAAATTAACACGTCACAATATTCTGCAGCAGTATAATCCATTTTTTTTTTCAAATATTCTTTACGATAAAATTCAATAGCCACAATACGAAGAATGCCATATGTAACTATTTATTAAAAAAAACACAATCGCGGATTGCGATTTTTTTTTGGACCGAGCGCGCTAAATTACAATGCATATTTATTAAAAAAAAAAACACAAAATTAAAATAAAAAATAATAATAATAATGATAATTTTTTTCTTATTCTAATTTTATTTTAATTTTTTTTTTTTTATTTATCAATTAATAAATTTAAAAATACCACTGGAACATAATATATAATTATATGTATGGTGTGATATATATACATTAGAGTGGTCCTTATTTTGGGTTGAAATTTTTTTTCACAAATTAATCTCTCACATTAGGTAATCCATTGGTTAAATTTAATTATATTTTCCGTATTCTATTATCTAGTTCTAGTTTATTCAATTTAGCATAGTAATAAGTCCCTGATCCGATTCACACCATCCATCATACACATAAAACAGTATCCAATAGAAATGAGTAAGTTCATAGAACATTCATAGTCTAAGCGCCCATGATCTGCTTACTTTGCTCGGATAACATATATTCATATAGGGCACAGCTAAATGACTCGATAGTCGGTTTTACTCTAATATTGAGGGGTATTTGATTCCAAAAATTCGCTGCCGAGACAGTGAAAGAGGACAAGCCATAGTTTGTTCGTGAGTTAGGCACTAGGAGATCCATGTGCGTAGCCCTCTTCGAGCGACAATACTCAGGAGACCTGAACAGGAATCTATCAGCTAGATAACTAGGTCTGTTAGTTTTCAGAATATTGTACAACAGTTTACCAAGAAAGAATTGTCGCTGAAAGCAGGGCATCAGCCATCTAAGCCTGTCATAGTAAATTGTGATATGTACATCTCTCCTAAGTTCAAAAATAAATCTAATGCACTTGTTTAGGATTTTTTTCAACATAAGCTACCACATCATTAGGCAGGTTTAGTTGCTATTCGTCGGAATTCGAGGGAGCCTGAATCTGGGCACGAGTGACACGTTTCTTAGGTAATTGTTGCTGTTGAGTCTCAGTCGTTTTACTATCACCGCGTTTTCTCTTATTCTTCAGAGTAGTAGGCTGCGGGGAAGCAGCGCCCTTAGTTCCCGATTTCTCAGGGATTTCCATTTTGTCTTCAAAGTTACTCCCCGCATCGTAGAGGTCGTCAGCACTGCCATCATCAGCACCTGAGGTGACAGTTGCCGCCTTGATGTCATCCTTGTGCAGGAAGTTAAGCACGGGAGATTCATCACTGACTCTGCCATGGATCATACTGTTTTTAATCCATAGATATTTGAGAAGCCCGGCCTTCTTAGCCCTACGTCCCTCAAGGAAAACCTGCTTCATATATGGTGTTAAACGTTCAATAATGTACACGGTGGCCGCCGCCACATTCACCATGCCAAGGTCAATGGTTGTAATAGCACTCTGCCTGCTCTTAATCTTTTCAAAGATTTTCACTTTTAGTGTTTCACGGACCAGATCGACAATGATAGGTGGATAAACCGTCTCCCCATTAGTTAGCTTTTTCGGGGTCGTCCCTGCTCGGAAGCAAGAGCAAAACTCCTTATCGTCTACCTCCAGACCAAGCAATTTCAGCAATCCGATGACAATAGCTGTAACTTGCTCATTGGGCCTGACGGGGATGCCAGCGATTTCAATGCAGTTCTTTAGTTGTTTTTGCCTACACACCTCCAACTGAATTAGAGCCAAATCGACATCATCCCTCAGCACTCTGTTCTCCTGCTCAATCGCTCCAATAGCTTGAGCATTGTCAGAAATTTTCACCTCAGCAGTGGCAAGGCGTTTATGGTGTCTCTCTATATTTTGCGTGGTCTTCGCGAGCTCAGCCGGTATACCAGTGAGGATGGTACCTTGGCTCTGTAGCAGCCTGAAAACGTCCCCGATGGAGGGTTCTTTAGAAGTCCCTGGACTAGACATTGTGATCTGTCATACGATAAGTGTGGGAATCAAGAAATCCAGCGACGGTCTGTATGTCTAACTGACCAGCGATGTGTTGTTGACACTAGAGGCTGTGGAGTGGTAGAACAGCTGTTCTTATAATAGACTAGAGGTAATGTCAACACCTGCCATCGGTAAATTTATCGATACGCCAGCTACTCAGGTGATTACGAATACAGATTATTACATACAGTGAGTTTTCGTATCTCCGGGTCGATCCCGAGCGCCCGCGGGTAGGCAACTGGAGGTACACCTCCTGTTTCGATTGAGCACCGTTTTCCGGCCATCTGATTATTCATATGATCTAGGCTCGATAGTCGAAGTCATCCCACTGACAGGCCATACCTAACCTCACAGATCTTTTATAAGAATAACCTAAATACTTTGAAGTGGTGAAAAATTGATTTCGGTTCATTATCTACGGTGATAATAAGGCAAATGAGAGTAGGACTGTCAATAAATTCAGTCTTTTATTGTGAGCGACTACATGTCGTAAGGCGATAAGTCATTAAAGGATTAACTAACTAATCTTTTATTGTGATAAACATTAGATGACAAAGTTTTCTGTTTAAGATTTTAATAATGAAAGGGTGTAGGTACAGCGGCATTCGCATCGTCGTACCGCCACGAAAGACAACCATGCCCCTAAGGGTGACATGCAGATTGGTGAAGGCATCCAAAAAATTAATTTACCTAGGCTACCTTCTGTATAAGATATAAGCCAAAAAAAAAGGAAGAAGAAGAAGTAGTGCGAACTAACTTATCCTCGGTCTGATGGAACATCCATCCCATGGGTCCCCTATTAGTAACGTTTCGCTAACGAAACGCTTTGATCGGCTAGTTTTCTATTGTGTAGATTTGTCTTTCTTGAAACCTTATTAATTGCTGATGTTGTATTCGTGCGGAAGGTCATCGGACAGTTCTGATGAAAAGTTAGAGAATAGGGGTTCCGTAGGCACCGACAAGTGCAAAACTGCTTGATCATATGAATAGTTAGATGGCCGGAAAACGGTGCTCAATCGAAACAGGAGGTGTACCTCCAGTTGCCTACCCGCGGGCGCTCGGGATCGACCCGGAGATACGAAAACTCACTGTATACAGAGTACGAATAGATGTCACCAGCTAAGCAGGTCACAATCACAGAACTCACGATGCCCACCTCAACGGATATATAAAGTTAATGCTCGACAAATTATCACTGCTCAAAAACAATAAAAGCTATCACAGTCACCTCGGCCCCATCCTAAGAGGTAGCTTAGTTACACCTCAATAATTAATGCTACCGCGTAACTCCTTTGTCTCGGCAGAAACACTAATGACATCAGTCATCCACAGTGCTCCGCCGATTCGGCCGTTGTAGGTTATAAACACGCACCACAACTTTTATCACTTATTTGTCATATACTTTGGCAATTACAGGTAAATTATTATTTCAAACTGAACTTTAGTTATAGATCTCTCACCTCCTCTCAAAATCTATTTATATATTCTCATTCAGGATTAGAAAACACAATTCGCGACCCAGCAGAAATTAGTGAGATCCGATCACAAAGAGAGAGAGAGAGAGAGAGAGGATGGAGAGTGAATGGGAAACGGAAGTGCGGTAGGGACCTAGGAGATAAGATGAGATGAGTTTGGACTCAAGATAGGATAGGATAGAGTTAAGTTAAGAGTAAGAGAGTTAAGTTAAGAATAAGAGAGGTAAATGACGGAAAGAAGGTGGAAGTAAGTCAAAGTAAAGGCGAGTGGACAGGGGAGAGGGAGAGAGAGAGGAATAGGTAGAACAAGGATGGTAATGTAAGAAATATGCATAAGATTAGGTTGAGGATAGGTATAAGATAGGATAAGAGGATGTTGTCAGAAAATGTAGAATGAATGTAAAGAGGACGGGCGGAAGCTCTTGTAACCCTGAGGGAAACAATAAAGAACATACATACATACATACACTTAACCCAATGTTTTTCTTTTAATTACTAAGGTTATCGATAACAATAGAAGTAGTGAAGTAGCGCGGCTGCTAGACCACGCGGATGCTAGACCACTTTGCATATTCATCTGCGACAGCGCCTTTACTTTCTCCTTTTTTCTCGAGAGTTCTAACCCGCGCCTTTACGTTTATCGATGTATACCAATAGATTGCTATAATTATACATTTTTTTATTCGTCACACTGTTGCGGAGATGAATCTTACGACTATGTCGTTTAATTATACGTTTATCGATGTATACCAATAGATTGCTATAATTATACATTTTTTTTATTCGTCACACTGTTGCGGAGATGAATCTTACGACTATGTCGTTACAGATTTTTATGTTATATATCATACATTTATCGATGAAGGTCGGTGGTAAGTGCTACAGATGAATACCAATAGATTTTATTCGTCACACTGTTGCGGAGATGAATCTTACGACTATCTCGTTACAAATTTTTATGTTATATATTATACATTTATCGATGAGTACCAACGACTATCTCGTTACAGATTTTTTTGTAATTATAAGTGCTATAATTATACATTCATCGATCTGCCACTTTTCTATCATGCCGTACCCCCATTTATCGATAAACGCCACTGAAGATTTTTACAATTACCCCCTCTCCACCGGATAGTCTGATTTTGCAACAGATTATTATAATTGGCGACTCGTTACTTTCCGCAACACTGTTGCGGAGATGCGTTTACGGATTTTTTTTATATTGACACCCCGGTTTCGCTAGATTAATCGACAGATTTTTATAACCACTTTGATTCCTCAGATCTTTATAACCACTTTCAGTGCTCTAGGGTGACATAAATACGACAATTCTCAAAGGTACAGCGACATTCGGCAGAAATTCTGAGTAGTGAGCGATTTGCCGTGTCTTGGAGACGGGGTACTGTAATACTCATTGTTAAAAAAATGCCCTCAGCATTGGATTTATCAATTTTGATGGAAAAAAAATTGATTGATATGTTCCGATTAATAAAATATTCAAGAAGTGTTGAAAAGATCGCAAGATGGATCAGAAATTGCGATGTTACCATACGCTTATTGAGTAAAGCGTTGAAAAAATTGAATGTGTCATGTGGAACTAAACACAGTTTGGAGTCAAGAATCGGTAGATTGAAGAGTCTCAGAGTTTTGATCCAGCAACAGATTAAGACCGGTCAAGGAATTGGAAATGTCACACAGCGAAGCAGCCGTGTATGCTGGCACGACTTTGAATCAGCATTCAAAGGAAGAATTCGGACTGGATTAGTGATCAACATACAGCATATTGACCCAAAACAATTCTTGGAAGATGCTAAATATCTGGTCATCATTCGCATCAAAAATGCGCTAACGAAACACAAGTGCGTTAAAGTGAATACAGCTCTGAATGGTGAATTTATGTTAAAGGACAAAAGTGATATAAAATGTTTCAATACTGCAAACGAGCAACTACTTTTAACAACAAATTTGCAGGATTGGTATGCACACTACGTTGTCACACCCATAATAACTCAGATGGAAGAATTCCAGGAGAGGGATAGCGGATGGGTTTTGACTAGACTCATCAATTTGGAGGTCAATGTGAATCGATGTCAACCACTAAACGGGGCCAGTTTTATAGAATTACCCGACAACATTAAAGCCAGAAAAGCTGTAATTAATATACGTGTGCGAGACGGTGCATGTTTTGCTTGGGCAGTTGTTTCAGCTTTATATCCTGCAACACAGCATTCCGATCGACCAAGTTCTTATCCCCACTTCTCAACGATATTGAATTTGACAAGCATTTCGTTTCCCATGACACTCAAACAAATACCAAAGTTTGAGAAAATGAATACTCTGTCTATCAATGTTTTCATCCTCGGCAAGAAACGTAAAAAGAAGGGTATTGAAATCGAGCCATTGTATCTAACTAATGATAAAAAGATGAAACACATTAATTTGTTAATGGTGCAAAACAGTGATGGCGAAAATCACTTTTGTTGGATTAAAAATCTTTCGAAATTGATTTCAAACCAGCTATCAGACTCAAAGAGGAGAAAATTCATCTGCGACAGGTGTTTACATGTGTTTCATAGTGAAATACGTTTGAGTAACCACACTACTGACTGCAAGAAAGTAAATGATTGTGCCGTAGAGCTTCCCACTGAAGAAACTAAATGGCTTCAGTTCAAAAATTTCAACCGGAAAGAATTCGTTCCATTTATAGTGTACGCCGACTTTGAATGTTTATTAACCGAATTAGGAACTGATGAATTGCTGAATAAACAATCTTATGCATACCAAAAGCATGAAGCGTACAGTGTTGGGTATTATCTACATTGTTCATACGATCAGTCCCGATCGCGATATGCGTCATATAGGGGACCCCATCCGGCACGATGGTTTGTTCTGGAACTAAAAATATTAGCGGACAACTTGCAAACAACGTATGGCAATCCCATGAAAATGAATAACTTAACTCAGTATGAAAAAGCAGATTATAAGAATGCACTAAGCTGTCACATATGCGGGTGTGTATTTACCGATACACATCCACGCGTTCACGATCATTGTCATTTTACTGGTCGTTATAGAGGTGCAGCGCATGTAGGTTGTAATTTGAATTACCAAGACGATAGAGTGATTCCGATCGTATTTCACAATATGACCGGTTACGATGCACATTTTGTGATAACCGAATTAATGACGGCATTTGAAGGACAAGTATCGGTGTTAGCTTTGAATAAAGAAACGTATATCTCATTTACGAAGACAGTCCATGGGAGTAGTACTTTTAAGCTGAGGTTTATTGATTCATTTAAATTCATGAATTCCAGTTTGGATAAACTCAGTTCATATTTGGGGGTCAATGAGTTGAAAATAATGAGGAATACATTCAGTGACATCAATTCCGCAAAGTTCCAACTCCTGACGCGAAAAGGAGTATTCCCTTATGATTACTTGAGCTCATTGGATAAGTTGAATGATACTGTGCTCCCCCCAATAGAAGAATTCTACAATAAATTGACTGATAAGGGTATTCTAGAGGAGGATTATTCACATGCTACAAATGTTTGGAAATCCTTTGACATACAAACACTGGGTGAATATAGTGATTTATATTTGAAGACGGATGTTTTACTGTTGGCAGATGTATATGAAAATTTCAGAGAAAGTTGCATGAGGACGTATGATTTGGATCCAGCATATTATGATACACTCCCGGGGCTGACGTGGGATGCAATGCTCAAATATACGAGTATTCGCTTGGAGTTGTTAACTGATGTAGATATGTTATTATATGTAGAACGAGGTATACGAGGCGGTTTGAGTCAGTGTTCCAACAGGTATAGTCGAGCCAATAATAGCTACATAGATAGTTACGATGTGAATGCTCCTAAGAAATATTTAATGTACTTTGATGTGAATAATTTATACGGTTGGGCGATGTCTCAATTCTTACCTACTGGAAAATTTGAATGGCTTGCGGATGTATCGAACTTTGATGTAACACTCATTTCCGATGACGCTCCCATAGGATATATTCTGGAAGTTGATCTAGAATATCCTGAGGAACTGCACGATCATCATAAAGATTTACCCTTTTGCCCTACCCATACTAAGGCTCCAAATACGAAGGATGTGAAACTGCTAGCAACTTTGTACACTAAACACCGATACATTATCCATTATAGAAATCTCAAGCAGTGCCTTGGTCATGGTTTGAAATTATGTAAAATATATCGAATTTTACAATTCGAACAGTCAGCATGGTTGGGTTCATATATTGATTTGAATACTAGTATGCGCACACTAGCAAAGAATAATTTCGAAAAGTACTTGTTCAAATTGATGAATAATGCCGTTTTCGGTAAAACAATGGAAAATGTGCGTGATCATGTCGATATAAAATTGATCAGTAAATGGCATGGGCGATAGGCGCAAAATCTTTGATTGCAAAACCGAACTTCCATCGAAGAACGATATTTTCAGAAAATTTTGTTGCTATAGAATTGCGAAAGTTGAAGATGAAGTTCTTCAAACCAATTTACGTTGGAATGTGTATATTAGATTTATCTAAAACATGCATATACGCCTTCCATTATGAATATATGAAACCTCAATTCCAAGCTGAATGCAAACTACTCTATACAGACACTGATAGTTTGGTATATGAAATAAATTGTGATGACATTTATGAAATAATGAAACGTGATATTGAAAAATTTGATACAAGTGACTATGATCCGAATAATTTGTATAAGATCCCCCTCAAAAATAAAAAAATTCCAGGATTAATGAAAGATGAAAATAATGGCGATGTGATGACTGAGTTTGTAGGTTTAAGATCTAAAATGTATTCTATCAAAATTAATAAAAAAGCTGAAGTCAAAAAAGCAAAGGGTGTGAAAAATTGCGTCGTGCAAAGAGGAATAACATTTGCAGATTATCTTGAATGCTTAAACACAAACTGTGAATTAGATAAACAGCAGCAGACCATACGTTCGAAGTTGCATACAGTGTATTCAATATGCGAGAAGAAGGTAGCTCTGAGCTCAAACGATACAAAACGCTATGTCATTCCTAATTCTACTGATACATTGCCATGGGGTCATTACAATATTCCAATAGCACATCAGTCATGAAATATTCGGGAAAACGGAGGGGTTAGGTAGTTTCATTCATTTTTTACATATTTTGTATTTATTCATGTATCAATACACTCGATTACAATAAAAAAATTATAAAACATTTTGCTTATTTATCCAAGAATTGTGCGACGAATGAAATCCCAACCACCTAACATATACTTTATTTCCTTTTCTACGTAATATTCTTTCCACTAGATGTACGTCTGGATATTTAGCTATTTTTAATTCATGTTCATAAAAGCCCCCCAAGATTGGTTGCCCGCGAGAATCTTCCAGTAAGTATGTTGCGGGACTTGTGACTTGCACTTTAATGATTTTAAATACTTCGGTAGACCAATTGGGTGTAAATCCGCGAGAAAATACAGTCTTGTATTTGCTGATCCGTACAGAGTCACCGATTTTAAATTTTTTTGGACCCGCTACTTTGATGTTGCTGTACACAGTTGTCAGAAGTTTTTTTGCAATCAATGGTGTATTTTTTTGCGGTGACATTCCAATAGTTCTGTGTACGCGATTGTTATAGTCGGTAACCAATCGTTGAAGAATATCAATCCATTTATATGACCCCTGAGCAGTGAAGGTCATCCACATTGAATTTTTGAGAGTTCTATTCCAACGTTCAACGACAGATGCCTTCATAACGCTGTAGGTTGAATAATGATTGATTCCGTATTTCGATAGAAGAGTCTTGAACGATGCATTGTAAAATTCTTTGCCGTTGTCGGTCTAAAGATTTTCAGGTTTGCGAGGTCCAGATATGATTGCGGTAAATGCTTCACACACATCTTTAGCGCTTTTACTCCTGAGCGGAACGGCCCATGCATATTTAGACAGAACATCAATTATTGTTAATATATATTTAAATCCATTATTAATTCTCGCATATGGCTGCATATCAACGAGATCTGCCTGCCACAAATCATCATAACCGCGAGTAATCACCCTTCTGCGTTGGTAATTACGACGCGCTGGTGCATGCAATTCTTTTACCAAACGCAGCTTTTCTTTACTCATTTCAATGGTGACTCCTCACACGATCGACAGGTATTCGAAGTTCATTCATCACTTCATTATGTAGAGAGTCGACGTACTCTTTGTTTACCCCGTCGGACGGTTGAGTAGGCTTCCGCACGTTATGTAGCGCCCTATTCTCAAAATCAAAGTCATCCATAAGACCCACTCATTTCACAGTAGGTTTTGTATCAATATAATGCCTTGTTTGAGCGCTCACCCGATCAACGTATGATTTCGTTGCCGCGTCAGAACTGTGGATGGGGTCATCAACAATAGTTAGTCTTTTGCCAGTAAAGGTATAATGCCCATCCACCGTCACGTTTTTCTGATCAACGTATACTTTATTTGCTGCATCGAGTTGATTTACCGGATTTTCAACGTTTCTCAAACATTTTTTCTTGAAATTCCAACTTCCATCGGCTTCAGGTTGTAACACATTTGTGTGAAGTGCATCAATATATCTCTTGGTAACAGCATCATCGTCAGCTAGCGGAGTACCAATACGGATTATCCGATGATTTTGCGCATCAAACTGTTTAGATGTTAGTTCGTCGTAGTGCGAAAGCTGGAGCGTATCAGTTTCCATAGCATCAACGTATTGTTTATTCACGGCATCGTTTTCAGCCAGCGGTGCATGAACTTGTTCCAATCGCCTGTTTTTTAAATTAAAATGTCCACCATTTTCAGAGGTTAAGAAATTCCCATCGATGTACGCCTTGGTCACAACATCGGTTGACTCGATTGGGAGGGCCGCATTCATTAACCTTTTACCGTGAAAGTTGACGTCACCAGTTATTTTGAAAATATTACCACCACCGTTATTGCTGGATGTGTGCAATATAGGGAGACGTCTTGAATCGAGATGTCTTCCGAATTTATCAACTGACATTTCTACACTGATGAACAATCAAATAAGTTTGCCTATTTATTCAATGAAGCCTGCCTCACGAATTTCCTCTATGATGGACATTATTTCATTGTCATGACCCGTGTGACCAGCAGTCTTGGAGGCAATCAAAAGCTGCAATCTTTCCACAAGTTCATTCGGGTTGTCCCAGTACACGTAATCTGTGGGATTATTTGTGACAACCATTTTACCTGGAATCAGACCTCTTCCAGAAGAGTGGCTGCGTGCCGCGGTATGGAACAAATTTGCAATTATGGACCTCCATTTGTAACTTTTATTTCCATTTAATTGACCACTCGCAGTGTACCCACGCTTGTGGGCATTAGTTGCAAGTAATATACTTTTGTATTTTGCCAGATCAGTTTCAGTAAATATTTCTGGATCGGGAATTCTTTTGAAAATCAGTTCCAATAATCCTCGCGTACATTTGTACGTTACATTTTTAACTATAATATTATCATTTCTATCGATTTCGACGGGAGAATCACCAATCATCCATGATCCATCGACAAACCGAATGCCATACGTTGTGTCAAATATATTGGCTGAATCAAAAATCAATCCTTTGAAATATATTCTAGTCAATTCACCAAAATTCTGGTCAATGTATTGTTTAGCATTAGCCCGACCGGTAGGGGATTCCAAGATTTCACGCATAGTGGCTTCATCGGAATGAGACTGGGCTATGGTTTCCGAGTTCAGGAAAACGCTATCATTAGTCGATGGCGAGCCGATTTCCATTGAAGCAGGCGCACTTTGCAGTCGTTTCTTTCGAACATCTTTTGCAAGCGGGGTGCTCGATGGTTTAAAACGAATATTTCGATTCTGCTCCACATCATCATCCTCATCGTCTAGCTCAAGTTTTCGCTTCACCTGTATCATTGACTTTCGTTCCGACGAATCATCAATGTTACCACGCTCAGCTAACATCTTCAGCGGTGCTACGATTGGTGCCAGGTTTTTTTCTAGAGCATCCTCAACTTCCGATTGACCAACTTTCAGTGCCATATATTTTGCACGAATCGTCTTGCTCGATCGCGCGATCGCTTTTTTAATTTTTTCAACACCAACTTTTGCAGAATTATTTCTGCTCACCTTTTTCGTGCCAGCATCAAGCGCCGCGGACTCATTCATCAAATCAGACGTCATTGTACTTCGAAAGGTGGAGTCTAACTGAAAGCTATGAATTACCAGACGACGTATTCATTGAACCTCCTCCGATACCGACCTGCTTTCAGTGGGTTGTCCTTGACAATCACAAGAAAGCCATATTTTTTCTGCCAACAGATGCTGCAAAGTTTCTGAAATTTTTCATACACCATGTCATTGTTGACGTGATCATCATATACATGGCGTAGATTCATATTATCTTGTTTGAATAGGATCAAAACGTTTGCGTTGTCACGAATCAAGTGTTTGGGAATTCTTGCATACGTTTGACATAAGTAAAAACAATCGACTCGTGCATGTCTACCCATGGAAAAATATTCTCGGACTACATCTTGCTTGTCACAGGCAACATCGTCAAATACAAACACTGAGTTGGGTAACGATTCACTCGGGGGAATTACATCACAGTTGTTCGAGAATGGGAAAAATCCAATTTCTTCGATATTTGACAACAGTTTTTCCAAATATTGATACTTGGGTTGTTCCAACGATTTCGAATAGATGTAGACGTTTTCAAAGCGTACTCCATTACAACTCTCCAGCAAACTCACAACAACATTTGTTTTTCCACAATTAGATGGACCGCAAATTATGGAGCTAATTGTATTAGGTAACAAAGGACCATGCCGCTTCGGAATATCTACCTCCGTTTTACTGTCGAGATTGACCACCTGAATGGAGTACGGTTGCTTTATGAAATGCATATTTGCTTTTGATTGAAGTTGTGAGGGAGCGATGAGTATTTATAGACTAGCAATTAACTTTTTTTCCTCAGTTTTCAAAAGTGCATGGACATTGATTCATCGTCAGTTCAATTTGTCGCAAAGAACCGATGTCAAAACCAACTTCGGTTGGACAAGGTGTATTAAATAGGGTCATTAATTCATTACCGTTTGAACTACATATACCAGGCTATCAGTACTGCGGTCCGGGCACGCATCTAGCTAAACGTTTAGCCCGAGGTGATCCTGGTATTAACCCGTTGGACAAGTTTTGTCGTGAGCACGATATCACCTTTTCGCAAAGTAAAGACCTTGAAACACGTCATCACGCTGACCGAAAACTTGTGGAACAGGCATCACATCGTGTCACGGCTCGCTCGAGACGCATCTTTGCTCGAACGAGCAGCTGCATGGACAGTATCACGTGCTATGAAGCTAAAATTGAAAATGGGCGCGGGTTTGAAGAGGAGTATTGAGGGCAGACTTAACGTTAAAAAGGGGTTGAAAATGAAAAAAAAAAAAAATCCTCAACATTCTCCGAAGAGTACAGGGAGAGGTGGTAAGCCAAGAATGTTGCCCCTAGCTAAACGAGGAGGATTTTTACCCTTTTTAGTCCCATTATTGGCTGGATTATCAGCGGTAGGAAGTTTGGCGGGGGGCGCTGCTGGTATTGCTAAATCTGTGAATGAGGCGTCAAATGCACGCAAACTTCTTAACCCGAACTTCTGAAACCGAACGACATAATCGTGCTATGGAGCCACACGGTCGGAGGTTGTATTTGAATCCATACAAGAAAGGTGGAAGTATGAGAAAATCTCGAGGGAAAAAAAAAAAAACATCAAAAATGAGATAATTCTACCCGCTGGACCCACAACCAACATTGAGCTACTCGTGTATGCCAAACGTATGCGCATCCCATATTTTAAAGGTGTGTTCATGCGATCTGAACTACTTAAAAATCAAAATTCTATTCGACGGAATGAGTGCGGAATTATTAACTTGGATAATATAAATGGGCCTGGTACACATTGGGTTGCATACGTCAAACGGGGTCATCACGTTAAGTATTATGATAGCTATGGGAATCTACCACCACCTAGGGAATTTATTCAATATTTTGGGGACAACGTGCAAATAGACTACAATTACGAACAATATCAAACCTACAATTCTGCAATATGTGGACAATTATGTTTAATTTTTTTACATGACAATACATAGGATGTATTGATATTTGAAGTTCAGTATGCATGTGACTGCGCTATGTCTTTGACGCTTACGCTCTCGGGGTCAACATCGATTCTTAGTGCAAATTATTTTCCCCCGATTGTTTTAGGTGGGAATGGTCAATATGTATTAGGATTATTAGATTTCGAAACATTCAACTCCGTACCCAACGTCGATGTGACAAATAATACATTTTACTATGGCGATGGCAAAAAAACTATCATTCCCGAAGGATCCTATGAAATTGATGATTTGAATAGATACTTGGTTAGAAGAATAATTGAAGATGAAGTGGGTGGGGGTTCTGCAGAGTCACCACCAATTATACTGCAGCCGAACAACAACACGCTTAAATGTGAAATAAAATGCAAGTATGACATTTACTTTACCCAGCAAAATAACCTCGGGTCATTGGTAGGATTTACGAAGCGAAAGCTTGAAGCTAACGTATGGCACGAATCAGATTTACCCGTCAACATTCTCAAAGTTAATATTATACGAGTTGAGTGTAACATTACCGCCGGAGCCTACAGTAATGCTCAACCGGTGCACACGATTCATGAATTTTCAGCAAGCGTGCCACCGGGCTATAAAATCTCCGAGTCACCTTACCACGTCATTTACTTGCCTGTGAGCCCGCGTGTAATAGACAACATAACAGTTCGGATCGTAGACCAGGACGGTAATCTAGTTAACTTTCGAGGAGAAGAGATAACAATTCGCTTACACGTAAAAGAGCAGAACAATTGATTTTCATCATGCTGATTTATGAAGATGTCCACAAATATCGTGCTAACACGGCCAGCCCTCTCAGTGTTAGAAGTTTAGTGAAACGAACAACACCGTACGCTGTACGTCAATCGCTGACTCCTGATAACGTAAACTTTCTGAAATCGTTGGGATTTATTGTGAAAACTAGATATGGCGAGTCTGTTGAATATTAATGCCCGACCAGTATTTGATAACAGTATAACTCGAGTCGAGGTTCATGCTCATGCCCCCTACGCCAGTACGTCTTATCAAAACAACGATGAGATACGCATTCCGATTCAACAACAGGATTTGTATACATTACCCTGCAACAGTTTTTTATACATTGAGGGCACGCTATTGAATTCAGTGCCAGATACCGGCGGTGTCTATCAGCCTGTTAAAACTGCAAAACTTGTCAATAACGCGATGGCCTTCCTCTTCGATGAAATCCGATATGAATTGAATGGTGTTGAAATTGATCGGTGTAAAAATGTTGGAATTAGCACTACAATCAAAAACTATTTATCATTGTGTACCAATTCGAGTAAAGCACTAGAGATTGCCGGTTGGTCGATAACCAGTAATTTGGTTGAACTCGATAAAGGATATTTCAATTTCTGCATACCCTTACGCATTCTGGTAGGCTTCTGCGAAGACTATAAGAGAATTATTGCCAACACGCGTCATGAGCTGATCCTAATTCGTTCAAGAACGGATTCAAATGCAATATTTCAAACTCAAGGTACAAGCGTAAGTCTGAAGCTAAATAAATTGCAGTGGCGTATGCCTCATGTAAGTGTTGAAGATTTGCAAAAATTGGAGCTGTTACATCTTCTCGAAAGCGGTACATCGATTCAAATGAGTTTTCGGTCATGGGATTTATATGAGTATCCAGTGCTTCAGGAAACTACACATCACACCTGGTCCGTGAAGACTGCAGTACAACTTGAGAAACCCCGCTACGTAATTCTCGCGTTGCAGACTGGGCGAAGAAATAAGCTGACCCATGATCCCAGTGTATTCGATCATTGTGAATTGACAAACGTGCGCTTGTACCTCAATTCTGAGTCGTACCCGTATGATAATTTAGATTTGGATTTTACCCGGAAAAGATACGCTCTGCTCTATGATATGTACGTGAAATTTAAAGCATCATATTACGGTGAGAGTGGGGCCCCCCCAACCAATGCTCGATTTGGATACATTCAAATCGCATGCTCCAATCGCCGTAATAGATTGTTCACGTCAGAATGAATCGTTGAAAAGTGCCTCGGTAGATATACGTCTTGAGTTTCAGTGTAATGTTAATGTGCCTGCAAATGCTACTGCATACTGTCTAATTTTCCATGATAAAATTATTAAATATAGCCCGCTGACAAATGTGGTTCGAAAAATGATTTGAAACAAAAAAACTTGAATGTTGAAACTGGAATTGTATGAAGTAGGGAGGGAATTTTAATCTATAAATATGCAGCGCGAGCTAGATTAAATCCAGAAAATTATACACAGTCATGAGTCCCACATTTATCGACCTTCAGGGGTTTACGGGACCCAACGATACATTCATCGTAAAAGAACTGGCAATTCTCAAAGATAATTATGAATTTCAACATTTCATATTCAAACCCCCATATCTCTGGTCAGTTTTACCTGAAGTTAATCGTCGCGAAGCACTTGAGCGTAAAGTTTATCACGGATTCAGCTGGGACGATGGATATGTACCCTACTCGGAACTACTATTCCAGATACGACCACATTTACAAAATTGCTCATCGTTTCTTGTAATGAACAAATCTGTCGGAAAAATATTAAAACGACTATTCAATATTGATGCCGCATACTTAGCTGATGAAATATGTTTGAGTAAGCAGCAACCAAGATGTGCGTATCACTTGGGAATCTGTGCTGTTGAAAATGTATTTTCTATGTGTAACAGATGTTGGGTAGGGTAATAAAACAATGTTAATTGTTGTACACGATTTATCCAACGTTCTTTATTCTTCAATAAAAAATATATATAAAAAACTACAAACTTCTAATTTTTTTCATTCAACTCAGCCCCAAATCCCACTGAAACATAGGTATCCGGCTGTTTTCGTAATCAATCTCACGTAAAACCGCTAGATACTCCTCGTAAGTCTGAAACATTTCGTCGTCGTCCTCGTCGTCGCTTTCGGCGCCAGCTGGAATACACCGAACTGCTGGCGGCACTTGAGTTGAACTTTTTTCAACCTGAAATAGAATAACTTTCATGATTTACTTGAATATTGAAAATGAGTGGGTGATGGGATTCAGGGGCTAACATCAATCTGGTCTCTCTCTCAAAAAATCATATCTCAGATGAAAAAAAGATGGAAGAACAAAATTTTGGAATGATACATACGTATGTGTCATTATCCCCATCACTGCGGATACCCGTAACGCCGGTGTTGTTGTTTCTTCCGCTCGATGTCGTCGCAAACTTCACTGGATCCATTGTGAAATGTTCGCTGAGGAAGATACACGTGAACTAACTGACTGGATTTATTCCGCGACTGGTTAATCGTCACTCCCTTTATACCGACGATACTAATTTTTATTATTAAACCTGTTTGGTGCAGAGTCTGCAACGAGTTATAGTTTTTTTTTAAATGAAAACTCGTTCGTGGTAAGGAGACTTCAAAAATGTGATTACGTGAGATGAATATACGCGTACTCTTTGTACTAGCGCACGGCAGTTATGCTCCTTTCAGGTTAACAGATCGTACTGATGAACTGATCTAGCGCAGATCGCGAACGAACGATTTGTAGTTTTTTGCTGAATCGGCATTGACGTAGGTGGATAATTTTTACCTTAAATTGGGTCGATAATATTATTCATGTGATGCGATCACGCGATCGAACAAAGTCTCACAGCCTGCTGAATCAGCATTGTTTAATTTTTCAGTGATATCAATCATCTGATGCATGTGTGTCAAATATTTCGCAACAGCTTGCCAACGAACGTTATGTAATTAATATTGACAATCTAATGCGATCACGCGTTCGAACAAAGTCTCATAGTTTGCCGAGTCAGCATTGTTTTAATGAGAATCTTCAGTGATATCAATCATCCGATGCACACGTGTATAATATTTTGCAACAGCCTGAAATCGAACGATGTTTATTTAATATCATCCATATCCATCTAATGTGATCACGCAATCGAACATTCGGTACGCGTTATTTTTTCGGTACAGATGATCCAACAGTGGGGAGTCTTCTTGCTGAATCGGCATTGACATAGGTACATTTTTTCACCTAATTAATCTAGTATATATTGATGACAAGTTGCAGTCGAAACAACAGTACAGTTACAATTCACGTTTTCACTCCTTAATTTACTCAAAAAACAACTTAAAAATGAACTTCCAAATTGTTCTCCAAATTGTTGTGATGTTCGTGGTATTGCTATCGAATACAACGGCCGAGTCCGGCTCAGTCTTGTCGAAAAGATTGATGCACCATATACGGGTGGACACTCAAAACAGACGGGGGTTAAATCAAACGGTGCAGTATTCCGGATATAATGATGATGAAGATGCATTGGACCAAAACGTCTCCACAACGATTAGCGATAAAGCGTCCACGGTAAACAACTATCGGAACGTCATGAACGTGTACCATCCCGGCAACGTATTGTCAGAGGGGGGCACCCCTCGACCAACTGTATGTAAGTAAATCACTTTTACATGACATACCACAAGAGCTTCAAAAATTATCGGGGTATTTCCAGCGCGAGTGATTTTTTTCTGAAAATTCGACGATTCGTTCGATTGCGGGGAAACCTTGAGGGAAAAATACCCGGATTAATCTTGAAGCTCGAGTGGTATTCGGTAGATCATTTTTTTTCATCCAAAATTTTCGGCCGATAGAATTCCATCATGAGACAAAATCCGCAGTTAAGAATTTAAATTTTGAAAGTCACAGAATTATAATTCAATCTGTCAGATTCGATGGAGGGTTAACTGGATTGGAGAATCTTCTGTTTTATACATGTCTATATGAAAAAATTACCGCGGTGAAGACACAAGTGAAATTACCAGTGGAATTATCAGTTAAATATCGTGTAGGCTATGCAAAGAATAATTACGAATGAAGCAATTCTATTGGCTGAAATTTTTGGATGGGAAGAAACAATCGGAAAAAATTTTTTACCAGTTTATGTTCCGATCGTAATTTTTTTTGTGTTTGATATACGTCGCAGCGCCCATAACCCCTGATTATTCCATTTTTCGAGACGCCGATGCGGATTTCGAGTCCGAAAGTGAAGGTAACAGTTACCACTTCAAGTTAAAGGCATCTTACACTTACTCCATAATTAGTTACGCGCGCTAACATTTTCACCTCATTCGATAAAAAGTATGTTTGAAAAAATAATCAATTATATGTGAGCCTAACATTTTCACCCAGTTCCATAAAGTATGTTTGAAAAAAATTTTTGTTTACCATAATTTGTTTATTTAATTTGTTACAGATTCTGGGAATTAATCAGATTTATTATATATGGGTTATATTGTTTGGAGTTATATTGATTATTACTCTAGCATATTAGTTGGTATTTTCTTAGATACTTATAACAATATCTAATATAATCATAGGGGTTTTTTTATCTTATACTCTTAACAATATTTATTATAATCATGGGCAATATGATGTAATATGCTATTCAATGGGTTAAATTGAAATATATCTTCAATATCATTGTATTTCTAGTTTTTTTTATTTCCGTAATATATCAGTTCAATGTCAGTTTCATTATTCACTTGAAACTGATTTTATCACTGTTTGTAATCCTGCACCAATTAATTCACAATCAATGATCGAATCTTCATCGAAATCCTCCGAAGTCACGAGTAGCTCCCTGCACTGTTGTTCGTCGAGCGCCTCCTCCTCTATCGCGACGCAAAGTTTGCCAGCAAACGTTGTTATGCGTTTTTTTATCGCCTCCTGTTCCAACATGAATCCAATTGTGACGATTCGAATCGCGGGAAGCTGTTTTAGGAGTTGACTCCACGTAACTTGATGGATCGTGATGTTCGCCGAAAACGGTGAAGAAAAAATCAACGCATTTTTATCATAAAACTCACAACATTCAACTGATAAATCGCGATCAAGGATCACAGTGTATTGCTTAGCGGAGTCTGGTAGTTTTCCAAACTCGAGCCATTGACTTATAAGTTCCCGGTTGGATATCAATTTCTGCCACGTACTATGGTTGAAAACTATCTTTCTATTCTTCAAGTTGTCGACAATGGATATCAGAATTTCGCATGTTAAAAGACTTGTTATTAAAAGTCCTAGCTCTAAACTCTTGGAGCAACTTTTGTTAAGTTGAAACTGTCGTTTCAAAATAGAGGCTGATTCTGGTACAACGTTTGATTCTTGGAACGTACGTTGTTTCTTGAAGATGGATGATTCCGTCCTCTGCAAAGGTTGAGTCCGCTTACAGGTAGGATTGCAAGAGATTAACGTCTGCGTTTTTTCAAACACCTCCGGTGACGCGCAGAATACCCAATGTCCGTTATCATCGCACACTTCAGTATGGTACTCTGAAGCATGCGTTGTAAAGTTGTTTGACGAAGATGGCATTGAAGCTGTGAAGATGTGATATTATCAGCTGGGTGATTGGAACTGGTTGAATTGATGCTGATGGTTGAAGTATTGAGGCCTTATATATTCACCTCGGTAAATGTGGTGGGGGGAATAGCCGTAATTTGATTTTATGAACTGATATTAAATTGTAAGAATTATAAAAACAGATATTTTAATAGCACAAACTGGTCGATGCGCAGAGATGGACAGGTAAATTATATTGGGTGGTGGGGGGGGTTGGATGTAAAAATTTCAAGAGTATAAAAGACTCGGATCAACATTCAGATCGTCAGTCTCCAATCTTCACTCGAGTATCTATCCGATCTTCACTCGAGTATCTAGAAACACTTGGGGGTGATTTTTTTGTCGAATAGCATACATTTTTTGATGAGCAACGTCATGGACTTGAGTAAAATCAACAAGGTGGGTCGATGCGACGAATACCTCCCGACGAAGAAATTGGCGGATCTCGAGATACATAAACAGTATCCAATCACCAGCTTGCGAAAAGTCCAAACGAGATTTGGCCCGAGAATCACCGTCGACATTGACAACGCGTTTTCCGCGTTTATACCGGCACGTATGACGAAGGCGTTGGCGGAGGATGATGACATCTTCCAAAAAATGATATTGGCTGCTGATGAAAACCGGCTCCACATGCAATACCTTGGAGGGCTCTACAATCGAATTGAATTCAACTATATGTAATGATTGGCTTACCCTCTATACCATGACTTCAACGTATAGATTGTTAAATAAATGATCAGTATAAAATGCATTATTCTATAATTTCATATGACTCCACCCCCCCTTTAGAATATTTATTAAATCTAGTCTGTAGGATAGTTTTTAATTCGGTTCAGGTCATATGATGCCTCATCAACTGTTGGAACTGTCAGTGTTAAAGGTCTGTTTTGTAAAAACGGGGGCCTGTTGGAAATTTTCTGTCAACGCTCAGATTGCTTATCGCACTGGATATTAGTATGATCTAATTTTAAAAAAATGGACGATCCAGGGAATCGAACCCTGAGTCCTACATGCACATCCTCTCGACATCAGGGCGAAGCCCCCTGATGATAACCAAGGATTCAAGCATGTAGACCACCTAGCTCGTCCTCTCGTTACGATTCCTCAAAGCTACAAAAGGAGAACCAACGGGGGTATGATATCTGTATGATTGCATATAATATGCTGTGCAATCGGGGACTTTTTTAAAAAAATCAGACTATCGCGTAGTGATAAAAATCTGTCGATTAATCTAGCGAAACCGGGGTGTCAATATAAAAAAAATCCGTAAACGCATCTCCGCAACAGTGTTGCGGATAGTAACGAGTCGCCAATTATAATAATCTGTTGCAAAATCAGACTATCCGGTGGAGAGGGGGTAATTGTAAAAATCTTCAGTGGCGTTTATCGATAAATGGGGGTACGGCATGATAGAAAAGTGGCAGATCGATGAATGTATAATTATAGCACTTATAATTACAAAAAAATCTGTAACGAGATAGTCGTTGGTACTCATCGATAAATGTACAGGGTGGTCCATTTTAATTTACGCAGGCGAATATCTCGAAAACTAACAGTTATACAAGAAAAAGTTTCATACAAAACTTGAAGGGTTTCGAGGGGGAAAGATAATGTTGATATGTGTTGACTTGTGGACTTCGCCAATTCCGAGATTTCGCAAGTAACTTCCGATTTTAGATAGGGAACACATGTTTTGGTTGGGGGCAGCTGATAGCGAGATCAAAGACTCATTCAAATACGGAAGCAAAAAAAAATTAGAAAAAAAAAAAAATTTGCAAAACAAATGGAAAAAAAATTTTCGCGAATTTTTTCTTTCAAAAGATTGTTTACTTGTCCCTAGCCTTCGAACACATTAATTGTTTATCACTCTAGCTTAAAATATTTCTCGCCAATTTTGAAATTGGAAAGTTTGAATGTACCAGATTAGTAAAAAAAATTCGTAGATCAATAACACACAGCTTATTTCGGACTCAGGAGTGATAAACAATGAATGTGTTTGAAAGCTAGAGACAAAAAACGATCTTTTGCAAAAAAAAAAAATTCGCGAAATTTTTTTTTTCCAATTTTTTTTGCAAATTTTTTTTTTCCAATTTTTTTTGCTTCCGTATTTGAATGAGTCTTTGATCTCGCTATCAGCTGCCCCTAACCAAAACATGTGTTCCCTATCTAAAATCCGAAGTTACTTGCGAAATCTCGGAATTGGCGAAGTCCACAAGTCAACACATATCAACATTATCTTTCCCCCTCGAAACCCTTTAAGTTTTGTATGAAACTTTTTCTTTTATAACTGTTAGTTTTCGAGATATTCGCCTGCGTAAATTAAAATGGACCACCCTGTATAATATATAACATAAAAATTTGTAACGAGATAGTCGTAAGATTCATCTCCGCAACAGTGTGACGAATAAAATCTATTGGTATTCATCTGTAGCACTTACCACCGACCTTCATCGATAAATGTATGATATATAACATAAAAATCTGTAACGACATAGTCGTAAGATTCATCTCCGCAACAGTGTGACGAATAAAAAAAATGTATAATTATAGCAATCTATTGGTATACATCGATAAACGTATAATTAAACGACATAGTCGTAAGATTCATCTCCGCAACAGTGTGACGAATAAAAAAATGTATAATTATAGCAATCTATTGGTATACATCGATAAACGTAAAGGCGCGGGTTAGAACTCTCGAGAAAAAAGGAGAAAGTAAAGGCGCTGTCGCAGATGAATATGCAAAGTGGTCTAGCATCCGCGTGGTCTAGCAGCCGCGCTACTTCACTACTAATAGACCACGCGGTGGATAAAAAAACCAAACGCTTAGTAATTAGAAGAAAAACATTGGATTAAGTGTTATTATGAATATTTAAAGGTCGCTCGAAAACATCAAAAGCAATGCATTCACAAATTATAAAAAAATATGAGCGACCTTTAAAAATGAATATTTGGAGCTAAAAATTTGAGAAACTTATTTTTTTTCCGTCAACAAAATTTTACTGTAACGAGAAAAAAAATTAAAAAATTAAAAAAAGTCGAATTTTAACTATTTTTGGAATTTTCAAAAATCGTGAGCGACCCCCAAAATTTTGTTTTTTTGGGCTGATTTTTGGAGGGGGCTCTTAAAACGTGACGAATCAACTTTTTTTCATAATAGACTCAAAAAAAAAAATAGTCGGTTTTTTTGCGCCACCCCAATACACGTGAACTTAAAAAATGAATAATAAGATAAAAAAAATAGATATAATGGTTTAAAAAATTTAAATTAGCCATTAAGATTTGATGGATAGTATAAAGTGATGAAAGATATAGAAATTTCCAACGGAAGAATGCACGCAATCGTGATATAGAGATTTTCTGAAAAAGTAAGACTTTTTAAATTCTTTTTCCGAATTCTACAAGAATTAATCTGAGTCTTTTCAGAAAAATATTTCCACCAGGGTTGTACACCAGTTCGTTCAGAATCTTTGCGGTATCATGCCTGAAGACACCTTCGTCTGGATCGTGTGCTCGGTCAGCGCTGGAATTTAGTATCACGTGGTAAAACAAGATTTTATTGGAAATGGATTTTTCTTTGATACCTCTAGAGCATTCAGCCACATCTGAGTTGTAATTTTCGATGGTACGCAACAGTTCAACATCCTCTGTCACTTGTTTATGTAGCGTTTGTTTATCAGCCAAGCAAATTCGACAACAATATTGCGCATTGAAACTCGTGGTAAAACCGAAAATGCTGTTCAGCCCTTAATTATCTCCTATGATTAATGATAAAACAATAGTACATTAGAATACTGCCGTGCTAAGCACAAAGGTGGTAACTGACTTTTTTGTTAAAAACGAGTTATGGCTCCAAGATGGTATAATAACGATCAATAAATATTTTCATCATATTACGAACCTATCTAGTCCATTTTTTTTCATAATAAAATCACTCTATTAAAGTTGCGGTATCTTCGTTAAAGTTGTCAATTACTAGAACAATTAACCGTATTTATCAATAATATTAATACAACAATAACGAGTGATATAACCTTTTATCTTTTGCATTCAACCAAATTTTAAAATCGTTCGACTATGAATATAATTCTTAATGACTGTGAAAGTTGAAAATTGAAAACTGTCAATATCTCAAGATGGCCAAAATGCGAGATACCACCTTTGTGCTCAGCACGGCAGAATATATGTCCTGATGCTTCCCATCATGAATTTGAAGAATCAATCAAACAAAACGCCTTATGAATGATTGCCAAGCTTCATAGCTCTGGTAACATTCCAAGAAATTACATACAACTTGTGGTGGAATCGGCTCAGTCTTTCTTATCTGATAGTCTTAAACCCCTGCGTGGCAAAGTGCAGGACTCTCTGGCAATAATTGAAGATCTTAATACGTTCGATAAATCTGATACCGTACTGGAAATGATAGACACAGTTGAAACTGCGTTTGCTGGTTGCTCAACAGAACACCAACGACTGCAATATTTGCAAACATCCGGTAACTTTATTCCTGCTGATGATTTTATCATAGGTCATAAGTTCAAGCCAAAGACTTCGAAGTAAACTGGGCGCACTGAGATGGTCCCTGTCGAAGTAACCGGCAAACATATTCCATTACGAGCTGTTTTGAAAAGAGTTTTTGAAATGCCTAATGTGTACGAACGCGTCAAAAATTAGAAGACAGATCTAGAAAACGAAAGTGAAATTCTCAGTAACTTTATACAAGGTGATTTGTGGAAAAAAAAAAATTTCAAATTGCGTGGGAAAAGAAGTTTTTCCTTCATTCCTTTACTATGATGATTTCGAGACAGGAAATGCTTTAGGATCTCATGCTGGTACTCAGAAAATTGGAGGTGTATACGTTTCCATACCTTGTTTCTCTCCGGAATATCAATCGGTTCTATCTTCGATTTATGTCACTTCATTATTCAGGGCTAATGATCGGAAAGAATTCGGTAACAAAGCAGTATTCAAGCTAATTATAGACGACCCGAGAAAAAATCGTTGCATATAATCAGATATAAGCATATACAATCAACCATATATAATTGTATCCGAAAATTGGCCCGATCGGGACATACCGCGATGATTCCTTGAAAGTTAACAGTCAGTCACAGCCAATTCGACACTACCCGAGTTTTTCGTCTGTTTTTCGCAGGCTTGCCATCCCCTTTATAATTTAAAAAAAAACTAATGTAAAAACTTGATGAAAATCTCTATGATTAAAAAAAAGATATGCTAATTTGGTATTTTTTTTTCAATCCATTGAAATTTTAATAATATTTAATCAATTAATATTTTTCTTTAAGAGCAAACGTCAAGGTAAGAAAAGTCATCTAGAATATAAATTATAACCCTTTTCACATTTTTGAATCATTAAACCACGATAAAAATGGAAAAACCACGGAATTGACTAGAACTTCGATTTTGACCTCGAATAGCTTTTGAACCAGTCAAGTTAGCAAAAAATCACAAGAGACCTTTTTTGTAGAGCGTTAAATTTGCTACAAGAATATCTGTGTGTCGAAATAATCCGTTTATTAGTTCACGACTTGAAAAATTCCTAAGTAATAACAGACTTTTCCCATGTTATTTCTATTTAAAACTTTGGATGTCGGGGGGGCCAGGTTAATTTCAAAATTAAGAGCTGCAATTTGGCAAAATTTTTTTTTTTTTTATTTGGAACCTATTTCGGATTAGCTCGAAAAAAAATTCGAACATACCCTAAATAAGGACCACCCTAATAATTATATATGATTATATATGATTATATATGATCATATAAAAAAAAATTTTCCCGGGTTGTTGATATTATGCATGATTTTCTGGAAGGAGTATGCGCTTTTGATATGATTGAAATAATAAAATACTTTACTGACGTCGTATGTTTGTTCACCATAGATGATTTAAATCGGAAAGCAATAGACCGCCAAAAATCGCTAATGATCATATTAAAAATAATAAAATTAGGATGTCTGCATCCAAGGGGACGCGAGATGCTCGTGGTGAATCATTCTCATCATGAGATGTTCCTGGAACGTTCGGAAAGTCCAAGGCAGCGTTTTCGGACACAGCAGAGGGCGACGGACGTCTTGTAGCCGACTGAGGCACGGCAGTGCCGTTTTCACGTACCGCAGAAGGTGATTCCAGGGCAACAATGGGCGATTCCGGCTCTGCAATGGATGATTGAGGTGTGACTGGAGTTTGAGCTGCAGGGTCTTCTCTTTCGGTGACTTGGCTGGCCAAAAAATCTGCTTCAGTGAATATATCGTTGTTAAATGGACAAATTCCTGTCACTTTGAAGCCTTCGATAGCGTTTGCCAGAGTAGCTGCTTTGAAATACGCTGGGGAAAATATTGCAGCGATTTGGTAAACAGTTATTACACGCCCGGGATGGTTGGTCATCCATTTTTCGCATTCATTTGCATAAAACTTCTTTAGTGGACTGAAAAAACACCTGTCCAAGGGTTGCATGCGGTGGCTACTGTGGGGCGGAAGTGTCAGTGCTTTGATATTATTTTCCCTGAAGAAATCAATGGCTGCAACAGAGCAGTGTGACACGTGATTGTTCATTATGAGCAGGACAGGTTGTTCTTTGGTGGGCTTCACGTGATCTCTGAAGTGGGAGCAATACTCAACAAAAAGCTCGGTGTTGATGAAACTGCCGTCGGAAACCATTCCTACTGAAGATGGTGGGGACCCCTATAGAAGTTCGGGCTTCATTCTCTTTCTGGGGTATATGAAAGCAGGAACGAACTGCCCACTCGCACTCATGGCACAGACTGCTGTCACATTAGTACCCCTTTCGGCACTGGATATTTTGTTTACGCATCTTTTACCTTTCGTTGAAAGTACTTTTGGAGGTTTATTGGGCACGGTAGAGAATCCCAATTCATCCATGTTATGTATTGCATGCGGTGGAAACTTATAGGTTTCCATAAGTTCGAAAAGATTGTCGTAAAATCTCTTGCACTGCGGTTGGTTGAATCCCATGGCTCTCGCGATGCTAGTAGCGGTTGGTTGCCTGAGGGAAATATCATCGTGCCGTTTTAAAAATCCGCGCAGCCAACCTTTACCAGCCATTTTCGTACTTATATCAAAACGATGGGGTATGTTGTTTCTTTCAGTAAACTCAAACGCTAGGCTTTTCACATTTTTTGTTGTTAATCCGTAGAACATATTGTCGATTGTCTTGATATATTGACATAGTTCTGTTTCCATTTCTGCTGTTAACGTAATCTGATATCTTCCAAGACTAGTAGCCACTTCCGGACGTTTCAATCGCTTTCTCAGAGTACTCTCTGCCATTTTCAATGATTTAGCCACTGACCTCTGGCTTTCACCCTTTTGAATTCTATTTCTTGCCTCTTCTATAACTTCCGGTAAGCAGAGGGTACGTTGCGAGATTCTTTTTCGTGAAGACATACTGAAATTGAAAGAGTTCACTATGTTTTGTGAAGGAGAACAAAAAACCATTAACGATTGATATGGGGTTTGTAAGAGTGCGCGCGTACTCTTACACACCACAGAACTGCGCACTCTTACAGGACAGTGACTTTTCTTAAACATTGCCAAAGTCTCACCATCTCCATTACAATGAAATAATGATGACACTATTATACGCTTGGCCGAATCTATCGCTACACAGATTTTGCATTATGTAAGAAATATTCGCATAAATACCGACTGTATACAAATTCTAAGACTCGAAACTATTTTAGGGAAACGCAGTGACTGGTTAAAACTTACCTGGAATCCGTATAATTCGGTTTTTTTTCGCACAACTTTATGAACGTGACTTGAGTCCTCACTGTGACAACTGTGAACTGAAGTTAGCTGAAACAAAGAGCTACATAGTGAGATATCGCTAATGCGCACTCTTACCTCCCGCGCACTCTCAGAGCACTCTACCCTAAGCCTCTATCTCGCTGCTATAATGCAGGTGAAGAAGTTTTATGAAAGGATAAGTTTAATCAGGATCACGAGAGAACTAGCCTTCAATACTTTATATATAGGGTGAGGATGCCGATATCGTACCGCCACCGGAAGCGTACCGTTCAAGTTTGGCAATATTTTGGGAAAATATCTTTTCGGTTTTGAAAATTGTTGAAATGGGTACCTCAAGTATTCAAGGATCTAAACATTCGTATTTCTAAAATTTTCGAAATCAAGGATACTCTCCTAAAAAATTTCCAAACCTAATGGGTACGATTCTGGTAGTGGCACGATATCAGCAATCTTACCCTTTATCAGAATTTCTAATTCAGATATCTAAAGAATACTACAGCCATAAAAACGTCTAATTCAGTTATTAGAATATTTCTGCGGGATACAGGAGGTCTTTCTAGGCTGAGGAAAGTCTTCTTCACGAAACAGCATTACATATGCTCAATACAGCTATATTGTATGGTTGGTAGTATAGCTAATTCAGCTTTAATATATAGTATGACTGAAACACCCAGACAACGATCATGCTTGTGGAGCTATACATGAGAATAGCTGTTGCGACATGACCACGGACTTATGGACTGAGCGCAAGCTAGGCTTTTGGGCGAGGGGTATGAATCTTGGGGGGAGTACGTGAGGTAACGCGTCGGCCATATTGGCAGGCTAAATTCATAAGTCCGTGAGACACTACCACAAACACGTATCTACACGTAGTATATCTATATCGAGCTGTAGTTCGCTCAACAAGATGGCTGACGCCGCTGATTCCCCTTCCGTCGTTTGCTTCACCCCCGCAAGGGAAGGCTCAGTCCATAAGTCCGTGGACATGACAGTAAGCCTGCGCCAGCCATACTGTTTCAACCTGCATATTTGTATCGGTCTTTCACCAAGAAGGTATCGCTGTAGCCTATGTGATAACACAATATGGCTGACGGACAAAGAATTCGGGCTGGAATGACTGAAGTTTTTTTTCAGTGTAAATTTACAGTGCAAACCCGTTTTTTTTTTGTTCAAAAAGTGAAATTTAATAATAAAATATTTAGATTAAATTTAGACTGGAAGGTCTGAAATTTTTGGTGTCTTTAATTATATATGTCATCAGTTTACTTCGAAAATTATTCGACCATTTGATAAGTAGAAACATAGGCGTTCACCTTAGAAGCCTAGAATCGATGTTTTGCCGTGTAAATCAAATGGGAAATCTAAAATCACGTTGAGCCCCCTCTAAATATTATTTATCAGGGTCTACATTGCGAGAGATTCAATATTATGGAGTATAGAATAAAAGTAAAATAAGGGAAACAAAAAACAAAAGTTGAAAACAAACATGGGACAGTCTAATATATATTAGGGTGTCACAAAAAAAAAAAATTCTCGATAGATTTAGAGAACGGATAGTTCTCGTCAACACAAAGAGATTCCCGGCTCGAAAAATTTCTTATGTCAAGGCTCAGTGGTTCCGAAACTTTTTTTTAGTCTTCCATTTGAGACTCAAGTTACACACGAATAAAAAAAAATGGTGGATTTTCATAACTCCGTCCTTGTTTATTAATTTTCAAATGTGCATGTAGAAGGTTTCCATGAATAGAAAACTAAAAAAAGTTTCGGAACCACCTCAACTTTACGGAAAAATTTTTTACGATGCGGGATGTCTTCTTTTTGACAAGACCTAGTGACTCAGAAAGTAGCACCGTGAGAATTAGAGAAAAAAAAAAAAAGAAGTCAAACTGACACACCCTAACATACATATATATGTATATGTATTAGGGTGGTCCTTAAAAAAGTCATCTTTGAATATTGACTTTCTCGTCCCCCAGATCGGTTCCAAAATAATCAAAAATAATTTGAGAAAAATTTCGGCCTTCCGGCCTGACTGAAAAGGGTGCCTGTAAGCACAAATTCATTTTTTGTTCCAAATTTGGGCAAAAATTGGTATTCAATATTGAGAATGAAAAATTTCTGTGGACAATAAAAATTACTTACCCATTTGAACCGTAGTCGCCGGATTCCGGAAAACAGAACAAAAATTATTGTTCTCTATGTGTGTGAACGTGCGCGCTCGGGTGTTTCAAAAAAAAAAAAGATTCAAATTCATTTTTTTGACCGCTGAATCCCAATAAACACTAACGTACAAAAATGGGACTAATGTCGGGCCGAGAAACGTATGTGACGTGAGGGTAACCGAGCGGTAATACTAATTCTGGGGTTCACGCCATATACATGATAATATCATTTAACAAAAGGAAATTATGAATTTAAAAGTTGCATGAATATTTGAGTTCTTTTGATATATCTTGTCTACCCCTGACTGGGGTTACAAACCGTCTGTCTATCCTGTATGGAACTGGAATTAGGAAGAGGTGATAGGGAAAAAGGTTATCAAAAAGTGAGAGCAAAGGTTCTGGTAAAAATTAAAGTATATCCTGTTAAGGTTTGATTTACAGGTTGTTCTGGAGACCCTGTGGCTACCCGCAGTTCCACGTATCAAGTATTGGGTACAGTCCCTCAAAATCACTAGGACTTACTTGGTGTACGGGAACTGTCGGGTCCTTATATTAGCCATGAGATATTGCGTCCTAAATTATAATTTTAGGATTATAATTAATCCTACAAAATCCTATCGAGAAATACAATTTACCATCTCCTGAGTGGGTGCCCGCGGTCCCACCGTATCAAGTATTGGGTCCAGTCCCTCAAAATCACTGGGATTTACTTGGTGTACGGGGACTGACGGGTTCTGATATAAGTCATAAAGTCGCCTTAATCGAAATTGACTCGAGACGGGGCCCAGCCAGGAACAAATATAGGATTTGTTATCTCACAACCCGATTGGGTTATTTGTTCCTGGTCGGATTAGGGAGTTACCCCACATAAACAGGTTAACGCGACGGTAGGTAACCTTACGCAGGCCGATGGCAAATTGGGATCCTAGTGATCTGAATGAAGGGTTCTAGGCCTAATTCCCCCCGGAATAATTCCCCCCGGAAATAATTCCCCGGACAAATGTCCCCCGAAGCAAATCTCGTAGGACAAAATCTCCTCGGCCAGAATGGCCCCCGAATAAAATCCGCGGACTACTGAACCACCGGGTGGGTGGCTCGCACGGGTCGCGCCGCTTCGCGGCTCGACCCGGCTCACAATTCAAGGAAATCGTCCCTCTCGCCCGGAGACCACCTAGTGGGCGGATTCTCGGGCGAAATTCAAAAGTTTTCTTAATTTTGAGCAGAGGAGATTTTGTTTGGGGAATTTTTATCCAAAGGGAGATTTTGTCCAGGGAGATTCCATCCGGGACTTTTTTTCCGGGGAGAATAAGTCCACGGAGATTTAGACCCGTCACCGAATAAAGAATTAAAGATAGGTAATAAAAACCAGAACGGGAGATCAATCTGTCTAATTTGGCGGAATGGTCCCTAGAGGCCGTGCTACCACTCTGGTACTTTGTAACGTTTCGGCTTTCGCGAACCTCTTGGTGGAAGCGAAAGTTGCGTGCTACGGGTTCTTTTCGATGTTTAAATGATGATTTTACGGAATTGGTTAAATTTATGGACTCCTCAAACTGTGAGGTGAGGAAAAGGATGGGTCTACCATGCAAAAGCCACCTCATACAGATTTTTATTTCCCTACGCTAATTACGGACTCGGATAGGTTTTAATTATCAAAGCCGTCTTATGTTCTGAACGGAAGGTTCAGAACCAACTCTTACAGAGCCGGGTTTTTACGCCAAGCCTGTCTTGCCTGCTATTGAGAATTCAATAAGATAACTGCAGATCCGGGGTTTTACACCAAGACTGCCTATCAGACTCGGGTTTCCAACGGTTGGCCCTCGAACACGGGTTTTTACTCCAATGTCGTTCTTTTCTTCCGTTGGTCGCCAAAGCTGTAACTACTCGGCCTTGCGTTGGTATTGGACTTGTCAAACAGAGTGATGAGAAAATACCAGGCAATTGTGAGAGATAGTAAGGCTTTCTATTAAACTCCCAAATAAAATACTATAACAAGAATATGTACAAAAAAAGGAAATTATAACTAACTTAATTTTAATATCGGTTCCTGAACCTTTTAGAAATGTATCCTGGTATAATTAAATGGATTTCGGCAACAATGCTCCTTTAGCTAATGTTCCTTTATAAATGATATTCGAGACTCTATATCCTACTCAGCAATACTAGAGAATTGACGAATTTAATGAGTGTAATTACAAGCTTTATGATATTACAAGAATGTTTGAATAGCTGCGAGTCGCTCTGGTTCTGTACCTAGAAGCGCTCCATTATCTATTATGTGTGAGTCGCACCGGTGCTCTACCTGGACTGCGCTAGCGGTGCTTGCTTGCTCTGGTTTATATACTATACGTTCCTCGCCTCTGACGTCAGAGGCGAGGAATGCTGGCCAATGCGAATTGTCCAGTTTTGCTGAACTTGCTTGGCCACGCCTAGCCGACCCTTCCTTATCGGTTGGACACGTTACAACTTATTTATTAATATTAGGGAAGAACCATGAGCTTCCCATAGTATCTTGGTAGGAAAACGGAGAGGGTACCTTACCTTACGTTACGTTGAGTTCACTATCCGATTTCCTGTTGATGATCACTAATTCGGTTTGAATAAATTTTAAATGGAGAACTAAAGTTTTTCACTGTCACTCTGATTTAGTAGTCCTTAATATTATTTTAGTTAGAAGTAAGAAGTTAGAATTGAAGTTAATTAGAATGTTGAAATTTGAAGAAGTTACGAAATATAGAGTCTCTGGGCAGGAACTTTAAGATTAACAAATCACCAATGCTCCAATTTATATTTCGGACACTGCTCACGCCCTGCGACTTAACGAACGAATGTGCCTTATTCCAGCTTTTGTTCCTCCAGCAGCCTGATCTCGCTTCGCCCCCGTGGTCCTGACCCAGGGGACGTAGCCAATCAGTTTGCCGCTTAACTAGTCCTAGTTGCTAATTGGTACATATGCATACTTGTTGCACTCCGCAATGGTTCTACACCGTCGAGCTATAGTGGATTCAGTTCGACGTCACGGCATAGGCCCTTGCTTCAGGCAACTCTCGGGTCAGTGTTATTGGGAACCTTAGTCAAACGGAGCTTACAGTTTTAAGTCAGCAAAACGGTATCGCCTCGCGCGGCGATCGTACGTGACTTACGAGGGGAACCCGCTAACTGTAACAGATGGATTTGCACGAGACTTTGCAGAATGAAAGAGTGATAAAAATGAGCGAACACGTATTTTTGCTTATCCGTAGACACTCAACCGTTTCCGAGAAAATAACGATTAAAGTTCTGACGTCGCTTCATGAGTCCGCTCGCGCGCCAGCTGTTCAAGCAGATCGGTGGCGCAGTGGCTAGCGTCACGGACTGGAGATTTTGCGCCTCGTGTTCAAATCTCGAATAACTTTTTTTTTTTTCCATTCTTTCGTCAAAGTATGCTTCACCAATGTTTCTTATTTTATTGATGAATACAAGGACGCTATATTCGAATTACATTTTATCATTCCAAAGCAATTGTCCGTTATTCCGGAATATTTTCTACGAATTGATGGCCGCTTGGCAAAGGCTAGCAAGCCTACCTGTAAACCTAATACCCTGCATCATATTCAGGAATAACGGACAATTGCTTTGGAATGATAAAATGTAATTTGAATAGGGTAAGTCCGGTATAGTTGCCCCACCTTATTAAAAAGTTGAATAGCAATTTTGATTATCAAGTATTCATATCTTCATATTTTTTTTTTCTCATAAAATGGACATTTGAAATGTAGAAGAGTATTATATCCATGCAACAGTGATATAATTTGTGATTAAAACACAATAAAATATAAAGTTATAAACCATCACGCTGGGGCACCTATACCGGACTTACCCTATAGCGTCCTTGTATTTATCAATAAAATAAGAAACATTGGTGAAGCATACTTTGACGAAGGGATGAAAAAAAAAAAAAGTTATTCGCGATTTGAACACAAGCCGCAAAATCTCGTATCCATGACGCTAGCCACTGCGCCACCGATCTGCTTGAACAGCTGGCGCGCGAGCGGACTCATGAAGCAACGTCAAAACTTTGATCGTTATTTTTTCGGAAACGGTTGAGTGTCTACGGATAAGCAGAAATACGTGTTCGCTCATTTTTATCACTCTTTCATTCTGCAAAGTCTCGTGCGAATCCATTTGTTACAGTTAGCGGGTTCCCCTCGTTAGCTCTGGACTCTTAGGTACTTGAAACTAAGAAGTGAAGTGTGAGAAAATAACAAACAAAACAAAACTCTTCGTCCCGAGAGTTGCCACGAGCAATATGATCCCTGTTCTGGTTTATAAAGTTTAAGGATATGAAGAAATAAATGCGCATATATTCCTAGTATTAAGCAATAATCGGTTACGGACAATTGGGCCGTAACACGTATATTTCACGTAACAACGTTCACACACGTAGAAAACAATCATTTTTTTTTTTTTTTTTTCGAAATCCGGCGAGTAGAGTTCAAATGGGTAAGTAATTTTTATTTCCCACAGAAATTTTTCATTATCAATATTAAATACTAATTTTTGCCTAAATTTGTAACGAAAAATGAATTTGGGCTCATAGGCACCCTTTACAGTCAGGCCAGAAGGAAGAAATTTTTTTAAAATTATTTTTTATTATTTTGGAACCGATCTGGAGGTCGAGAAAGTCAGATTTCAAAAATGACTTTTTTAAGGACCACCCTAGTGTATATAGTAGAATGATAGACGGAATTATCATTTTTCAGATAAATGTTGACTTTACATTGATGTACCCTAACGTGAAGCTCAGTAATTTTTGTACGGCTGCTATTTTAAAGACCGCTGAACCGCATTTGAATGCAAACTGTAATGGACGTGTCCATCCAGGAGAAGCAGGTTGGTCCTATAAATAGTGATTCTGAACTATCAATTCAAATGTTGGTATGCTAAGAATTAGCTTTCAGCATGCGTAGCGAAGTCTTAACTTTCAGTTTTTGGTATAATTCTATATGTTGTAACGATAGAACCCAGATTCATATCGAGCGCCAATTGGCAAATGACTTCAGCAGTCATTTGCACTAAACTAACTACGCAAACTAATAGTGCGACGGAAGTAATGACCGATCGCTCTCTTGGCCTCAAGCACCCGACCTGATCAGTCGTTTCACACGTTTGTTCTTAACCTCTATATATTTCATCAAATCGTATGTAAAGCCTATAATTTATTTCGTGTGTTATACATTTATCTCTTTCATAATCTTGATGATCAAATTCTGACTACCATATTTTGACGAGCTCCAATGGAACGAGTGCTTGACGAAACAAGGAAATATAAAATATAAGTATACAGGGTGTAACATCTCCAGGGTCTGATCTGGGAGGAGCTTCGACGTGTCGAAGATCCGCCCTCTTCTATTCGTGTGCTATACGTGTGGATGTAAACAAATCTAGAGATAAGGGTATCTGCTTGATAATCACACACTATTATTCTGAAGCAAACGAGTATGAATAGAAGAAGGCGGAGCTTTGGCACGTCGAAGCTCCTCCCAGATCAGACCCCGGAGATGTTACACCCTGTATACACGTGGCGATCGCCATATCAAATATAATCTATCTATCTTACTTACGATCTATTGGTGGTTAAGAACTAGTTAAATTTCATTCTCAAATCTTATTCTTTATATGATATCATAAAATAGAAAAGTTCAGGCCAGAGCATACATTTTAAATGTGATGTCCTAATTTATACTTTCTACACTCTCTATCTATAGCGAGATTTACAAGACTGATAATTATTTATTGAATATATTCTAAATTTTTGTTCTATGAGCCAGTAACACTTTATTGATTTCATCGAGACGTGTGGCTGCAATTTAATTACCTATTGTACGTGGTACTGGTTTCTAGAATTATATTGCTTTTGCATTCCTTTAACACGTGTGTTGATTAATAACTGGATAAACATATATTTGGTTCTTCTATATGCTATAAATTTCTGATTTATTATTTAATATAATTCGTCCTCAGAACCTTTACCTTTTAGTTTTAATATATACTAGCTGATAATTTTGCTCGTTCGCTCGCTTCGCTCGCTCACTCGTTCGGTTTTGCGCTGTCCCTCACTCGCTACGCTCGCTCGGTTATCAGTGGTTTCTCCGTTGTTCCTCACTCGCTACGCTCGCTCGGTTATAAGTGATTTTTAGGTTGTTCAATTGAAAACGGATAGCGCACTAAAAAGAAATGTCATCACACTCTTAGCCGATAGTACTTCTTCATACTTGATATAAAAGGTTTTCCAACTGAAATCCAAATTATCGATAAACGTATCATCGGTTGTAAAAGTACTATCGCTCAATGGAAACCAACGAGAAGGTGGTGCGATTTCTTCCATCGGGAAGGCAGGAATTAGGAGGGGAATGATTGATGATATGTTTGGATGGACTGATGTTTTCAAACTATTTCAGTATCAAACTATCTGGTGTAAGTAAAAATTTGCTCTGGAGTCAAATCGGTAATGTGACATGCTTACACGATTTATTCGAAATAATGATAATTGAAATGAAATTAGTCTTACCAATAAAATAGATACACTGACGAAATCAGTCATTTAATGGAGATAATTTTTTTATTACGACGAAATGAATGCTTATCAGCGACAAATTTCGTAGCGCTTAGCCACATGAGACTTTAGCGGCTAATTTTGTAGCGCTTAGCCATAGAAGACTTCAGCAGCTAATAACTTTTGTAGCGCTTAGAGACACAAAGTGTCAAGCAGCTAATAATTTTTGTAGCGCCCAGCTGAACAAGGCATTGGCAGCTCATTTTTCTAGCGCCTCTACCTACATAAGGCATAAGCAGCTTGTCGTTCTCACCGTTAGACTGGGAGGACTGGGAAATTCACGCAGAACCTAGTATTTCCTTGTAGACAATATTTCTGGTATACAATTTATGGTCCAAACTTTTACTGTTAGTGAAGACAGATTTGTCTGTTAACAAAACTTTCAAATTGATTTTGGACTTATCTCTAGACAAAGCAACATACAGTTGACCATGACTAAACACTGGATTCGGTAAATACACACCGACGCTATCGAAAGATTGACCTTGCGACTTGTTAATTGTCATCGCGCAACCTAATCTGACTGGAAATTGTCTTCTAACCATCTTGAATGGTATCTCCTCTTCGGACGGTGATAAATCTATCCGGGGTAACAATACTGTTTCTCCGGCGCAATTTCCACCGATGATTTCAGTGCAAATCAGATACTGGTTCAACTTTTTAACAACCAGTCTGGTACCATTACATAGTCCTTGTGATAAATTTAGATTACGTAACAGGATGACAATGCTTCCTACTTTTAACGTTAATTTATGCGGTGGAAGACCGTTCGGCGTCAATGAATTCATGAATTCCATTGGAAGTATATTTTTGATGTCTATATTATCTTCATCCTCACCTGAATCTACACTTAGATAATCTACACCGACACCTTTAATTTTCGACAGTATTTCGTCATTAATGGCGATAACCTCGACGTTTGTCGGAGCTAATATAACTTTGCCATAAATCGACGGATCTTGAGGATCGACACTTGCTCCAAATATCTCTTGTACAATATTTCCATTCGAGAGAATATCGGAAGGAATGGTTACAACTTCGTTATGACGTTCAAAGGAATCAGAGAATACCCCGTCGCCAACCTTCAGAAGCCATTGCTTGAAATCCGTTTGTCCGTCACAAACACGAATATTACCCTTCAATGACATATATGTGAATTGACTCCATAGGCTGCTTCTTTTGACACACGCTTCTAAAATTTGTGTTCTACTGCCATGTCGTACAACTGGTAAAGTTTGCCGAAAATCACCGGAAACTATGACAATTTTACCACCAAATGGCTCGTTACAATGACACAAGTCTCTTAACATACGATCAACAGCCTCTAGTGCATATTTAGATGCCATTGTTATTTCATCCCAAATTATAACTTTCGCGTCACGAATATGTGATCCATGTTTAGAATTTGGACTAATGTTACAAGTTGATCTTTCATTCAGAAGGAACGGTAATTTAAATGTGGAATGTGCAGTTCTACCTCCTTTCAATAAATTCGCTGCAATTCCTGTCCACGCTACAGGCAGCACCGTCATATCTAAACTCTTCAATGTAGTTATGACAGTGTTGTGTAAATAACTCTTTCCACTGCCACCGGGACCATCTAAATAAATACATTTCTCGGCAGATTCACCACGAACCGCAGCCATGACCGCATGAAATATATTTCGTTGGTGTTCCGTTAAACTATTTACTGATGTTATCACCGCCTGTTTTAACGAAATCATATTTTCATGCTGCACGTCATCATTCTTCGTATCACCCAGAAATGTACCAATATCTTTGATATCTGGTAAATTGAAGTTCCGCAAACTGAATCCATGAAATATAAGTATGTCATTTATTACGTGCAAAGCCTTTTGTTCACTTTCTTCGGTATATTCTGCAGTTTGATCAACAAACTCATTTTTGTATTTTTCAAATAATTGGCGGGCATTAATCGGCATGCCGAACACACATATGTATGCAAACAACCGACACATCTCTTTGGGGAATTTAAGGCCTGATCCTTCTGCAAGACATTTATCCCATTCTTCGTCATCAGCGACTAACTTTCGCTGTACGGCTGCTTCAAAAAAGGATGGGTATACTATACCATCATAAGTTCGCACATCTTGGAATGATTGTGCTCCTCGGACATGCAATAGCAACAATCTTAAATAATAGCGCTCAGTTTCCTTCGGACTCACGAAATACATTCTACTCAAAACAGGTTTGACAAATTTTTTTCGTTTCGTCCACTGTGTATCTTGCTTATTAAATACATAATTATTTGGAATCTCACAGTACAAATACTTATGTGCTTCAACATCATTCCTATTCAAATTGAACCACGCGAGCAATGTTGATTCCTTATTCTTATCTATGGCTGCTTTTTCACGACCCTCTTCAAAGTACACCAATTGTTCGTTTTCCACATGAACTGCTAATCTGTATATAGCGTGTGACTGTTCATTCATTGGATATTCGAATAAACGATGCATTGCCTCGGGTGGGCAGACGTATCGCGTGGATATATATTCATCAACTTCGTTGTATTTGATGCAATTTTCCTCCTGTACATTTGTTATTTCGACGATTGCGCAATCATGTCCTTTATAGCAGTACTTGAATAAATACTTGATACATTGCACCGTCGAACATACTTCCACATTGATGTGACAGTTGAATTTCAACAACAAATATGCATTATAGGGTACAATGTATCTATTGTCAGCAATTTTACACGTCCCATCTCTCTTAGACTTGAAAACAATCACGTTACCATCGTCTCTTCGACGATATAACGGATAACCCGCTGAATGATAATTTGTTTCCGAAACATAATCCCTCGGAAATCGTTTGGTGCATAGATTAGTTTTGCTATCCATGCAAGGCGAATTTATATTTTGTTGACCACAAGGACCGTGAATCATGCATTGCTTGACTATGTCATGTAATACCGGATACCTCGTTTTATCTGGTATCTCTGCAGAGACTACTTTGTCTACGTCATCTGCGTCCCGGATTTTGTTGTCTTCTTCCAGCCAAAACAGCATATGCACATGCGGTAACCCTCTTTTTTGAAATTCGACAACATAAACATAAGCAGCACACTTTCCAAATATCGAGTTATCGATCAATTCCACCTTTAACTCCTTAACTTTATGATGAAAAACCCTTGATACGAGGTCTGGTCGGTCCATTGCAGTTTGACCCGGCTTCAAATTTTCCACGATTTCCTGCCATTTGGGATTGCAGGTTATCGTTATGAATAAATCGGGTTTTCCATATTTTTGCAATATGCTCATTGCATCAATGAAACTTTGCTGCAAGGCTCGCGGACTTCCGCTGAACGATGATGGTAATATAACCATTTTCCCGATTCTCGCATTATCCTCTCCAGCTTTGTTATGTAGATAATCGATCACTCCTTGATACATTTCCGCTCGTAATTTGCTTTGTTGATTTCTTATGAAATGCAGTCGATGGCTTTCAACTTTCGTCCACATATCAACAATGTATTGTTGAGTCAATTTCCCCATGTTCAGACACGGATTGAATTTCCCTCTATCGCTCAATTTATAACTATAATATTGCAACGCGGTTATTATGCGCTTTCCTGCCATTTGCTTCATCCCGGGCGTCCAGCCGGTTTCACCGGAGGGAAACATCAGAGGATAAGTCATAGGGTCGACGTGTTTACTTAGACTTGGTATACTTATAGCACCTTCGCTCCTAGAATACACGCATAAGTCTCTATGTACTGGAGGATCTCCGTCTTCCGCGACAAATACAACCGCTACTTCGTTGCATTTTGGTAGGTTGAAACGATTCTGGTCAACATCATCATGCCGCTTCAACCACATTCTTACTTCGCGGGCAGGATGGCCGGCTGTATTCGCCAGTTTTCGTTCTTCTTCTTCCATCTCGTGCATCATTTTGAAAGCCTTCGCGTATGGATTCGTTCTTCGTATAATATCATCCAATTCGCTCAGTAGTTCTGGTAAACAATCATTATTGCCGGGATGCTGCATACGTATTCTAGTGGCGATTTCGGTATCGATGATATACAATTGTCCATATTTACGTGCTTCATGGACATCTGGGTGAAGCGCGTATGTATTATGATACGTTTGTCCACAGATGCGGAATACAAAAGGACCCCGACTTCCATTCATTGAATCCAATTTCACACCAAAACTTGCGAATGCCAAAGAATTATTGTAACTCCTTACGTTGCGCATGAAATTTTTACTACTTTTATCGGTACCGTTGATTAACTGTTCGATCGCTTCAGGATAAGTACTATCTTCAAAAATACGTACTTTACCTTTGTGACAACAAATGCTATACTTTTTATCGGTTGGTAATTCAGAAACGAAATGTTTAGCATTACAGAATTCACATATATTATTCATTTCTCCCAAATAATTAAGTTTTACATCATCTTCTTTGTAATCTGAGTTCGCTATCAGCGCGCTTCCTCTGGAAATCGTATGATTATCAGTTTTCAATTTTTTCGTCCTAGATGACACTGAAAATTCTTTGCAAATATTTTTTCTTTTATTTGAATTGACCATACGAATAGATTCTCTTTGTTTCTTTTTGTATTTTGCAGCGGCTTCAAGTCTGCTAGACCGTTGTTCCTCAGATTCCTTAGCACGACTGTGTTTTTTTCTATCTGCATCTTTTTCACGTATCACAACCGCCTCTGCGTGACCTGCCTCTTCAACGAATCCTCTTTTTTGCTTTTTGTATGTTGCGGCGGTCTCTAATCTTTGACTCATTTGTTCCATCGATTCTTCAGCACGATGTTTTCTTTGTCTATTAGCAGCTTTCCCTCGCGAAACAGCCACAGTTGCTCTCTGGACATTTTTCTTCAATTCCCTTTCCGCTGTTTGATTAAGAGATTGTTTTTCTGTTGGTTTCGCAGGAACAGGTCTTTCTTTCTTATTAGCTTCTTTATCATAAGAACCGATACCGGTAGTCGTAACACTGAAATTATTCGCTCCGATCAGTGACGTTCGTACGTCTTGAGTTGTGAGATCCACGTATTCTGATGATTTTCGTCCTTGAATTTCTTTATTTATAGCTCCCTCTGTTTTTTCATCCAGAACGATCCCAATTGTTGGATAATCGCATTTTCTAATTATACCTATAGAAGTAATGTCGCGAGGCACATTCTCAATAACCAATGAATTTGCTTGCATCAATGGAAAGTGTGTTAAGCTGTTCGAATTGAACATATCAATTAAATGCGGTCTCATCTTTGGTACGTCATATACCACGTTACAAGGATTCTGGCCAAAAACCACAGATATTGCGAAAGCTATCGAGAAAACCCCGCAATCCCAGTAATTAGTTTGCTGCTGAACTTTCTCAAACACGACTCGCGTAGTACCGCGAGGCAGCAGTTTACTCAAAAATATCTTATGATCATCGTGCAATACTCCCCGATTCGCACTGTCATAAACGCGTACTACTTCGGTATCATACCAAACGCAAATCCAATGTCCCGCTAGTCTCGGGCCATTGAACAATATTTGTAAGCATGCCTTGTTTTTCGGAATTCTTTGAATTGTTTCCGGGATTTGCACCAATAAAGTACTTTGCATGCGAAAGGTAGTGTGGTGTTCTAAAATACCAATAAACTTATGCATATGTGTATCCAACAACATACCTGCTCTGCCAGTTCTTTCCAGAACTGCCAAATCATCGGGACACAGTCCGATGTACCTCTGGCAACTCGACATGACAATATTCGTGGTGATGTTTTTTGTCTAATCCTCTTCGTCCCACGTTTATTCGCGAATCACGTACGATATTTCTTGTTCTTTGAACGAATTATAATTATCACAGGGAAGAATGATTTTATCTATTCTATACATCACCGATGCTCGAACTGATTTATCCTCGCACTGATGCGACGTTCATATGAAGTACAATATACCTGAACCATATACTCACAGATGTTTGTTTGTATATCGATCTCTGTCTTTCTCGCAAATCTATCGAGTTTGCGACATCTCCATCCGTATCTCGTTTACACTCTCTCACTCTGACCCATTGACTTACTACGAATACCTCAATGAACGACGCCTATCAATTAATAACCGATACATGGCTTAGCCGTAACACTCGCACGCATTGTTATACTAACAAGGGGACATCGCCAGGGCCGAGGAGACAATTCACTGTAACTATGAGTCGAGTACTTCAAGAGAAAAAAGATCCGTCCAAATTCGTTGTCCGGCCCTGGCGATGTCCCCAAGTCTTGGAACTATTTTTAAACAATGTTTTTCACATGAACAATAAGCAAAAGGAGACTAAAATTATTTGAGCTGATACATTTTCCATTGTGATGAAGCGCTTGGAAATGAAACATTGATATCTGGTCATTTGTTTATAACTTTTTGATTTTCGATTCTGGAGTTTTTGGGAAAGTTATTGCAGTTTACGAGTTGATAAAAGTGGGTAAATGCGAATAATATTCAATGTCAGCAGAATAATCAGTTAGTTATTCGCTATTTTCCAAAATATGTCTTTATCAAGAGACTCGGTAGAGTCTCGCGCCAAGTACAGGGCGTAAAAAAATTATGTGTCGCCGTTTTACCAGATGATTCTCCAGTTTGCGATCGGTAAAGATCTTGAAAAGTATGCCCCCGCATAATTGATCTTGATCTTGATTTTGAAGGTCAGATGAGCCCAAAAATTTTATGACCCTAAAAAATTCTACTCCTCGAAACGAACAAAAGTCTTCGAAAAACCATTGGTCGCAAGCAGCCCGTTATCATAGAAAACGGCCTTTGAATATATGAAATGATCGATAATATTCGGAAACAATTACAAATCGACGTTCCACCGAATTGTGAGATTATTTGGCAAACTCTCGCTAACTGTCGGTAATGTGCGCTGATCGCCTGATAACATCAATTCATTAAATCGCACTAATTTAAACATTTCAACCTAGATCTATAAAAAAGTTCTATTTGAACTCAATTTTTATTTTTCTGACTAACCTATTCAAAAATATCGAAAAATTACTGTCGACCGCCCTTTTGCGGGAATATTCCAATGCCTTCACTTCTGCAGCATACCTTTGTTGCTGCACGTTTCGTGGTGTACATCTGACACATAAGTTACAAGTTTTTATTAATTAATTAGATGAAATTTCTTTTACATTCGGAACTGATTTTAATATTTAACGACAATAGAAAATTGTACTAATTCAAATAAAATAATTTCAATTTAGTGAATAACCATTTTCTAATATCTTTTTGCATAAATTCGATTTGTCCCGACTCAAGTTCAATTCACCCCGGTTCTGGGGCAAATTAAACCTTTTTGGACTCATTAATTATAATTGTTTTTAATAATAATATTTACATAAAATGACTAATTCTTATAATCGATGATCATAATTGCTTGAATGATGAATTCTATAAAAATCTGACAGCTTTTATGACGATCTGTACGAATAACATCATCTAAATATGAGAACAATTCAAGAACAATTATGATAATAAACTGCTAGAACTGAAGGAAATTTTTTTGGGTGTGAATGAAACATCAGATTCTGAAGATGAAGTATGTAGTATAATATTATTTATTATTATTATTATTATTACTATTATAATTATTTATTATTTATTCTCATGTCATCCCGACAACTCCACCGTCGCCAGGATGGCGTCCCACTCATCTCCTGAAAAAGACAACAATATATCAAAATCCATGTCTACATATCTTTTTTGTTTTTTACACTTGAAGATTTGGAATTGTATCATACCTTTCATAAACGCGGCGACAATCGCCGCCAACCCCGCGTCTTTGATGGGTTCTGAAAAATGAAAGAGATTTCCATTTTTAATTTCCTGACGATCAATTTAAATTTTATTTCAAACATATAGTGATTCAATTATTATATTTTCCGGGAAATTTCCTTTTTTTTTTCTCAAAATTACTTAACGGAATATAACATAGCTTCTTGTTTCCCTCTTGTATTCTTTTTTGAATTATCAATTTCAATTTTCTTTCCAATCATTTGAATTTAATCTAAATTTGTTTTCGTCTTTCTATTTTCGCAAGTCCTGTAGCATTTTGTGAAATTTACATAATATAATATCTTTTTGTATATTCTTCATCTGATTATTAGTTTTGATTTTGTTATGAATCATAGTAATTAGCGGCAATTTTCTCCCGGAGAAGTTCTGTACTCTTCGTTATTAAGCCGTTGGAAAACTACTCACTTTCAGCCCTGGTGGCCTGGACGCCCAGCACTTTTTTTTTTTTGTTCTCGGAATCTGAAACGCAAAGTAATAATTATCAGAATATCAACACTGAATTTGTCTAATCGTTGTTCACATCTGCAGATATCATGTACACATATGTATGGTGTATATGAGGTATTCTTTTCCAAATGAGTGAGGCTCGGAACCTCACCCTTTTCAAGATTTTTGATAATTTTTTTCTAGTATCAGCAATCTGAAAACAACGTGTGTGATAATTCCCGTTTTTTTTTTTTTTTTTTTTTATGTTTCTGAGCTGAAAATTTTGAATTTTTTCAAGTGAATAGCATTCAAAGTTTACAAACAGTGAAAAAAAATGATCAGAAAAAATAAAGAGGATTAGGGTCCGAGCCTGTCTCACTTGAGGTAAAAAACCTCATACATGCGTATAGGTACTACACATACCGGTTTTGGACATGAGTGTGATTCGAACAAATCCTCGTTATTTTTGTTATTGTAATAATCGGAGAAAAGTTGGATGTTTATTTATAATCAAGGAATGAACACAGTTTCAGAGACGCAGGTGATACTGAATTAGAGGGTTCTTTCTAGATCATTCATTTGTATATAGAATATATTTCTAGAATAAATTTGAATGATGTAAACGAATCATAGAATGGAATTGCAATAAAATGGATATTTCATATTTCAGTGGGAGTCTACTTACTTTTACTGTTTCTTCGCCCCATGTCTTCAGCGTTGTGATCGCTAACGACGTGATCACCGCAAGACGCGTTCAACATATCGGAGTAATCTCTATATTCTTTTGTCTTCCCTTACTGTATAGGTACTTATTCATCTACATAGAAATACGACATAACACGAATATACAAACATGTCACAGATTAGGCTGACTTAGGATTTGTCCGTACGCGGGGATCGAGAATTATCCCTACTCTATTTGCGCGTATAGCAGTTTTTGCACGGGAACAAATCAGTGTGAATTTGGACATCATGTCGAACAACGAGATTTCCAAGATGAACGGTAAGTCGAAACTATTTCTTAAATGATTGAGAAGAAGTATTTCATACACCTATGGAATTTGGAATACTTTCAGTACAGTTGCAGATAAACTTTTTTTACACCTCAATAGTAGTAGGCGACCAGTACTTTTTTTTAGCTTTAGTTTTTGAACATCCTCAACTGAACATTAGTTGAGTAATCAATAGATTCAGAGATATGTCGAATATTTATGAAAAATATAATACTTTCAGATAACTTGAAAGGATTGAGCATTGCAACGCACGGTGAGTCAACCATACAGTGTATGACAAACCATTCGGCGAACAAAATCCATTGACCTGTAAATTCACAGCTCATTAAATTTGCTTCAAAATTTGTGACCGCAACTATTATCAATATGAGAATGATTAACTATATTGACAATATATTTAACTCATGAAAACAAAACTGTACCTAGAAGTGCTGGTTGAATTTATCATTCAGTGAATTCAAATATTTTTCAATACATATTTCAGAAGAAATGGCTAGTACGTCGGCGGAGAGCGGGAAAGAGAGAGAGGATCGAGGAAAAGAGGAAGAAAGACGGAGAAAGGAAAAGGAGAGAGGGAGACAGCAAGAGGAGGAGAAAGAGAAAGAAAAGAGAGCGGGAAGCAGCTCGAGGGGGGTGAAAGGTGGGAGGGTTGGACGTAAGTGATATCTGCAAACGCGTCCATGTATACCTATATGAGATCACATGTGATTTCAGTGACGGCAAAAAATCAAAATTCAGATTTTTCACGAATTTTTCTCCGTACTTACTCATCGATAATAAGTAGCGACAATTGAAATTTTTTTCCATTCATGACCCTTTGATCACACACCTATTCGAAAGCCTCAGTTTCACACGCCGGTGCGAATCGCACCAGCTGACTGCAGCGCTTCACATCTCTGACTCCAACCAACCATTTTCATTCATTACCTGTATTATTCGAAGCTCAGAATATGCCCAATGAAATGGCGATGATGATCTAGTAAAAAATCTAAATACAAATTACAAACATTATGAAAACTGTAATGGTGAAGGCGCTATTTTTTTCCGAATAAATACCATTTTTTACATCGAAGGAAATAAAAAATTCGAACCCAATATCCAACGGGAATATTCATAATTTGAGGGTATACAGGTTCATTTATTCGACATTCCAGAAAAAGATTGATTCATTGAGCACTGAACCTCATATCTCAGTTTCAACATTAAGATCCTAAGTCTTACGGAACGTTGCAATAGAGCAAACGATACGTTAACTACCAATCCTTACTTCAATTTCCCGTTTTATTTACCTGTCTCACTATAGTTTAGACTCAGTTTTTGTTACATTCATTGTTCGCTCTTCTTCGTCATACATGGATCAATTGTCTGTCATACACTGAGGATATTACGGTCATTTTTACGTCATATTTTTAATTTTCATCAGTCCTACAATCATATTTTTTAGGGGGCTTGACCACTAACAGCCCTGTTATCACAGTATATTTTATTCCTCAATCGCAAAAAACTCGTTTATCAGCCGGGAGTTGCACGCGGGTAGAAATTCGCACCGAAAATAAATTTACGTCCGTCTCCTTCGATGGCCAAAATATAATTGAATGTTGGTCCGGGGCCATCTGCTGGAAAAACTGTTCGACTTTTTTTTTCGTGGTGGGGGAAACACCGTACTTCCCGATATCGAAAAGATACAGGCGAAATGAGAAACCCTTGGTGTGAATTCGCACCTATATGTAATCGCAAGGTCAATTCTCAATAATTCTGGCTATGTTGTTTTGTAAAATATTTATTCGAATATTTGATTTTTTAACAGCGTACAGAGGGAAGAGGGCTGGCAGCAGTGCCAAAGAGTGGCGGCAAAGGCTGCAGCAGCGGCAGGAGGAGCGGTCGCGGAAGGAGGCCGTGGCCGAGACCTTCGCGATTTTTTTAAAAACTTTGATGAAAAAATAAAAAATAATTAAAATATCGCTAGAACAGGTGTTATTATTACTGTCCCTACTATACTTTTTTTATAATCTAGAAAAACTCTTGCGTCAATCCTGAAACGTTCTTGATAATAATATCACATCATACGTAACAGCGAAGTCCGAGGTCAGATAGCATGACAGTGAGAAGCACGCAGACATGTACAGTCAAGCTATAGTTCTCCGAAAAAAAAGTGTGACATCCGGACATCCGATTTCGAACTTTAATATTATATATGATTATTGTCAACTGACTGTGGCGGAACAGGGAGCCGCGAGTCGCGGACCACGGATCTTCTCTAGGATGCAACGCGTCTAATTCATCCGCGAATAGACTAAGCCTCTAATTGGCTACTTAACCGCGCGGATTAATACATACATTGTCGCGCGCGGCTACCTGGCTGCATCTTTCCAGCAAACAGTGTCTTTCGTCAGTAAAGTCGCGAGGTGCGTTGACGAGAACCCGGAGAGCAACAACCAAGTAGAGTCAAGTTCCGAAAATCTGTTAAGTGCCGGTCTTGAGAGCTTGCAGCTCTTCGTAGTGAATAGACACATTTTTTTTATTTTCCTTCTTTCAAACGTAAAATCAGTGCTAAAGACACATAAATATATATATATCCATCGAGAGTTATTGAACAATAAAAGGTTAATTTTTCTTGTCTTTCAAATATTAATCTCCGTATTACATCTCTATACATTTACTAATAACGAAACCGCGATATTAAATTAGTCTGAATATATATAGTTGGTGAAGTGTCGTAAAAAGAAACCTGGACCACCTGACGGCTCCCGCTTCCACCACGGTCAGACGTCGAAAGCTAAGTCTCCCGTCTGTTTCACGATCGGGCATCAGCCCTGTAAAAATCAAT